>WEIV01006295.1:68645-102027 GCA_013390005.1 Calyptomena viridis | reverse complement strand
TTCTTCCTTAAACTTAAAAATCTTCTGCAAATCCAAGCAGTATCACTTTTTGGCAGAGGTCTAACTGCACAAAGTTTAAGTGTTAGCCTGGAGCAGAAACAACTTTCAGCTGCCTGTCCACATTAAGATCTCTTGTAGGTATCTCACTGCAAATGCAGAGATTTGCCAAACCAAAAGTATTCCATAACAGTGGTAAAGTGAGGCATGAAGGCTGAATTCTCCAGTAGAACAGGTAAAATGGTCAAATATATGTTAATAACAATAGCTGAATAGAAGAAGAATTACATAGGCTTAATGGAAATATGAAAATAATGGAGGGTGGAATTAAAGGGAGCTTAATGAATGTCACAGCATGGCAAGCACATGTACTAGAGCAACAAAGTAATACCAGGAACATGCTTTTATTTTGCTTAACTCATTCAATGCATCTTTTCAGCACACAACAGCGGAAAACACAGATAACTAAAACAAAACATTAAAGGCAACCTCAGTACCCTAAATACTAATGCATTAGAATATCTGAGACAATATATCTTCTTCTGGCAGAAGACTCCTAACCTTGAAGTCAAGTAGATTACCTTAGAATGTATCAAATAGCACTTGACATCTACAATGAGGCAGCTGAAATATTCTTGAAGAGTCAAAAAAAATATTTTCTGCCCAAGAGTACCAGGTAAACACCTTCCTAAAGATTTCTTTAATCTTTTTGTTTCACTTATTTAACTCTATCAAAACATCTTTAGGTGGAGTTCTTAAAGAAAAGACAGGTTTCATACATTGGGCTGATGCCTCTGGTCATGTGTTATTTCTCTGGCAATGTAAATGGTCATGACCTAATGAATTAGATGCAGAAGAGTATATTACATGATAAAGACAAAGAACCCTGAAGTAGGGCCTTAACTTTAATTATTTGAAGACGTTTATTGTTCTTGGGGTTTCAATTTTTATTTGGAAGAGTAAATAAAATTAACTCAATTTCCAGCTGCGGACAGATTGTGGGCAAATAGATAATTAACCTGCCAAACCCGTGGGTAGCCAACTTCCCCCACTGTTCAGCAGCATTTCAGTTGGTTGCCTTATCTCTCCCTGGTTTTGACTTTGTTGAGAAGAATGCAGGTGACAGTTATCTCTTTACACAAACATATATTAGTAAACCATTTTTAGAGAGGCAGGTTAAGTAAGGGACCATTAGGCACACATATGGGCAGACATAGTATAGCAATTTTAGTAACAACAAAGATCAGAAGGAAATTGTTACATTTCCAGAGAATGTGATTGAAAATTAAAGGATAAATTCAGGTATGTGTCACTATTCTCTCAATGCTAAAAGAAAGCAGGAAAATAATGACCTGTAATTCCAACAGGGAGCAAAAAGAATCAGACCTTCTACAACCATTAGAGGTGCTTCACCCCATACTCCTCTTTTGATTCCTACATGAAGCCATACACTGAATAAATTCCTGGCACTGTTCTGTCAAATTTGCTATCACCATAGCCAGTTATTAAATACCTGACTTCAACAAGAGGAGTGATAAATGAGCATTACATGAAAAAGAATTATTTTGGTATTTTCTTTACAGAGCTGCTATGTAACCAATAAGAGCTGGATTAATCCAGATAACAACAACTTAATTGTAAGACTACACCACCTAAAGTGCTACAAAAAGCAGGTAACTGACCCCAGTCAGGAGATCCAGAATATGTTACCCTGGCAGCAACATGAAACATGCTCTACAATCAACAGACAGAGTGAAACTACTTTGAAGAGAGATCAAAAAAACCCAAGTGTGGCTAGAGTTGGCCAGGATCAGGGCTGTGTCTGAACTTCGGCTCCTCATAAAAGCTTAGTAGTGGCTCTGCCTTCAGGCTCCAGCTCCAGACCTGATGCATGACAAGGATGGACATCTTGCAAAATATCTTAGTGACCAGAGCTCTCAGAGAAGAGAGCTTCTTGTGTTCCAGGTTCTCCTCAGCTTAAGAAGATTTGATCCCCAAAATGCTATGCCTAAAAGGAGTGCCCTACAATCAAACTAGAGCTAACTGCAAGAGTAAAAGAGGTTAATGAGAAGATTCTCACTAACCATTTTTTCCAGGCTGGGCCACTGGGCAGTCAAAAGGGTAAAAATTGTGAAGTCAAAAGACAATACAGAACTAAGAGCCTAAATTTGAGGTGATCTGTGGATAGGTGGAGGTAGGCCCAACTGTGGGGGGAGAGAGAGAGAGAGAGAGAGAGAGGTAGATAGATGGATAGACAGAGACAGACAGACAGACAGATAGATAGAGTCCACTCTCCAGCAATTGGTAACATTTTAAAAAATTTATTTATGAAATAAACAGTGGACAAAGATAGAATAGTTAATGTCCATTCTTGTAGTTTTCAATATTCTGCAAGATGGAAGATGATAGAAAGAAACATATATGATTAGGAAGTTAGTCAAACTGCCTTTTTTTTTTTCCAATATGGAGTCATAAGTGATGATAGAAACCTTCACCTGACATGTTAGTGTCCAGAGTTTGGGACAAATTATTCTGAAAAAGTAATTTGATTGCATTATAGATGCATAGTATTTCATAATTAAAGGGGTTTAAATTGTATAAAAATTAGATAAAATTTCAGCGTGCTAGCCATAAATTTTTTATAGGTATTTTCAACTGAAAAACAGTGAGATGGCAGCAAAAATCCCTTCACTCTTAACTCTAGACAAGAATGTGGAGGTAGCTAAGAATGAACAGAGTAGAAAATTGCTGCAACATCTGAGAGGTGGTTTTGACAGAAATATTTTCAGCATTAATTGTGGCATTTAAGTAAAATGTGGAAGACTTTGCACAGATTCATAGTCAGTACAGCAGTAATAATCCTTGACACACATTATTATTGAGCCACTGCTGCCTCTATGCAATGTGCTAAACCCATGAACTTCCAAACCCAATCAGAAGATGTCACAACCATTACTGCTCCACTCCTCAGCACACGGCAGTGAGTCAGGCCTGGCCTCTGGGAGACTTGAAATGAGTGGTGAAGTACAGCAGCAAGGCAAGATAAGCCCTCAGAGGTTTAAACTCTCACACTTCTGTCATTGTAACTTGGTCTGACTCAGAGCCAGCAAATGCTGCAGCTGCTGCTCTTTCTCATACTATCTGTAAACACACGTGCCCTGTGCATTTAGCAGGTTCTTGTTTAAAAGAACAAAAAAAAAAAAAAAAACAAAAAAANACACAAAAAGCCTCCCGTGTTTTTCAGATTAGGAAAAACCAATCTTTCTTATATTCTTTTCTCTGCTTTTTAAATTGTCTTATGATATTGTATGCCATCTCAGCTGAAAAGAAAGGGAAATCAATATGTACATGTGGCATATATGGACCACAAAATTTCTCTGCATGTGTTCCCTGCTACTCAGTTTACATGGAAATAAGGATAATAGAATTTCAACAACTTTGTCACCTTTCATACCCATTCCAGATTTTTTAAGGGTCACTGAGGAACTGATTTAAAACATGCTATTTAATGGTCCATAGAAAATACAAATCCACTAACCTGATTTTAAAAATGCCCACTTACTTTTGTACATAAAGCTATTTGAAAAGTACTTTTTACCAGGACCTATATGATACTATTGTGAATGATCACAGGGATTTTGAAAGCACAAATTTGAAATTTCTATTGTATGCAATCCCGCCATAGATGAAGCCAGATATTGCTACCTGCTCCTTATTTAAAGTTGTCATTAACATAAAAAAAAGGTAAATATTTTCAGATTACTCCATACTCCTTCTGTCCTTAGAGGGTCAGTTGGTGAGCACCCGATTCAGTTCCAAAGGATCCAGTCTCCACTAGCACACAACTATAGTATCAAGTAGTGGCATTGCAACACGTTGAATGGTTGAGGTCAAGGGATAAGATTTAAGTCTGAAGCAAATCTCAATCTGCAGATTGAGTTCAGCTCTACTATATGTTCAGGTTCAAATATGTATTTATTTTAAAAGTGGTTCCAGAGTACACACACACTGAAAACATTTAGGATGCACTGGTTTTGCTTTATCTGTCTTCTGAAGAATACAACAGCGCTCTTCAATGGATGGGCACAATGACAACTTTATGGAACAGATCCTAAGGCAACCAACTTGAAAAGATGTTCTCTTTAATCTGCTGCTTTTCAACAGAGTGGATCTCTTGAGCAAAGTGGAGATTGGTGGTTGTCTTGGTTAGAGTGACAATGAAAGGATCAAATTTAAAATTTCTGTTTACAGAAGGAAAAGTGCCAGCAACTCTGGATATGAGAAGAACAGACTTCAGGCTGCTCAGGGAATTAGTAAGTAAGGTCCCCATGCAAATTGTTTTTGCAGGTGGTGAGGACCATCAGTGCTGGTCACTTTTTAAACATCACCTCCTAAGGGCACAGGAGCAGGCAATTCCCTAACGCTAAAAGTAAAGCAGGTGAGGCAGGAGGCTGGCTTGGCTGAGCAGGGATCTTCTCTTGGAAATAAGGCAAAAAAGGAAGGTCTATGCCCAGTGGAAGAAAGGTCAAGTGACATGAAAAGAATACAGAGACTCTGCTTGCCTCTAGGAAGAAAATTTGTGCAGCTGAAGCTGAATTGGAGTTGAGCTGTCCAGAAATTAGGGGACAATGAAAAGAGTTTTTCAAATATATTAATGGCAATAGCCAGTACAGAAATATCATCTGCCTAACACAGAATGAGGATAGTCACCTCACAGAGACAAGGCAGAGATGTTTAATGCTTTCTTTGCCTCTGTCTTCAACACTAACAACGGACCAAGGGAGTCTCAGTGTCCTGAGCTGGAGGACACTGACTACAAGACAGATTAACTCCCAGTCGACCCTGAAATTGTGTGGGATCTGCTGCTCCAGCTGGATCTCTACAGATCTATGGGGCCTGATGGGGTTCATCTCAGAATCCTCAAAGAGCCAACTGATGTCAGCATAAAACTTCTCTCGATGACTTTCGAGTGGTCTTGGGAATCCAGAGAGGTCCCAGCTGACTGGAAGCTTGTCCCAATATTGTCCAATTCTCAAGAAGGGCAAGAAGGAGGACCCTGGAATCTACAGGCCTATCAGTCTCACTTCAGTGTCTGGTAAAGTTATGGAGAAGATTATTCTGGGAGATACTGACAAACACCTGAAAGACAATGCAGTCATTGGTCACAGCCAGCACAGCTTCATGAGAGGAAAGTGCTACTTAACGAACCTGATTTCCTTTCATGACAAGGTAGCCCACCTAGGTGATCAAGGGAAGCCAGTTGATGTAATCATTTTGGATTTCAGTAAAGCTTTCAATACTGTCTCTCACAGTACCATCTGCATGTCTAGCACACAGCTGGATAAACACATCATGCAGTGGGTGAGCAATTGGTTCATGGGTCGAGCACAGAGGGTAAGAGTAAATGAGGTAACATCAGACTGGTGACCTGTGGGGTTCTGCAGGGCTCCATCTTGGGCCCTGTGCCCTTCAACATCTTCGTAAATGATTTAGACACAGGATTGGAAGGGATACTGGGCAAGTTTGCAGATTACACAAAACTGGGAGGAACAGTTGACTCTCTGGAGGGCAGAGAGATCCTGCAGAGAGACCTGAACAAATCAGAGGACTGGGCAATAACCAAACATATGAAGCTGAACAAGGAAAAGTGCTGGATCTGCACCTGGGATGGGGTGACCCTGGATGTACGTACAAACTGGGGAATGAAGTGCTGGAAAACAGTGCTGCAAAAAGAGACCTGGGGATCCTGGTCGGTGGCAAGTTGAATATGAGTCAACAGTGCCCTGGCAGCCAAGAGGGCCAACCATGTCCTGGGGGACATCAGGCAAAGCATCACCAGCCGGTCGAGGGAGGTGATTGTCCCTCTGCTTTGCACTGGGGCAGCCTCACCTTGAATATTGTGGCCGTTTTGGTCACCACAATATAAGAAAGATGTTAAATTATTAGAGAGTGTCCAAAGGAGAGCAATGAAGATGGTGGAGGACCTTGAGGGGAAGCCATATGAGGAACAGCAGAGGTCACTTGGTCTGTTCAACCTGGAGAAGAGGAGACTAAGGGGAGACCTCATTGCAGTCTACAACTTTCTTGTGAGGGGAAGAGGAAGGGCAGGGACTGATCTCTTCTCTGTTGTGACCAGTGAGGACCTGAGGGAATGGCCTGAAGTTGTGTCAGGTGAGGTTTAGGTTGAGTATTAGAGAAAAGTTCTTCACTCAGAGGGTGGTTGGGTGCAGGAACAGTCTCCCCAGGGAAGTGGTCACAGCACCAAGCCTGACAGAATTGAAGAAGTGTTTGGACAGTACTCTCATGCACATGGTGTGACTCTTGGGGATGGTCCTGTGCAGGGCCAGGAGTTGGACTCTATGATCCTTATGGGTCCTTTCCAACTTGGTATATTGTGTGATTCTGTGATCATTATGATAATAGTTGCAAGGCACAGGATGCCATAATCACAGTCTACTAAATGTTGGACTGATTAAAGTCCTGAATATATTTTACAACTGTGCATTAGTGGGCATTTATTACACAATATCTCTAGTATAGTCTTTCCCGTATTTATATTAAGAAAAACTACAAACTTGGTAGTAAACAAAATTACATACAAGCTTCACTTTAGATATACCTAGTTGTTTACATAAACATGGATGCCCTAACAAATTAAATCTTTTATGTTTCATTAGACCTAGAAAACAACAACAACAAATCTTCAAACAAATGTTTTTCTGTGGGATGAATTCTGAAATAGTTAGAAGCCAAATAGGTTTATCAATTGCTGATTCAGCTGAGGTTGAAAAGACCATCACCAAATGTCTTGCTCTTCTACCAGTCTCACCATAACTCAAAGCAGTTTTAAATACTCAAAAAACCCCTCTGCCCTCACAGGTCCAAACCCTTCTAACCAAATCTTCTGAATTGGCCCTGATTGTTAGAGATCAGGGCCAAATTGTGGACTTAACTGCAGGCATTTATAATTTAGGACAGAGCTATTCCTTGCTTCTCAGAGTGAAATTAAGCCAGAAATGATTTTATTTAAAACAAATCTGATAAAAGGGAGAATGACAGGAGTGAGACATAGCTCCTCCTTCCACAAAGGATGCTTCTTCACTAGCAGAATCCTCCTCTCCTTTTCCCTCCCCCAGTTTGACAATTGCAGAGTGCCAAGACATGGAAATCATCTTTCCACTCGTGACATCTGTCTCCCCAAAGAGCTCCGGAGGCAGTTATTGTGATAGCTTTGGAGTCTATCATATGATTAGGTGAATATCGAACAGTCTGGGACTTCATTTTCTTAATGCCAGATCCTGTGGCTCACATTTGACTGTCTGCTGTCCTCATTTTGGCTGGGGTAGATTTAATTTACTTCCTAGTAGCTGGTACAGAGCTGTGTTTTGGATTTAGGATGAGAATAATGTTGATAATGCACTGACATTTTAGTTGTTGCTGAGCAGTATTTACACTGAGTCAAGGACTTCTCAGCTTCTCACACCACCCTGCCAGTGAGGAGGCTGTGGGGCACAATAAGCTGGGAGGGGACACAACCAGGACAGATGACTCAAACTAACCAAAGGGATATTTCAGACCATGTGACATCGTGCTAAGTGGAGGTAGGGGGAGGAAGTGTCTAGGTGTTTAGCTACCCTGGGCTAAACCACAAGAGTTGGAATTAGTACTATGTGTGATTTTATTTTCATTTTTTGTTCTAAAAAAAAGGAATAAAAAGGTTTAAATTAATTAATGCATAGAGCTTATAGTTTAGGAATGCTTTCTCTTTTATTTATTGTATGTTATATCCATAAGTATCAGTCAGCATTGTCCATTTATGTATCTACTGGAAATACTGAGTTTTTATTAAGGGAAAGACTGATGCTTATGAACCTGTAACAAAGCTCTATGTGCCACTTCTTTGCAAACAGACTTCAGAATACTCTCATTAATGAACTCTAAATGAAAAAGATTTTTTTAAATAATAGCTCTTCTAAGAACTGGCATTTAAAAGAAGTAGTGATTAATATCGGAAACAAGTCAAAAGAGTTGAAGAAGTTTTAACCATTATCCTTTTCAGTATGTCTATCAATAGGAAGCTGACAATAGTATTATTGCTATTTACATATTGGTAACACGCTGGTATGAATTTGCATAACGTATTGTAGTTCTGTGCTCTAGGGACTTGCATTGTAACATATTGGTGCTTAATGAACTCTGAAAAAATTGATTTTCCACAGAGTAAATTAAGGAATGCATTATAGCTGTTAAAGCAATCTTAAGGGAAATCTGAGGCTTCCACTGCAGCACCGTGCTTAGTAAGTAATAAATTACATGTTATACTTATTTGCCTTAATTCATGCTAATTTTGTCCAATTAATGTATCACAGTAATTCAGAAGCCTGTCACAGGAGAGCTAATTATTTATTGGATTTTTGTGTTCAGCTCCCTAGGAGTCTACTAGCAAACAAACTTGCGACTGTCTTTCTGTTAGGTCCACAATGACATTCTTATGTCTTACTGGAGAAAGAAAAAGAAGGTTATTATTTTTTTGTTTCAGTTATAAAAATGGATTATAATTCATTTAAGTCAGTTTTTTGGTTACAAATTGCTGTCACGTCATGAAAGACAGCCATACTGTTAGGATGAAATCCAGTGTTCTTCCTCTGCCTCTAAATGACTAAACATGACATAATTCTTATTAAAGACCATGTTGCTACTTTTCACAACCTGAAAGATTCTGCCAAGAGTGTGTGTAAAGTTCAAGAAAAAACCCCTTCGCATTCTTTTCACTGTTTTTCAAAATCACAACGTGCCCATAGCAATTGATACTATTACCAAAAAACCATATTTTTAACTGTGACAGAATGTTAATTCACAGCAAAAATGAATTATTCATGAGATTAATTTGTGCAATTCGTACCTATAAATAATATGGCAGTTGCTAAATAATTTGCACAGAGTGATAAGATGTAGACATCACAGTTAAACAATAAGAGAGTCACCAGCTGTGAAATACCCACTGTCTGCTGGCATTTTGTCATGCACAAGCATTTACAGAAAATTATTTGTTGGGGGTGGAAAGTATTAGATCTGATACTTGGCTTCTTCTCATGGGTAGCAGGAGAATACTTGTCAGTTGATTACTGTCTTCCACCCTATGTGAAAAGAAGTGATATTTCTTTAAATACATAATGCAAAGTGATGTTACCAGCAGGCTACATAAAATCATGTGATGTAACCTGCCATAATATGATGCACATGACCGACTGTGTCACAAATTTAAAGAGACTTATTTTAGAAGAACTTGCAGGAAAAAAATGTTACCCCTACTCCTTTCAGTCAGTTGTCATTGATCTGTATTTGCTTATAGCCAAATGAACACCTGGTAGTTCAGTAAATGTCCCTGAGCAATATATGATCTTACACTTACTGTGGATATTATTATCACTTAAAAAGCATCTGTCAAATACTTCATCATTTTCTACCATAGTTTTTCAATCTCTTCCTTCCTAGAAAGCATGCGAAAGTTCATCAAAGAACTAATTTTCCAGTCATCGTTTCTCGGAAAACAATTTAGTTGTTTCTAGCATTTAGAATTCAAAATTGTTTTCTTAATTTTCTTCCTTGACTTCTCCACTCTGGAAAAAAGCCTACACTTAAATGTTAAGCATACTCTAAATCACACCAAAGTCAGCAGAGTTAATGAATGAGTTTTCCTCTCAACTGGAAGGTTTATTTCCATATGGCAGTATCAGGACATTCTGGACAAGGGGATGGAGTGTGTGCACACTTTTCAAGAGTGGTAGCACATGTGGCCATCCATACCATGAAAATGTGATGGGTGTTTTATGAATGGTTCAGAAAAAGGGGTGAACTATGCAAAAGAGCAGCAATCAATAAAGAAAACTAAAGAATCAGGAAGAAATGACCTTATGACAATGTCAGAAAATTCTTTAAGCAAATACATCAGTTTTGAAAGCCCACTTGCCTGAAAATACTCATAACTTTTTCCATCTCTGAATCCTTTCTTACTATGAGTAGTCTGCATCACTGCCTGTATGGAGAAGTGTAAATAGCCTCTTCTTGTGAGCCAAACCCCACACAATTTGACACACAAAATCATCTTAAACACTAATGACATGGAAGAGGTGACAGAGGGTTTGCATTTGAAATATGTCACACTGTGGATAGAGAGAACAGGAAAAAACCTAAAAAACTAAAACAGGACTTGGAATCCCTAGTTGGAATGAATGTTTTAAAGTGTCCATGTTTACTCTCTTGTTAAGCTAGTATGTTTGCTTCTGCTAGATGTAGCAGAAACTTATAAGCTAACTTTCATGTTACTTTAGTATAGAAACTTTAAAAAAAAATCACAATGCCATAATACCCTTGGAGAGGGAAGTCTGCTGATAAGGAGATATTCATCAGAGATTCCACTTGAAACAAAGGCTATGGTTGCTCCTTCCTCCTCCAGGCCACCTTCCTGTACAGCCCAGCTGCACAAGGATGGTATAGAGGAAGGGTATTGAACTTCTGTTTTTTTCTGGTTGTGCCATTTAATACGAGCCTCTCTTTAAAATCCTCTCCTTGCCATGGAGGCAGCTTCTTTTCTGCTAGCTATTTCCTTGAGTTCTTTTCTGGTCATTCGGAATATGACAAAAGAAATCAAATTTCAAACACCTTTTTTTACCTCCGAAATGTATGGAAATCTTGAGTCACACAGCAGCAAGTGGCAAGACTGCTATGAACTTCAACAGCCCAAGAGTCCACCTGCAGCCTCTTGTTACACTAAACACATGTAGATTATAATTTCTGCATCTGTAATTTTCCTAACATCTCCTGACACATGAAATATTTTGACACATCGTTTCTCTCCAGTGTAATGACAACTTCTTTCTCCATACCTGGAATGTCTTTGTCTCAGTTCTTTTCCCTCCCATGCCCTCCTGCCACCTCCCTGACAAAGATCCATCAGCAAAGGGGTTCATATCTCCCTTTTCACACTGCCAAAATATTAGTGGTTTTTCATCATCCAACAAATTAAGAAAGGCTTTTCATAAAACCAGAAATACATATTCAAGATCACATTCACAGTGCAGATTATTTGTGTAATCAGTGCATATATTGTTTCCTGCTACACAAAAATCTGTCCTGTTGTGTCAATAGGCCATCTTTGTCAGAGCATAAGATATTTTTACAGATTATAAAGATTCCCAAGCCAATTCTAGTCTCAATGGTTTCATAAAACAGTGCTGTTCAAGATAGCTGCATCCTTCTAAGCCACAGCTGGATGCAGAGCCAGGACAAATGTCTTTTTGGCAGTTCATACTATCATGGACAAAATCTGTGTGTGTATCACTGGAGAGAGAGGGAACTGCAAAAACTGCAAGCTTATACAAACAGCGTTCATTTACTCACTGAGCTCAGAAACACACTATTTAAGGAAATGGAGGACAATTATAGTAACAGTTTTAAATGATAACTAGGCAGCACCTTGGTCTTAACTGTAACACTAAATTAAAGCAGAAATGACATAAAGAAAAAAGTGACTCAACTCAGCATTAATTATAGAACGACAAAACCATAAGGGTTAGAAGGGAGCTCCAGAAGACATCTGGTTTGACCTTCTACTCAAAGCAGATCCAGTAGATCAGACTGCCCTACTAGTGACTTACTAGCTTACTGGGGCACAATGGAAATCAGAGACAGCTAGCGAAGGAAGGAAGTTAGTGGTTTGTTACAGAGTGAATAGTAGCAATATGGAAGACAAGAGAAAGAAAATTCAAAATGGGATATAAGAATAAGGCAGACTATGGCTACAAACAAAAGTTGCAGGTGACTACGCATCCATCATCTTGCTGCCATGTTGCGTTACAACATAGGTGACTGAACGAATTGTGCTAATAGATACCCACTGCAGATCTTCACTTTCCTGCCCATCAGCAGTCTATCAAGACGAATACTCACAGCCCTGCTTCCCAGACTCACTCATGACCATATTCCTCATCCTGAGCACCATGAGCTGCTCAAGTTCCTGTCGCATGTATGAGACTATTGCATTCCTGTTTCGTGTCTCCCAAAACACAAAATTAATTATAACTATTTTTCTGTAATTTGAAAGGTGACTCTCCAATTTTATCCAGAGTTTGAAAACAAGTCAATTTCTTTCTTTTGATAAATCAGGTTGGTTAGCAGAAATAGCAAGAGTTCTGCATGCTTACTGGGATCTCACACTATTGCAGATTTCCTTTTTTTCCATCTTGGGATTCTGGTATATATTTATGTGCTTCCACAAGAGAAAGAACACTGCCATTGAATATATACTGCTTATCACTACAACTGCAATTGCCAACTTTCCACAAAAATGCTTCTTGCAAATGATGGCTCCATATGTAAATACAAGATCTGTAATAATCATCTTCAGAACCATAGTTCAATAAAATCACTTATGAAGAGGCCTATTACACAAGTAATGCCACCTGATGTGCAAGTGACCCTGTGGTCACTTCTGGACCATAGGGTGGGCCGCAGCTTTCCTACTGTTCATGCAAAACTCCTTTTTCCAGCATACTACTGCAGTTCACAGCTGTATTTTTCAAATGTTTTATACTGTTCTGCTAGAATTAATAAAGGGACTAGTTTGAGATCTTGAGGTGAAATGTATGACAGAAATGCAAATAAACTACTGGGTTACTATTTGATGCAGAGACTGCTGCATAGCTCTACACAGCCATTACATTTACTTTCCATGCCTATGGAAAGTATGCACTCAGAGACTAATAGATGATAGTTTCACAATTCTTAAATACTTTTTTTGATATCCTAAACTTACAGAGCCTTCAGACATTTTGTTCAGGAGATTTGGAATATTTTGCTACTTGAAATAAAAAGAGCTTCAACTGGCAGTGTTTTAAATCCAAACATTTAAGGCATTGATTTTACTTAGTTTTTCTAAAGTAACTCCTTTAGGAAATTGAGTGCTACATTGCTAATTTTAACTTTATTCATTTTAAAATGCTCCAGGACACTAGCACAAAGGGCACTGTAAAAATTGCATTGTGCTGTATTAGGTTTGAATAGGATGAGTTATGGAAATGTTTGAGACTTTGAATTTCCAGAATTTAGTTATTACAATACTTATAATAGTAAAGCATTTATGTATGCATTTTATATTTGAGGGTTTTTGAATAATAATAATTTCTAAGAAATAATGACTATACACAATCTGCAACTAAAGCTTTATAACATTTTCTATTGAAATGCATCTGTACAAAAGGATTTTCTAAAACAGTTATTGACACCTAAATAAATATAATTTAAAATGTAAATGTTTATTCCTAAATTACAGTGGAAATGCATTTTTTCATGCAATGAATCTTTACCATATTTCCAGTGTTGATTAATCTATAATGGCATTTTTCTTTTGCAATACAACAAATATGTTCACCTTGTATAGATCTTAGTACAGCATGCCAAAATCTAGCTGAATATCACATAGTGAGAGTCAGTGGTTGCATATTCAGAGTAAACAATGCAAAATGAATCAATTTCGATGTATTTTAGAACATTTTTCCAGAAGAGATTTGGTGGTTTATGACCTACTGCAGCACAATTAAATGCACAATAAAAATGTAACAAATATTGTATTCCTTTCCCTTTGACGATTATACAAATTTATACCAAACTGTTTCATTGATTTCAGTAAAAACTGGTTCGTAATAGTTTAACTTTTAAAAGAATAATGTAATTTCATAGGTGTATATTTCTCACAAGAATGTCTTAAAAAATAGATGACAGTGTGAAAATGTGAATGATGTTGCAGAGATTCTGATTTTTCCTCTCTTTTTTCAAGTGATACGTCTCAATCTCATGTATAATCTAGTATACATTGGAAACGAAAGATATCTAACACAAGCAAGCACAGAATTACTTTAAAAGCAATAAGCAAAATTTGAAAAATGTTATGAGTTGAGAACTTCTGTCTTCTTCAAGCTGACTTCCAGCCCAAAAAGCTCAGCAGAAGTTCTTTACCAACCTGCACCTCAGGAACTTTACCATCATCCTCGCATCACCATAGGTAAATCAGAGCTTAGATCAGTCCAGCAGTTCAGCTGTCTAGGAAGCATTATTTCCTTGGATGGTAGGGTTGACAAAGAGATAAACAACAGGTTAGCAAAGGCATACAGAGCTTTTGGGAAGCTTCATAAAAGAGACTGGTGCAACAAACACCTGAAGAAAAGTACAAAGATTAGTGTTTAAAAAGCCATATATAAAATCTGCCTTTTTATATGGGTTTGAATCATGGGTCATCTACTGCCATCACCTGCGACTCCTCAAATGCTTCCATCAGCGCTGCCTCCGTACAATCCTAAACATCCACTGGACTGACTATGTGACTAATGTTACTGTCCTTGAACAGGGAGGGGTCACCAGTATTGAGGCCATGCTGTTGAGAATGCAACTGCGCTGGGCAGGGCACATTTCCAGGATGGAGGATCACCGCCTCCCTAAGATTGTGCTTTATGGTGAACTTGCCATTGGCTGCCGCAATAGAGGAGCCCCAAAGAGGAGATACAAGGTCGTCCTGAAACAACACCTCAGTCTTGGCCATACTGACCACCATCAGTGGTCCACTCTGGCCTCAAATCAGGACACATGGAGACACACCACCTATAACGCTGCTGCCTCCTTTGAAAACTCATGTAGAATTAATCTCGAGGAGGAAAGACAACGCAGAAAGAACCGTGCCTTGTCAATACCACCTAAGGAGACTTTTAGCTGTGCCTTTTGTACCTAGACTTGTCTATCCCGCATTGGCCTTTTTAGCCATCAACATGTTTGTAGCAAGCGTGGGTAGAGCCCTTCCCATATCTTTTTTTGCAAAGCTTAGCTATGATGATGATAATGATGGTGGTGAGTTCAGAGAGAAAAATAATTGAAAATATCCAAACAGGTAAACATTGGCTTTTGGAAGAATAAATGGAACATTCCTTAACTGCTTTTTCAAGACCAGTGGAAAATATTTCTCACAGACACAGTGCGTTTTTTTTCCCACTGCCTCTCAACACAGGATAATTTGTGAAAGAATAACTCAGTGTAGAAAAAAACCAAGATAGACAGACTTAAGCAACATTTTAATAGATATACCACCAAACTTCAGCTGGTCACTGGGGAGGTAGATCAATAAAATGTACGTTATCACTAACATCAAAAAGAATAGATCTATCACATAAAAACACCCCAAACTATTTAAAAATTTAAAGCATTATCTATAGCATTTTTATTCAAAGGCTTTTTTGAACAATTGTGTTTGCTTGCACACTTCATTGACAATAGAAACTTCCCACAAATCTTATCCTCATGGTCAAAGTACTACATGAGATTTTTAGATTTCATGTGTAACTAGATCTCATATGTATTTCAGTTTAAAATACATATATACTAGTTATTAGAAGTCATCTTAGCTTTAAAGAAAAGAGAAATACTGCAGTCATCCAAAGGGAAAAAACAAAACTAAACTAAACAAAAATTAAACCAAAGTCAGGCAATGATACACATTTTTACTCTTATGTTCTCTATATAAAAATACATGTTTATCACAATAAATCATGTACTACATCATATTTATCTTATCTTATCTGTCTGAGCCATATCTAAAAGAAACTGAAATCCACAGTTATCTTCTCATTGGTCTTCATATTTCTTGGAGCATGTCTTTTGTATATTTCCAATGTGTCCATTCCTATACTATAGATTCACCTTTTTCCTCCCTCCCAGAGAGCAGTGAAATTTGTGGGTTTATCATTGCCCACTTGTTCAATGCTGCAGTACAGTGGGAACTTTACTGATGAACTGAAAGTGTGGTGTTTGTGCTAATTTGGATAGCACAGGGCCTGTAAAGTCCTTCATCCTGCAACATGTTTATGACAAAACACAGTCTGATGGGCCAAGAAGATTGTGGAGGACAGCGGTCAGTAGCAATGACGCAGCACAAACCAGAAGTATCACTTGAAGTCATGAATGTGTGTATCATTCACGTCCTGCTTGTTCTTCTGAGGTGGTAAACTGGAGGAGATCAGACTTCCTCAGAGAACTAATAACTGCAAATTTGTTACAATTCTGTGATAACCAGGAGGTGTAATTGAGATACATAATGTGCACAGCTTTAACTGTAAAATAGTTGGATTAATCTAAATTAACTTAATGTAATAAACTACCTACTTTTCCAGTAGTGAAATCTGCAGTGGGCTAGAAAAGTAGAAAATTGTTTCACATTTCTTACAAGCTGTACAATGGCTGTTATCTTACTTAGAAAATAGAACTTTAGATACAAGTGGGAAAAGTTTCTCATCCCTGGGAAGACCAATTTTCATTAAAATACCCTGGTTGTCCAATGAAAAGTCAAAACTTCATCTATTAAGCAGAAAATAAAGTTATCTAAACAATGCTTTCCTTTTTCCATCAAACGAGTTTTGAATAAGTATATTCAGTTTTGTTTATATGAGTTGTTTTTATTGAAAAAAAAAATGTACAAAACAATCAATGTTTAAAATAAAATCATTTATGTTGGTGGAATTTAATAGTTTTTAATTAAGTCTGAAGTTTCATTCATCATGGTTATTTTAGACAACTTATACAATTTTTCCACTTGGGAATAGGATACAAGCTAGAATACTGTAACAAATTCATTGAAATGTATTTGCAGTCAGAATTAGTCAAAAAATTTATCCCATGGAAAATTTCAACAAGGAAACAAAATGTAAGAAGTGGAAATATTTTCATATGGAAATGCCGCCATATTACCTGCGAAGAGTTGTCCTCCAAGTCTCCTCTGCTTGAGGAGTGTTGCGTGATCAAGACATTATACATACAATAGTAGCCTTCCTTAGCCAATATGACTAAAGAAAATCCCAAGAAGATGTAATGTAGCTTGGCAATCCAGTTATCCATTTATCAGTAGAGAAACAGGGAAGATGACCTACCGCCCTTCTAACCTTCATACTGAAAGCACTGGAGTAGCAACATTTCAGCTTTCTGGCACATGATTCTTACATTCTTTTTTAATACAAAACCCAGATCTCTTGCATGAATAAAGGCATGGGTTTAGGTCACAAACTCAGCTGGCCATTGGAATCAAAAACAAACAGGGAAACAGAATTTCTCACACTCCTCTGACCCAAGAGTCTCTTCATAGTTAGTGGGAGCAGCAGTCACCTCTGAGCCACAACTCCTTTAAAACAGGTCAGACAAATTTTGCCAAAAAGTGCCTATTTCTCTCTATGGACTTTCACAATTTCAGGGGTAACTCGTTCAGGTATAGATCTACAGCACTAGGTGAGATCAGACCTGGCTCTGGTTTCCAGGCACATATCATTTTAGTGGAAGGAGAGAAAAGAAATGGAAAAAAGACTTCCCTTGGATTAGGAAGTTACTTTTTCTGTCTTCTGAGCTCTTTTTGTCCAGGCCTTGATGCTATCTCACAGATCTCTTTCAAAAGACTTTCACACCATTTTCTGAAGAGGGGTAAAACAGAAATTTTCATGCTCATCTCTTTGCTGTACTTCCACGTAGCTCCCACAAAATTTCAGCAAAGCTACACTTATATTTTGTAATAGAAAGCAAAACATTCTTGTTCTGAATAGTTTTTTGGTTCAATTTCCATGCTCAGCTCAGTGTAGTAAATAATAAAATTATGTATATACCTTTTGATATGTTTCAGTAATTCTAGTTAATTTAACCACATTCATATTTTTGAATTAATAGTTTCAACAAATGCCAGTTTGTGGTTTGTATTCACATATCAAGTATAACGTTTTAAATTTACATGGACTTCTCACTATACTAGTCAGTGGACTCCGTCTAGTGTTGTTATTTTGCTTATATTAATTTCTTCTTATCAAATTCCAGTACCAGATAAAGGAATAAAACTCGCAGCTTCTCAGTTTTTCTTGCTGTTTATTAAGCTTTTATCACAACTTTAGCATGTCACCCTAACCTGGGTTTAACACACCAAAGTGTGTGCTGTGAAAGAGAGAGTAAAGTGTGTAAAGCCTGAAATGGCGACTGCATCTAAGTTTTTAAGGACACTAATGACCACTAAAGAGATACCACGTATCATGTTTCCAATTCTGTACCAGTAATCCGAACTTATTACTAACACGTCTTCTCTACCTCAAATCTATTCTACCAATCTGCAAGTGCCAGCTCTACCGCAGTACAAAGCGCAAGAAGAAGAAGAAGAAAGAACTCAAGGCAACACCCAAAATCCACCATCTTGTCTTCCTTTATAACTATATTACAAAACCTAAAACTATAAGCTTCACTTCTATGACAAACTAAACTATGATCCAAATTATTTTTTTGCTGCTCTTGCTTCCTCCATCAATGTTGGAAGCTTTTCCCAGGGACACAGATCAAAAACTGTACCCTCCTGGGTTCTCAGTGGTGATCCCAGATCATCCAGGGCAATTTGAGGTGTAGTCCCAATATCCTGGACTCCAACAAGTGTAAATAACAGTCTACTCTGTGACCCTAACTTTCTCCTAGTAGAAGTACTCCATCTGTAAGAATGCTTTATGGCATGTTATACTGAACACATAAAAATCTGCTGCAAAAATCCACTTTTGAACTTAAAACATTTTTCTTTAAACTGCTATCATAATTAAAGAGTTTAAGGATATTTTGCCACCAAAATATGTGAAAAAGAGATGAATGAATCAAACTTGAAAAGAGTAAGTCAGTGCACACATTTTAAATCCTTTCAACACCACTAACCAGCTATTCTTACACCTGTACAATTAAAATAATAGAAAACAACTATGAATATCTGGAGAGATCATTCAGTTCATCCTCCATCCCAAAGGAAGGGTCAGCACTTAGGAGATTATCTAGGATATACAATATAGCTTTCTTTTTTTGCCTACTACAACATGATGGGATCAAGAAAGTCAGGTTTTCAATATTTTTCAGGAGTTCAGTCCAGGAGTCTAGATATATAAAGGCAAAAGCAATATTAGTTACCTCAATCTTTATATGTTCAAGTTCCAGTTGGCAATTATCTATATCTGCACATAAGGCCTGACCTTAGTTAACATTCACTGAAGTTAGTGTAGATTACTTTAACATTAACACTAACTTTCATGAACTTTGGAGTAACTCCCTATCGAGGCCCCCATGTGGAAAAATTACATGCACAAACATAAACATACAATGTTTCATACAAATTTGACTACTTAAAACATTTTTTCTGAAAGTTTGATCCATAAACAAACTCAAATCAGCATAAATGTTAGAAGAAAATTTCTCCTGATAAACTGAAGCGTCATTTTTAGCATCCGAATGTATTAATTAATATAATAATTAATGAATGTAAGAGTATTTTCCCCTGTTCTCACATATTTGGCTGCATATAAGTCCATACACCTGAATAACTAGAAGTTTCTTCATGCAGCTCTAACAACAGCTCTTAACAAGGCAAGAAAGTCAACTCACATGAAAAATTTAGCTATCTACAGAGAACCTTTAAGAAACACTAAAGCTCTGTTTTACTTCTTGTTCCTTGAACAACAACCTTTTACCATTCAGAATATTTGCTGTAAAATGGAGATGTTAATAGTTACCCTCAGACTGTATCTTATCTTTTACTGTAAACCTCTTGGGCAGTGCATTCACATTTCATGTCCTTTCACAGTGCAGTTCACTTGGAGACAAAAGCAAGAGGAATTTGTTTCAGTTGAACTATTCCTTTTTAACAGACACTTTCCAGCTCACTTGCAGAAGGTGCCAAAAGGGAATTTAAGGATTGAGATTAGCTTTTTTTTTGTGAGATTTGGAAGACCAGTAAGGTCATGGGGATTTTTAAAATTTATTTGTTATTGATAAAAATGTCATCAAAGCATTTGCTAATTGATGGGCTCTCAACTACAAGACAGTCTTACACCTCTAATCCTCTAATTGTACAGTCTTTTAAGATGTCATCATTAAATCTTAAATTTGTCCTGTTGGAAACTGCTTTCAAGTTCTACACTTTTCCAACCACTGCTATTGAATTTGTTTTGCTACAAGGACAATAAAACATTAATTATGTTATTTATATATTAGTCTCAGGCTGGGCATTCTAAGCACAGTGCTGAACATTCATTTGTTTACATGCTCAAATCTAATGTTATTGTAGATGTGTATGATGAGCAAATGACCTGTACGGGTATTTTTAAATATACTACTAAAAATAAAAATATTTAATTTTTTTATAAACTTTTCTACTTTCAGATTTATGTTACTTATACATAATAAATAATGAAGTCTCATCCAATCAGAATTTAACCAACTTAAAAGTGTTCATGGAATTTTTACACAGAACATAACTAAAAAAATATGTATTACCTAAAGACTTTAAAGATTATTACCACCTTGTAATACAAAATATTTTAAGCAGAGGTGGACCCAGTCACTGATTCAAAGCCTCATTATGAGGGAACCCATTTCATGAAGAATTTGTGATGAACCTTTTTGCTACCACTTTCCACTGCAGAAATTCTGGAAAGCATATAATAATTCTCATGTGAATCTTTCTATGCTATTTGCAAACCCTGCACAAAATCTCATCACAAAGGGACTGCTGGTGTTCATGGAGCCCAAACACTCAACTATTTTTCTTGCCTCTAAATGGAGAAGAAGTGATATAAAGGTTGTCTGGAACATTGGTCTTAGCACTAAGTCAGTACAGAGTAGAAAAAACATTGTATCAACACCCAGTTTGGTGCTACAGCTGTTTTAATTCTGTATTCTTTAAAGCTCCCACAGAGTGACCTGTCTCCTGCCTCTTTTGATAGCAAGATCTGGTTCCCTGGCTAAAAACTGAAACAAGGTCATAACTTACACAAGCACTTCAGTATTTCCTGTATTAAGACATACCACATAACTGTACAAACTTTTCAAAATTATTAAGCAACAGGAGGAGCAGAAATAGAATATATTGTAAGTAAGTAATACATAATGTTTCAAAAATTCCTTTCAAGGTTTGCAACCAGATCACACAAGATGGATTTCACCAGTAGAAATATTATCATTTGGTATTTTTTATGTATCTTCTAAACTGGGATGATGGTTTTTTTCTCCATCACAGGTCTGCACTAAGCACTATTGTAGACACTCTCATCAAGAAAAATATAACCAAAACTGGTTCATGTTGTCTAAGATCTACACAAGGGACAAGGCTGCCTATGGGACTCCTTATCTTAATACTGGCATTGGACATAAGCCTTGATTTATGTTCCCAGGCAACAGACCTATTAGAGCTATACTACTAAGGTTCATCCTGCCCCTGAAAGCTTTATTAAATGATTATTTCAAAGCATGGAGGGAATCTATTGAGAATTAATATGTAGCATCAGCCAGTCATGGCTCATAGCTGAGATATGCTGTTTGTATCAAAATTTAGAACTCTCCAAATAAAACTGAGTAAGTGAATTTTGTCTCATTAGCTCTACTTTTCTAATCTTACTTCTAGAGCTGTAGTCAATTGGAGAAATGGCCATTTCTAGAGTTCACTCCATCTTTCTTTTATCTTAGGAGACCAATTTTGCTTAAGATGAACCCTCTGGAAGGCCCCTTTGCTTCTGCAGACCATAGAAGGAACCCAGCTGGCTCACTGCAATGGCTGAAGTTAAACATGAACACCAACTTACATGAAAAGAGTAAGACTTGATGTATCCAGTCAACTCATGGGATTGTGACAGACTCAAAGAAGCATCTTAAATATTTACAGAATTCAGTGTATTAGGCCATTCTTTTTGTAGACATAATTGGAGACAACTCATGCTAAATAAGATCATGCCCACACATATTTCTTCAAAAGTATTGTCCTGAAACAGTTAAATAGATACACTTTTACACTGTTGCCACAGTCAGAATATAAACATTTTCTCCTACAAAAACACAATTACATGTTTTATGAAAGTGATTTTTTTAATGGACAGTTAAGACCTCTAAATAATTTAAAGATATCATTTAATCTTAACAAAGTTTGTTATTTTTCATTATTAAGTTGGTAAGAAATGTATTAATTTGTATCATGCAGTTCTGAAGTTATGAACAATTAAGGAAATGGGCAAGCTCTCTTGTTGACTTCAATTAATTCGGAAGGTGAGGGCTTGGAAAAGCCCAGGCAGGCAGCTCCTACCCCTGCGGGCACCAGGTGGCAGTCCGGCATTGACTGACAGGTCTTCACGTTCTCCTGCACTCCCCAGGACAAAAGCTTTCCTTAGATAGTACTTTCTGCCTAACCCTGTTCTGAAAGTCTTCTGCTCTTTTCTATATGCTAAATAACATACATTCACTATGGGGATTTAAGGGCAAAAATATTTTTTGTCAAGAATAAGATTAATGTTCTTCATAAATTTGCCCATACCACCTTACTGATGCTGAAATGCCAGGGAATTACTTAAAGCATATTTTCACAAAGTAAGATTTGAATTTTGATGGCAGGTCAGACCACACTAGCACATCCCAAAAGTTTAAATAACCTATAAAACCATATACAGGAAACCTGGGGCATATAAATCTTTTATCTACTAGATCATGATGTTTTTCACAGCACATATTACAAAGATAATTTCAAATCTCTGTTACACAAAATAAACAATAATAAAAAATAAAATCTTCACAACTCCAAAACTGAAAAATCTCATACATATGGATAGCTGTGGTTTCTAAGAAGAATGATTTATTATTATTATTGTTATTATTGTTGTTGTTGTAATTTCAGTTTATTGGGATGGTCATACTCCTATGATTTTAGCTAGAGTGCTGCAAAAACATGACAAAATAATAGTTGTAGTACTATTAGCTGTCCTATGAGGATGTAAACTTTTCAAGTTTTGCCTTCCCTGTTATAAGATAAATACAAACAGACCTTTACCAGAGTTGTAAAATGGCTCTCTATACACATTTCAGTGTCATGTTTCACTTATCTGCTTTCAGATATTTACAGCTTTACACTGTAATTACAGTGTAATTACAGTTTATAATTTCATACCAATGTATTAGAATACTATTCTTTAAAAAAAGGAAATATCTGCACAAAGAAAACAAATTGAAGCCATATATTCTAGAAAATATCACTAGTAATCACCAAATGAATAGGAATTTTACAAACTACTCTAGCTAACATCAATGAGCCACAGGTAAAATGAAGAAATCCTGCATTTCTCAAGTCTTTTTTTTTGTCTTCTATCCTAAGTGCTACCACTTCAGAGTAATAATAGTACAGTTTTATTCCACAGAGACAGAGCCACAGAGCATTCTGAGCAGGATTTGCTGACTTCACTAAGGAAAAAAAAAAAAAAAGTTTTGATGTTTTTTACTGCAGCTAGACCTGCAAAACCATCAAGCTGAGAAAGATGGATTCTGTTCCTTCCTGTTCATCTTCAGTAGAATTTTTTAAAATGACAATGAAAAAAATGCCTAATTGACATAGGTCATTAAATGTGGAAGTTCCCAGGCATGAACTGTGCTAAAGAAGCAGGATTCTGTGCCTACAAATAAGCTTGCAGGACAGGTGCCTCATAAATGACTTGGAAGCAATATGTATTTTCTCTGAATCAAACGCAGAAGGGGACACACATCATGGACTGAAAAACACCTCATGTTCCCAAAGTCACTTAAGTGTAATCACAGAACTTTTCCAACCAGAATCCCACTGGCTCTGAAGTAGCTGAGGCAACCCCATAATCAAGTGTTCTACGCACAGCTCTAGGCCAGGCTTTGGTGTTCATGCTGCCTTCCACCATTTCCATACCATTCTGTGTCCATATCATCCACAAATTACTCTTGGGCTGTAGGTATAGAAACCCTTTTCAGAAGATCTAATTCAAGGAGATAAGAAAATTCTGTCACTCATGAAAGTGTTTGCTGCCTGGAAGGAACCTCTCTCCCCATGGATACTTGATGTTTCTCCTCCTGCCTCGCAGAGTAGTTAACTCCCTGAAAAAATAACTTTTTCACAGAAAACAACTTTTTCACAGGTAACTTTTTCACAAACAATGTGAGAGGGAGCCAGGGAAGGCATTAAGAAGGCCCAAGGAGGGAAAAACAGTGCATTCTTTCATACTCGGTGTACATGCCGTTATGTTTTTTTTAATGTTCTCACCTTGGAAATAAATATTCCTAAATCCTTCCACTCCAGGCATTTTTGGGGGTACCTATGAGTTATCTTAGCTCACACAGCCACATAGTGTGCCTCGTGGGGTTGGTTCTGTGCAGGGCAAGGACTTGGACTTTATGATCCTTGTGGGTCCGTTCCAACTTCTGTGATTCTGTAATGCTGGATGCAGAGTCCCCTTAGTATCAAAAAGAGAGAACTGCTGGCAGAATACTTTTTCCAAAGGTATGTTGACATGGGAACTGGCTTTTGCCATTGATCTGTCACAGTCTTGCCTTCCTAGTCATCAATATGTAACAAAGTCTGATTTTCTCTCGGGTCATATTTAGCACAACTCTGAGCTTCAGACAGAGGGATGGATATTTGTAATGGACTATTTTCTCTTACACTTGTCTTCAAATTTTTATCCATAGTACCAGTTGAGAGAATTACTTTTAATGTTAACATGGCTATAGGCAAGTAGTGCATAATATGGGCACCTATTGAGACTTTATTAACCAAAAATAAACATTTTTTAAACTACACATACAACATATGATTTGTTGTGTCTTTTAGAATATGAACTATTTGCTTGTCAATTTACAAAACAGCTTTAACTGATTTTCAGATTTCAAACATCATTATAAGGAACTATTTTTACTTTATTGCACTGGTTCCTATTTTATTGTTCCATTTTATGCTAGTCTGGTGAGTTCTCTTTATCTGAGGTATTTTCTTCTTAGCCATATTTTATTGAAATGTCAACTAGTACTAGGAAGCTTTCCATAGTTTTTTTGAAACTTAGAAATAGCTTGGCTCTTACATGATACTTTAATAATGTTGCCAATCCTCTGATAAGTTGTTCACATCAGATATTTAGCCCCAATACCTAATGCTTGAGAATCTACGTTGATTCTCTTCACGTTTTGCCTGCATTTCAAGATTTATGAATATTAAGTTGTGCTTGCCCCAAAGCAAAAGTATACTCACTAAGATATTTGCTGAGATCAGGAGTCTCTCTGCCCCATTTTTAAAACAAAGGCATTAATAAGGAAGCACTACAAAATGTACGACACTGGAAAAATAAGGAAAATTCAGTATTTTTAATAAAGTGAGAAAAAAAAATCCTCTAGTTCAAAGCACTCTATCTGAGCTACCCTAAATAATGCAAAAGAGTAACAATTTATGACACTTGCACAGAATTGTTTTTGTAAGAAATGTGAATATATCCGGATTTCTAAAAACATGACCATTATTTTTAAAGACAGTGGTCACCTAGGGTAAAAAAATATAATTCCATATAATTTTAACCCTTAAAAATACATGGACAGTTACTATATCTAGCATCTATGTAGGTTAATTAGACCCAGAGGCAATGGTTGCATCATTACCCAGCACACACATAATTACTTTGTGTACCAGGCACAAAAGTCATAGACTTATTCAGAGGGTACCATGTACATCTTTCAGTGCTGAAATATCTTTCACAAGGACTAGCTCAGTTTCATAATTGAAAATGCATGTGAACTTAAAAATATTCCTAAACTGTCATCTTTTTTTTAATAATTACATTTCATAAATTATATTGCAAGTGCTCTCGGCTTCCTTTGTGATTTTGTCTATTTTTATGTGTTCATAAAAATAAGGAACTTACTTTCATACAAGCATGAAACTGGTACGTATTAGAAGAAAAAAAATCACAGAAATATGAATGAAGTGGTTTGTAGGTTTACCAACAGGTGGAATAAACGTGCCATGGCAAGAAAATCCCACTGAGTTAATGCTGAAGCAAACTAATAGTAATCATTTATGTAGGCACATATTAAGATACTCAAGGCTCTGTTTCTAAACTGTGACTACAAGTATTACTTCTGCCTCTCTATTTGTAATTACATTGCTTTCAGTTTTATATATTAAACTGCTCTTTAGAAAATAATAAATTGGTTAAGAGCAATTACATAGGGTTAAGATAATTCAAGAGATATAACTGAGTAATGTAATTCATCTTTTTTGTTTTTCACAAACTTTAAATCAAAATAAAAATACAGCTCTACTGTGTTTATTACAGTAAATATTCTTACTGAAATCAACAGTGTATGGGTATTCCCAGCAGGTTCTGTATAAGCCATTATTGAAATATCTTATTGCAATTATTTTTCAGCAATTTCCTCCCACTGTTACTCTATATATTACAATATATTGAGCACAAATAAGATGTTAGTATCCCTCAGTGTAGCTTCTATTGGATTAGGAATTAAGATGGATATAAATTGGATTGTAAATTAAGAACACAAAAAGTCAAGGCATCCCTTGGATATGGAATGCTCACTCCGTGTGACAGAGCCCTCACCTCCCCACCAGCATCAGGGCTGAGGCTCAAGACGCTTCAGGATAGTTCTCTCAATCACTACACCAGCAGAAATATGAAATTCCCTGGCTTCAAGAAGAAGTGCTAGAGAAATTTATTCTTTCCTTTACTGGCAATTGCTATGTAGGACATTATATGGATTCCCGGATAGCATTAATGGTTCTGTTTTCTGCATGCCTCGGGCCACAGGGCTGTGATTACTTTTAATCAGTTTCAAGACTCCCCACCCTCAGCTGTGCTTTGGTTATCTTCTGACTGGATCAGTACTTTGTAGCCTACCTTCCCTAACACTCGGAAGTTTCCCTGAGGTTTTCAAGCTATGCAGAATGCAGCCAAAGTAAAAGTTTAGGTCCCTTTCCTTCCCCTTCCTCTCCCTACAGGAACTTCACTGTCTGTTCCCTGTTTTCCATCACTAGTCCCAAGTATTACACAACAACCAGAAATCCTACCCTTTCTGTTATAAGGCAATATCATAAACAAAAACAAAAGAAAAGCTCAAACCAACCAAAACACCCACAAAAACCCCCCACAATCAAAAAACAATCCTCCCCAACCCCTTAGACACCCCCCCCAAAANAATAAATAAAACATTTTCCTGGAAGCTTGCAGCACTGTATTATTTATATTACTCTTAAATTCCTTCTGAATAAACAGAGAAATACACATAAATTCACTTCACACATATTCCTGACAAAAAATGAGTCAAAAAATCATCTCTCTTTGTTATCAGAAATAAACTTTACAAATCAACAAGCTCCAAGACTCAGTTTAATGGGTGCAATGGGTAGACAGTCTGTGGTATTTGCCCATAAACACAGTAAAACAGATTCTGTCACTCACACTCACGCTTGTTCCTCACTCACTCGCCTTCTCCATTTCACTTATAACTTAAATATAATTGACCTCTACCAATATAACAAATGTGCTTTCTGTTTCAAATGATCTTTAAGAGAACAGTCTCTGTACAGGAATGCTGAAATTCAACACAAGTGCTTGAAGAGAGTGAACATTGTTGACAACAGTAAAGTAATTTTCACTATCATGTGCTAACTATCAGCAGCATAACAAACACCAATTTTTCTATCATTGTGGTAAAATCATGTCAGTGTAAGGGGTGGGAGGAAAATGGAAAGATGTAGTGACAGCACTTTGTGCATTTCCAATTCTTATTACTCAGAAAAAAGTAGGGAAGGGTGGAGTAAATTTATTTAGAAAATTCCCCAATGAATAATATATTAATTATCAAAAGGGGCTCAGCAAACACTCAGACAATATATATAGCACATCAGACAAAAGATGTCAGCTATTCAGACAACCGAGGCAGATGAGATTAGGCTTGTGCAGGTTGTGTCACTGACATGCAGCCTTCTAGTCAACCAAGTTAACATGCTACTAGACAAGCAAGTGAACATACTACACAAGGACCTACACAAACTACAAAACGATCAAAGACTTCTTCAATATCATAATGTAAAATGGTAATGGGAAGGCAGACAGGATGATAAAAAGAAGCAAATCTCTTTGAAATGTGAGTCAAGAGAAAAAAAAGTGACAGGCTCATAACATTTTCAGATGAGGGTTTAAGATTATGGCACCTTTTGCAAGATCAACATAGGAAGTGAACACTAACATGTGCAGCTGTTAAAACAACAAGATTAGCATCATTTTTACAAGCTATACAACTGCACTATTAGGGAACTCTGCTAATTTCAGAAAGGACGATATCCCAGTACACGAGGACAGAAGGTCTAGTAACATAAAGAGCGGTGCTGCTAAATAAAGTCAAGGTTTTCTGCCTTCAGTACATATAAAATTATAGAACTGACTTCTCAGCAGCAATTCCAAAAGCAAGATGCTGCAAAGTGTTTTCTCTTTTTGTAGTTTTGTAATGATGGCAATAAACTCAATTTAACCAAAAGGAGATTTTTACAATTGCAAAACCATGAGCTGCAGTACCACGAGTGTTTAAAAGCTACCACTTGCAGCACTGGCTGTGGGAAATCTAGTGCAATACTAAGACTCCAGCTGCAGAAAACCATGTGTTTTTATTTAATGTTGACTACAAAACTTCACTTTACTTATTGTTGAAATACAGGTTGCAAGAACAGTTTTGTTCTTCAGCTGGAAAAGTCCCCAAGTTCCAGCTAACTCTGCTCTGAGAGGAGCTCTGGCCATGCTGTGACAAAAAGAATAAGGCTAGAAGCTCTGTACAGATAGACAAGACACTGTCACGAACTGCCATGAAAAAGACAGGCCTAAACACTTCACAGTAATAAAGGGGAAAGCAATAAAGGGGAAAGAAAAATAAATAAAGACATTTAAGATAAATAGACACAGGAAAGTTGCATTGGAAAAGGCAAACTCAAAACCACTGTTGAGCCATCTGTGGGAAAACATGTGTTTCATGTGATGGGGAAAGGTGTACTTGGCTGCCCCACAAGAGTAATTTCTGATTTTAAAATAGAACCAATATTCCTGTTAAAATCACCAGTAGAATAAAAAGAGAACTGGAACAACTGCCCAGTTTTTGATGGATTCTTAGTTTGGCTGCCTCTTCTGGAAATTCTATAATGTAAATCTCCATCTTGAGGCATAACAAAACACCAGGCAGCAGGTTAAAATGCTTCTTTAAGTATCAGTCGATTTGGTCCTACCAAATTGAGACAGTCTAAAATAGAAAGATAACACTATAGGGAAAAAAAAATCAGAGAAAAACCCAAAACCTGCAGGTTCAGTTTAAGTCTAATAATTTCATGATAATTAAGAAACACTTGGTATTAAGCAGAAAACAAAGTGAACAATTACTTTATGATTAAACTTATGGGGACAGACCTGCACACAGATGTAGGACTACAAGCTGCTTCTGCGAGGTCTTTTGTGGCCTCAAGCACAAGATTCAAATACTTCAGGATGAACATTGGTTACTTTTCAAGATGAAATTTTATCTATTCGATAATGTCTTTGAATATCTCTTTCTTGCTTTGCTAGTGAACGCTGGCTCAAGACCAAAGTAGCTACAAGAAATCAAAGCAACATAAAAAGTAAATATGTACAAGCACATGTACCAGAGAAATCAAAATGGGGGGAAGATAAGAAGAAGTAGATTTTCTCTAAGAACCAGCTGGCAGGATGCACACTGCAAGCCCCACGAGGTTGTCCGGCCCACAGGAGCTCCCACATCCACAACTGTGATTTGAGGCAGGGAGCAAAATCAAGAGGATCAAAT
This sequence comes from Calyptomena viridis, assembly GCA_013390005.1. Lineage (NCBI taxonomy): Eukaryota > Metazoa > Chordata > Aves > Passeriformes > Eurylaimidae > Calyptomena > Calyptomena viridis. Next base: position 72,315 of record WEIV01006295.1, on the reverse strand, counting down.
TCAGCAATTCCTATAGTACGAAAAACTAAAAAAAGGATTAAGCTTCCCACACCTGGATATTTATTCAAAAATTAAATATCTTCTGTTGCAGGAAGAACAGCATTTTAGACCTGTTTTATATTAACTTTGTAAGAAGGATGGTGATTTGCTGGCGAGTGCAGGGAGGGAGAGGAAAGAAAAGGTGTTCAAGCTTTTTTAAAATACATTTTTATCAACAAATGTTTCGGTTTGGTCCAAGTCTTTTTGTTTTCTCGTTAGTACCTTAATACAATCTCAAGCAAACCAGTTCCTATGGAAGAATCCCATATTTATAATGGATAAAACTTCTGTTGGCTTGACAGGTCAAGGTGGAGGGCTCTTTCGAGGCTTGTGGAATCTTCACTTTTCCTCATTTTGAGCTAAAAAAAGGGCAAATGTTCATAATTCTTGATTTCTGTTGAACCCTTAGAAATGTTTTTCTGCAGTTTAGCTACTCTTGTCAATGATTCCTTTACACAGCTCCACAAGCTACCCCCACACAAGGAACAGAAGAACACCTTAAGAAAATGATAAGAGAAATGCCTAGGGAAGACAGCACTGTACTGTACATTACAAAGATCAGAGGGAGCCCAGAAGCAGAACTAGAAAAAAACTCCTCTGTTCACAACATGCATCACAGTGCAGAAATTCCCAGAAAACTCAAATACCATCATTGTCATTTTTGAAATCAAGAAAGCTGGGGGGAAAATTGCTTTCTTGATTTCAAGGGACCTGATCAAAGTACAAGCTAAAGAGTAACTTCTATGGAAGGTTTTATTGAGACATTTGACCTTAAACGACAGATATAGTAGATTTTTAAGTCAAGTCAAAAGACTATCAGTCCTTGAATCCAAATCACCTTAATATCTGGTGAAGTAAGTTACTAAAAATGAAAATTTTCTTTCCTTCTGTGGAAGGAATTCACTGAAACAAAAAACCAACCAAAAAAGCTTTCAGCCTAAGCAAACAAAGAGAAATTGTGTTAGGAAGAGTTCTGAGTAGCATATTCTTCCTAAAATATTGACCATGACTGAGTAGTAAGCATTAGCTGAAAAAAGGAAAGGATGTGCCCAGAACACAGAATGTGACAAGAAACAACCCTGAAGTTTGTACATACACAACAATACAAATTCCTCCGTGTCATTTGCTAGTCTCATTGACTGGCAACCTCAGTTCAGAGAAGTAGTGATAGAACATGCTTTCTTGACATGTTCACCAGGTCTACAACTGTAAGAGAGAACAGGAAGAATAGAAATGAAATTTTAGAGAAATTCTGTTAATGCTTTTAATAACTAGCTGTAAGAAAACTGGAACAAATAAGAAATTTATACAGCAAGAGACAGAAATTAGAAAATGTAATGATCATTTAGTGGACTAAATTACTTGGAAGATCATTGAGAAAAGCTGAAGTGCATAGATCCATGCTGAACTTTCTTCTACTCTACATAAATTACAAAATCAATAAACTGAAATCCACCACACAGAGGCTTATTTAAATTATTTTAGTAAGATTTATAAAATTCCTCTGAGAAGCATGCTGAGAGTTGATTATGTTCAAGAGATGTCTGAATCTGGTGCTGGGTGATATGGTTTAGTGGTTTGGGGGTTACAGTGCTAGTGCCAGGTGGACAGTTGGACCGGATGATTCTATAATTCTATGAGTTGGTGCAAAATTTGCTCCTCAGCATAATAAGCTAATGAAATAAATATAAGCCTTTGTGCAGACGCCTAGTCTGTCAGTGTACATTGTATATTACCTTGCATTGTCTTTTAAATGTCAGCTATTAGAATAAACAGTTCACAGAATCAATTAGGTTGCAAAGGCTTCTGAGATCAAGTCCAACCTATGACCTAACAGCACCTTGTCAACTAGACCATGGCACTAAGTGTCATGTCCAGTCTTTCCTTAAACACCTCCAAGGATGGTGGCTCCACCACCTCCCCAGGAAGCCCATTCCAATATGAAATCACCCTTTCTGTGAAGAATTTCTTTCTATGTCTGAACTAAAGCTGTCCTGGCACAGCTTAAGTTTGTCTTGTCCTATCACTAATTGCCTGGGAGAAGAGGCTGATCCCCATTTGGCTACAACCTCTTTTTTATGTGAGAATCTTTGCTTTCTTGAATTTTTCTTTTAAGTTATTTTTGCCACTGCTTTTTAAGGAAGCATTTAGCCTCTCTTGTTCCAAAGGAAAGACTGAGAATAAAAGTTGTGTTATCAAGCATCCAACTAATGGCTTGTTACCCAAACTCTGGATAGTTGTAGATCATACAGTCGCAGATCAGTGATCTCTATTGTTACAGATATTCTAATAAAGAGCAGTTCAGAAGCTTTAATACATATGTATTTGTATTTCTACATAAAAATAAATCTAGACATAACTGTAATTTGTGAAATTCTGACATTTTGTTTATTGAAGAAGGAAAAATAACCCTAAACCAAACATGAATTACTGTATGGCTAAGTTGGGAATTAGAAGCTCTACAGAAGGGATGATGAAGTCTATGTCTGTGTCAACTGGGAAGCACACATTAACATAAATTTGCTCTTTCCTGGATGGCTAGACTTGCGATGTTACCACCAACCAGAGAAGTCCAACTTGTACATGCTCGCATGTGATATTCCCCTGATACAGTCTCTTCCACTAATCTTCTAAGTGTTGTATGTGATTCTTTCTGTGTGCAAAAGCTACAGGGCAAACAGCGATCAATGTGTAATTTGACTTGATGCCCTTTGAGTTTCCCAGTACTCTGAAACAGGCAAAATCATTTAGAGCAGCTGATTCAATTTGTCAGGCAGCACTGTGTGCAATGTGTATTAGCCCTAATTCAGCTGTAGCAGAATAGGGTGTCTTGTCAGTCCATCAGCACATTGGGCTGGTTATTCACAGGAGCAAGGCACAGTAGGATGTGAACCATAAGCTGTCCAAGTAAGAATATTTAGTTTGAGAGGGACTTATGCACATGTAAAAGTATTAATGTTTGTAGACACATATACATTGTATAGACATATATATAGTGATTGTAGATATTGAAAGGAAAGTTTACAGACAGGCTCTATCCCATATAACTCACCAAAGCTCTTTGAAAGAACAAAGTAATTCTCCCTTTGGCTGTTTTTGAACAGTTTTCCGTTTTCCAGGCTATCACCTTTCAGGTTTTGGGTTTGGTTTCGCTTTGGTTTGCGGTTTTTATGCTCCCAAACTGCCTGGCTCCATCTGTCCCAGCACTCTGAGGCACATTTCTGAGAAAGGAAAGGTAAGAGGGAAATGCAGGTTCCTCCATTTATTATTGGTTTCAACTGTGAATTTTTTTAATACAAATCAGCAAAGACAGAAAATCCCCTTGCTATTCTGCCATCAGACCTTTATACGCTGTGTTTGAAATCAGCTTAATAACAAAAAATTATAATAGAGCAAACAACGCATGTCTGTTGTTTAGTATATTAATGTCAGGAAATAATCATTTACACTAATTATATCTACATGTGAGCAATCAGTTCCGCTGCCTACGGTTTCAAAGTTCATTAAAGAAGACTATATATTGATACAATGCCCTTAATTCCAACCTGAAGGCTATGGTAATATTCATACAGGTAGGCACGCAGTGTGCCTGTGCAGATGCAGATGCATATTTATAATTCTCTTTTATAAA
>WEIV01006295.1:45391-60930 GCA_013390005.1 Calyptomena viridis | reverse complement strand
GGCTAAATCACAGTTGGAAGTCTACTCCATGTGTGTTTAAACTAACTGATTTTAAAAACACACTTTCATTTAGAACAGTAGTACTGTGTGCAAGCCTTCATTTCCTAGGCCACATAGGCCACTTAGAATGTCTTCTGCAATGCTATGAACTGACTACACCCTTGGTTCAGCTTGTTTTTAGTAAACTGAAGACTTTTGCTGCAGATGTATTAAATAATTTTCATTTTGATCAAACTTAATCATTACTGGAATCTCATCTTATTAACCCAATTTCACCAAGGAATGAATTTGCCCCCTTAATGATGAACTATTTTTACTGTTGGGGGTTCATGCTAGCATAGCTTCTAGTGCCGGAGTTGGTTTAGAGCCACCTGTATGACAACTCCTGTACACTGGCTCACCCTCTGTGCAAATCATGCAAAGGCCAATACCTTCAGGAAGTGTTATAACAGAAGAAAAACCACAAATACACATCAAATTACCATTCAGAGGAGTAGCAAGGCAAGACTAGAAGAAAAAGATATCCCAAAGTTTCAAAATATAGATCTTTATTTCAAAATAGTGTTTATAAGTAGTACATCCAGTTGACAGAAAATCCAAACAGCAAATTTTTCAAAGGGGCCAGTTTGCAAAACGATATACTGGAACAATATGCAAGTTCACAAGAAGTATTATAAAATAGACAGTTAAGTTCCGATGTCTTAATTTTATTTAAACTCTGTTTTCACATTTGACTCGTAAATCTGCTTCTTTTAATTACACAAGGTGCTTACAATATTGTTTATAGAGTGAAAATTACAAAACAGAATTTAAGAATATAAATATAGAAAGGAATCCCTTAAACTACATGCTAATATTCTCTGCTACAAAGATATATTTTTCAAAAGTGCTAATACCTCTATGACAAACAGTAGCAGATTACATTAAATGTCAAATAAAACACAACTTTTTTTTCAATTGTCTGTAATAGTTTGATACTTCTAATGACTATGAAGTTACCACTATTTTCACTTCCTAGTATTTTACAAATGAAATGGGAAAAGACATATATCTCTGTGTGTACGTCCATGCATGTGACAAAGAGTATGTACACATATGCATATATGCATGAACAAAGTTTTCATAATTATTATTTTTATTTTAACAGTACTGGAAGTGAATGCTTAATAATAACTANAACAGCCATAATTCACCTCTCTGTGGCCAGAAGGTCAAAAGACATTTCATGGTGCTGCCTAGCCCCAGAGAACATGTCCTCACCACCAAGGTGTCAACCACAGACCTACAATGGACAAAGCACTGTCTAGGCTTTTTCCAAGGTGCACTGAGTCCCAGTGCTCACTGCAGTGGCCCCACTTTCCCCAGAGGCATTATGCCTTACAAAAGTAAAACGGCTCTAGGCAATGCCACTCAACCAAGGCACCCCTTCCCCCTTCCCAATGTGGTTCAGACTTTTAGAAGTCATAATTGAGCCCCATGGGCCAGATTCTGAGTACTGGGAATTTATCAGTTTAACTATATGATTTCTTATTAGCTTGTCTATTATCGTAATATTGTGGTGTTCTCCAACTGGAGCAAAACCAATGGAAAATTCTGACATGAATGGAAATGCACTTACTTGATGCAACACAGATCAGAATCTGGCCCAATATATGGAAAAAAACCCACATAGTAAGAAACAATCCTTGTAGTAACTATCAAAAACAGATTAGGAAAACCTCTGAGGGTAAATCTGCATTGCATCAGAATACACCACAATATTGCATATGTTAAGGCAAAACGGTAACACTCCCCAGCTCCCTAGTATAGTTGAGGATTTGGTTATGTTACCCTGTGTAATAACTTGCAGTAGTAGGCACTACTAGTCAGTGTTCACAAGAAGAAGCTTTGGTTAATATTAGACCATTTGTTGACTTAGCTTCACACTCCTGTGATCCTTAGCTTGTTATACTTGCATAAACTGAATTCACTATAGCAGAAAGAGACGTTTATGGTGAACTCACTCAACACAAATATGCTATGGGCTATTGGTGATTCTTGTAACAAGGGCTAAATTTACGAGATTCAGCAATATACAAATGGGGAATCTGAAGTGTAAATAGGAAAGTTTAAATATGTGAGATCGAGATGTGTAGGTGATTTACAAAGAAAAGTTCATGAGCTACAGACATGGAAGGGAGAAACTAGCAAATGGTAAAGAAAATGGGTACCTTGATTACCTAAATCTGGGAATGTCATACACCTCTTCACATCCTAACCAAATTCATTTCACAATTACAATTACAAAGAGGTATTTCTTGGAAAACCCTTATGTTACAACAGGGAAAAGGTTGTCCAACAGATCCTAACTGTATTTTTCAAACATTTTAAATCCCAATCCTTTTATTTTTAAAGGATATCATACATTTTTTAAAATGTCTTTTTTTACAAAGTTATTTACAAATAACACTTAAACTGTAATCTGAGAATAAATACTTTTTCACTTGCTTTTTGCATTCAATGCCAGAATTACTTGATCAAATCAATTTTAATTTGGTTTTTATATGTTGTTTAAATTCTGCTATCCTCTGTGGATCTTTCTCACTCAGTGACAAAATAAATACCAAGTTTTGTGACACTGGCTCTAAGGCCACAAACACTGATTTGGACCACTTAATGTACAAGTTTAGATTCTTGAGTTAACTTCTAATAATTTCCTTCTTATAGACAAATTTGGAAGATTTGTTTGTCTATTAGTTTCTTTCTCTGTGGGTATATTGCGTGTCTATGCAGATTTCCAAAGTCTCTAATATGCAGCATTTCAAGTAATAATACTACTTAAGTAAAATATAAGCTCTCTATTTTGTCTTGATTAATAACAAAGAAATCTTCTAGTCCATGGCAAAACTTACATTTGACTTTAGTTTTTCAGATAATATCAATATTGACAATGGAAAATACCAGTAATCTCTCTCTCAAACCAATGAGATATTCAAAACAAAAGAAGTATTGCCAATGTGACCACTGTAGTAAAACCAACAGTAGATTTATGATACTGTCTTTTGAATTAAGTATAAAATAATAGAGCAAAGTTGCTTTCAGCCCAAAGAGATAAAGATGTTTTGATTTTCAGAAAGCCTCTAAAGGCATGCTATGCATGGAGACATTTGAGTGTTTAAACATCAAAGTAGGTAAAGGTAAATACTTAAGGCTTTGCCCTACAGTCTGTTTCTCACCAAAACATATCACTGAATTCAAATGGCAAATTTGCCTTCATACAGCCTGTGGTATCAGGCCTATAATTCAATTTCAACTAAGTCTTCCATTTGCAAAGCCAAAGGAAGCTGGAATGTAGTTTAGTTTCACATACAAAACTATACAATCTGTGTTAGAATACAGGATTGTTTTTTAAAAAAATATTTATATAAAGGGAATTAACAGTGCAATACCAGTTGATTGTGTGAAAATCTTACTTGTCTTTCTTCAAATGTATTTAAAGAAAAGCTCTCCAGTTTTACAGAGAATAAAATAAAAAGGGATAAATATTTCATGATGGGAAGCAGATCCCACAGCATTCCATGCAGATCTCCAAGCAATCTGAAGATTCACAACATGCATCCATTATGCCACAGTCCATATCACATGGGCAGTTACAGTCATCTCCCATCTCGTCCCCACAGCAACAGCAGCAGGCTTCCGATGTGCAGATGCCACAGGATGCTTGTCCCAAAACAATGTTACAGAGGGTAAGAAATTCACAGAACAAGCAAGCCAGGATACAGTGAACACAGCAATCTTCGTATGTAATAGTTCAGTAGCACATCATGAATAAACAAAATGAACAAAAAAAAAGGAAAGAAAAAAGAGGAGATCATTAATATGTTATTCTAAATCCACATATATCACTATGTCAAAGAAGTAGCTGAATGAAAATGATTCAGACTAGATATAATCTAACACCACAAAAAACGTTTCTCATCTTCATGGTCACTTCTGCAGTTTAACTCATCTACAATTCAGTACTAGTTTTGGTGCGAGTTTCTTGTCACCAATTCACTTCATGCAAATCCCAAGTGCTAAACATCTGCTTAGATGAATTTCTCCAGTCATTTATTATGTAAAATATCCGTATCTATTATCTCAGTTGCAACTTCTTCCACAAAGTGATTAAAAAAAAAAAATTATAAAAACAGCTAATGAGGGAAACTACCTAAAACTATTTCCAGCCTCTTCTAGTTCATCTTACCCTTATGAATCTCTTTTGTTGGCTTGATAATTATGAAGAAAAATGAATGAGTTGCCACAACATTTTTGCTCTCTGTGTTGCAGAACCTTAAAACCAGCATAACAGCATGTTATATGCATTGCTTACTTTCACCAATATATAATACATTCAGTCAAAACACTGATTTTTCTATTGCTTCTCTATACAAATCTATTGACAATCCTTTTAATGTACTACTGTAACCTTCAGTAGAGTTCATAATTACACCTGAATATCAATATCCATCTCCTACAAGTACTACTAAATTATATGAGATAATTAAGGTGTCCCACAAACTACCTGCAAATAATACAGCACCTGAAGAGTAAGTACACAGAATAACTTCAAACAATTAATACATCCAAGAGACATGACAGAAAAACACAAAGACCGGAACTAAACATGTGCCAGTGAAAAGGAGACTGCAGGAGTGAGGGATGTACTCAATTGTACACAATATACATAAATGTATATGTATAAACATATTTAATTGGTAAGAGGCACCGAATAGTCAATAGAAAGAAAACAAAAACTTAAAAATAGAAGTGTTCAGGATGAAGAAATACTTCTTTCCTAGCATCAGCTTTCATTCTTCTTTTTACTGCCTGCAAACCTTGAACTGTTAAGCCACAGACAGGCAAAGATTGGGAAAATGTTCTGGAAAATATATCCTGTACAATCTCACCCTTTCCCTGTCCCTACAGTCTAACACAGGGATCTTCTGGGAGAGGCTGTTAGGAATGACGGGATATTGAGCTTTATGGGCAACTGGTTTTACCACCTACAGACACTATGTTCTTTCAGTTCACAGGCTTAAGACTACCATAGGGGAAAACTTGCAATTACTTCCAACAGTAATACTATTTTCAGAACTTCTAAACAAATTTATAAATGTAAAAAAAAATGTGCAGTACCTATGGCAAGTATCTTGATTGATCCAAAATACCTCCAACATCACAGACACTGACTACGGGATAGTACAGCAATGACTTTACACAAGCAAGCATGAATACTCACACAAATGCAGCAACAGAGGTTCAGTCCTGCAAAATCTGTCCCAAGAAGCAAAGCAACTAACTGAGCTCTTAGCCCCCTCCTACCTACTATACTATATAGATGCAAAACTTAGTTTGGACATACCTGTACTAACATCGTAAAGCACAACTGGTCACAATCATAATGTACTAATGCAAACTTATGCCCAAAAGAAAAAATTGAAATGCCAGAAAAAGCAGGAAGGGGGAAGAAACCCAAACTAACCTTAAAAACTCCCTACAACAGTGCAGGAAGTAAAACTGAGAGGAAACCACAGGTAAGATTAAGCTGCTTTTAAAGAAAGTTGTTGCTTGTATTTAAAGGCTGTTTTTCACAAAGTCATACTGCCACTAAATAAATTACCTTCAGAGAAAACACAAAAGCTACATGAAATAAAGCTGAGGAGTATCAGTTCACTGAAGAGGACCAAAGCCAGGCCAATAGCAATTAATTAACTGGTTGTCATGGAGATGGTGTTAAGTTTGTTCAGGTACAATATCCTTTCAGATTTTCTTCTAATATGAAGGAAAAAGATAAATAAGCCAAGGGTTCTATGTAAAAAGCCTTCCTATTTGAGGAACTGAGGTCTTACAATTTTGCATCTTTAAGATACAGCCAAAAGGAGCTAACACAACAAATGTACTATAAATGATTTCTTAGTACTCCATAATAAAACTTTATGTGTATTGGTATTGCAAATAAGATGCTCAAACAAATCTTGCCTGCTTCATGAAGGGTTATGAAAAATCCCAGGGAGAGAAATAAACATTCATGGACATAATAATATATATGTATTTATTGATGGGCAAGAGACAGAGTTCATAGGTTAAACAAAAGGGACTACACTCAGATAGCACTTTCTGGAGCCATAAAATAACTTTTCCCTCCTAATCTAAAAAAAACCATCAAATCAAGACCTGAAAGAAGAGGCTGTGTTGATTCAAATAAACATATTTCAAAGGTAAAAGCTATCAAAAATGGTACAAGACATGGTAAGAAACTTTGGCCACTAGTGTTATTACAGAAACTCTGTAGAGGGTCTTTTTTTTTCCACCTCTTCTTCACTGACTGAAACCTAAAAGGATTTTTTTACCTACTTTTTATTTTTATTTCCTTTTCCTCAGATAGAAAAACTAATTTTCCATTCAGAAAATCTCTATATAACAATTTTATTTAACATAAAATAACAATTAACATAAAGAAGAGACACCTTTTACTGCTCTCCTCATTCTTGCAATGACTCATTTGTACAATGAACATAAACTTTGATCCACATTTCAAGGACAAACCTGAAATAATCATGCTTTTATGTTCTTCATGTTATTGACTTTTAATAGCTACCCAGGTAGCAATTATTTAACACATGACAAAGCATGCTTTTACCTAGTCCTACCTAACTTGCTAAATTCAGAATCATGACTCTAAAGGGTTGTAATACAGTTGGATAAAATAGGTGAAAGAATAATTTCTTCTATATATGACCCATATTTCTTAGCTTATCTACAGATGCAACTATAAGATAAAAATACAGTTACAGTGTGTTTTTGTAGTAATAACAAACCTATATGCCACACAAAACTCATCCTTCTCTAGTACCCATACTCCTACAGCAACCTGCCAGTTCCACAGAAAACATTATACAGCTAAAAAACACTTCCTTTGCTTGCTGTTGCTGGATGGCACAATGAGGGGAATGCAGCCACAAAGGTGCTACATAAAGCTCATTGCAAAAGAGACGAACACAGGCCTTTCATTACCGTGTCGAACAACGCTACAATACATTTCACTGCTTGCACAAGAAACTCCAATAATATTTTCCTGCTTACAAGACCAAGGAGACTGTTTTAAATTACAGATTGTTCTAAATTTCAAAACTTTTTTAGCACATTAAGAATAAACACTACTACTTTGACTTTACCACATCAAAATCCTAATTTTTTTTTTTGCAGATGAGTGACAAGTGGAACACTTTAATCCAACTAGAACTAAGCACAATTTATACCTGTACACTTGATGATTTTAATGTCTGACAATGTCTGAAAACTCTGAGTATATTTCAGTTTTTTCCAATGAAAAAATGATACAGTTGTATCAGTTACGACACTGGTGCTAGCTTATAATGATCTATTTCTTTATGTTCTTGTTTGTTTTAAGAATTAGAGATTTTCTCATTCTTCTTTTCCCATTAGATATATTAATGCAATTAAGAATTAAAGGCATGTCTTTATTGAGGAAAAACTCCATCAGCCTTGATGTTCATGATGCAGTACTGTTGATAATAAGTTAACACCTAAGTTTCTTGAGGTTTAAGTTTTCATTAAACTGATTTCTCTCTCTGTTAATGTATTTAGGTCTCATTACATAGGCCAACTGTTAATGAAGATAAGCTTTTCTTTAGGACTTCCACACTATACCACACCAGCTTCAAATTTCCATTACTTTTCAACCCTTATATTACATTATTTTCTAATTATTGGAGAAATGCTACATTATAGATTGGCACTATACAAAAGTGAGATGTGGGCCGCAAACACTGTATAGAGGTATACTTTATAAGGAAAAAAAAATCCAAACCGGTACATCTACCTCAATCCTTTTATCAAATGCACTTGATTTCACCAAAGCAGAGCATCACATTTGTTGACTATGATTCAAGCTCCCACAAGCAATGCTAAATGGCATAAATTACAATAGGCTTGGTCTGTAGGCAGTGATAGCATATTTTATTAGACCAACTCACATCTAGGGCAAAAAGATGAGCTTTCAGACACTCAAGCTTATCTTTCAATTCTTTCATTTTGCCTGGGATGAAAGTTAAGGTTTGAAGTTAAAAGGGTCATCCCATATGGCATTTTTAAAAACTGATGTAAGTAAACCAGTTTCTTCAGTCTTTTGACATGTCCCCCAAAGTTACAGATTTGTTAGGGAACTTCATCAAAACTGCTAAACAATGCCAAGGCAAAGAGAAATCCAACTAACACATCCAAGTTTTTGCTGCTTTATATGATACACACACATACAGCTATTTTGTGCTGATTTAACCAAAGAGTGTATACAGTACATATGACATCTACTTTAACTGGGTTATAAATGTTACCACAGACAATATCCAGACAAGAAATAGGCCTAAAATCCCTTCAAACTGTTTACACACTGTTATTCAAAGCCCAGAAGGCCCCACTTACAACTTATCCCAGTTATAACAGCTACGCTCATTAAAGAAACAGTATCAACAATAAAACAATTCTAACCTTTGTCTAAAGAGAATCGGGCCTAGGCATTAGACTGTGCTGCAGAATAGTACAAGAAAAGCCATGGGAATAAAACAGGAAAAGATACAGTATATCAAAGAAGCAGCAGAGAGAAGGCCCGAAGGTGCCTGAAGGATGGCGTGCACCTCCCTGATTGGAGGAAGGGACCCCGAAGATGCGCTGATGTGTATCCTGCCCAAACGATTGGACCCTGGTCTGGAAATCCCCTAGTGAAGTAATGGCAGAACAATAGCTGTACTATGTATTAGTTACCCATAGGGGTATAAAAAGGTATCATTTGTAGCCATATTGAGTCTCTAGCCTTGCATCACAATAAACTGCTTGTTTCTGCACAGCATACGAGGGTCCGTGTCCATCCCACTCACTACATTTGTCCACATCTTTAAACATTTGCATGTGCACACCACTTTTTACTTCTAAAATCTTTGCATACTGGTATCTAATTCCTTCCAAATACTGAAATAGATACTTATTTTATTTCAATTCTCCTTTTATCACCTCCTCTTCATTTTTATGAAAAGGTGCAACTCTACTTAAGAAACAGACTTTTAAGAGAACTATCAACCATCAAAACTGTGCAAGGGACACAAAAGGTGAATGGAAAAATGTACAAAGAAATGCATGTGCAGGCTGGTATGTCCTGCTTTTATAATGTTTGACACCAACCTGTCACAAACTGACCCAAAAAGCTTTCATACCAAGCAGGCAGGTCACATATGATAAAAGGTTTTCATGTCTGCAACGGTAAATAAGCTCACTTACAGGATGGTGACCTGGATCAGCTTCTTACTAACTATATCCACCAAGTTCAGACAACTCAAAACAAATCTCCAGGCACTCTGCTGTCTCACAGAGAGAATCAAAAAGGGCAAACCCACAATCAAAGTGACAGCTGAGGTCTTCAGCAGGGGTTTACTCTGGGCCCCCGCAGAGCCTTGAACAGAAGCCCCAGCAGGTGCTACAGACGTCCCGCAGTCCAGCAGCGCGGGGTTGGCAGCAGCAGGGATGAACACACAGCACCAATGGCTGAGGCAACTCATAGCCAGAGCAACATACCCAGTCAACGACAAAGCACCCCGGCACAAGTTTCTTAAAAGTGTGCATTGCACAGAGGTGAGGTGTAAAACTTCTGAGCAGCAGCACACACACCATCACACCTCCCACTGGTCCTGCAACATACAGGGTTCATGTGCAGCCTCTGCTATTCATCCCCTTTCTTTTAAGAAAACTCCCTGTACCCAAGGAAAATGCTCATGGAAAAATAAGAAAGGGAGAAAGAACAAACTGACGCATTGTAAGGCGTATACCTCTCTCTAGATAATAAAGCGACATTTATTTAGACAGGGGAAAACACAGTTAAAAAGCCTAGTATATGTGATATTTTGACATTTTAAATAAAAAACAATTATCTCTATGGATCAAGAATATTAAAAGGCTGCCTGGACAGGCAAATCACACTGCAAAACACATGGAAAGTTTCATCAAGGCTTATATTCTAAACTCTTGATACATGTATAACTTCAGAAATAAAATGATCCATTTCAAGCATACAGATATACTAAGAAATTTGCTAATTTCCAAAACTTGATTTCCTTAGAATATGAAGCTTTCATTGCCACTGCTCATCACTGCAAATACTGAGACTAGTTAGGTGCCAGCTAGGCCATGACCTTATAAAATTGATGCTGTGGGAAGACATTTTTTTGTTAAACAACATATAAATTACCTTCCAAGACCTCTGTGTAAAAAAAAATGTAAACTCTGCTTAAAACACAGCATTCTTCAAAACATCTTCTTAGAAAACACACATCTGACAACGTTATTTGCCTACTGCCTAATTGACAGCTGTGTTCTGATGCAGTTGTCAATCTGTTTAGCACTTTCTATTCAGGAACAAATTCACTTTGAATCAATTTATAAATTCTAAGAATGAAAATTTTTTCCCAATTAAAGAGGCTTGCAGGATACTAACAAGTAGCTGTGTAAATGCTACTTAACGGTAGGGATGAATTTCAGAGTGTATGTATGCTTAAAGAGAGAAATGGCTGGCAGATAGTTCTGCAATGTTATGCTGTTCATGGTATAATACACACTCTTACCAAATTTCATTAAATAATACGGATGAAATTACTAAACAGTATATAAAAGAAAACTTACTACTGCTGTTGTGTCACTCAAGAGGAAAAAACCCAACCCAATCCTATTGAATATCATGTGCCCAAAAGGAAAGTTTACTGAAAACAATTTTTACGTTTATACAAAGTTATATAAACCAAAGCAAAACACTCCTACTTTAAACAGAAGTCTGCTACTGTGCTAAGACAACTATTCAGTACTTTCCACGTGTATGCACCCAGTGATTCTTAACACCCTGGCTTAACACAAAGGCTATTTTGTGGACTTAATTTGTCTTCAGTTAAGCCATCAGTATCACTTGGGATACTCTAATAAATTAATGTAGTCAGCAGCATGAGTTAAGTAGTGCCCACCAACCTCATTCTTGGATTCAACATCTAGAACAGATGAAATTGCATTATACTAAAAAAAAGGGAGAGGAGGGAAGTCTCATTCAAATGCACCCTGAAATGCTGAATTTTAAACATTGGATTTAAAAAAACCCCACATGTTGGGTGAAATTGTTCATCACATTTCTAAGCTCAGTAGTACAAGACACACAGTCTAGAAAGTTGAGGAAGGTTGCTTCAGGCTTTGCTTCTGGAAAAGCATGAGCAGTAACTTAAATGTGACAGCAAGTCTGCATTTCCTGTCCTTCCCCACAGCCTCACCCCCATGCTGCAGGCTTGCTTTACTTACCTCACTCCTGCATTTAGCCTTACTACGCTTCCTAAAGACCAACCTTGAAAAAAAACTTTGTAAAGAAGATGCCTTCTAGTATCTTTCTGGTTTAGAAATCCTGGGAAGAAATAGAGTAGATCTCACTGTACATACAGGAGGTGGGCTCATGATCTGCTCAAATTTTGATTTGTTTCCAAATTAATACAGCAATTGTGTATGCTCAAAACCTTTTGAATATGTGAAATATCACATTAAACTCAAATTATCACAAATCACTGGAGTTGTGGAGTTGTGACAAACATAACTTGTAACTTGTGAGGTCAAAACTTGACCAGAAGGAAGAGCTCCATTTCAAAACTGAATTAAAACCTGTATTCCCTCTCCATCCTTAACTTTTCATAAATTATTGCCTTGATTCAAAAAACACATAACATCATGCTTTATAAGTCTCGGTAGGAGAACTCAGTTTGGTTTTTACAAAATAATAAGTAGCTACTTTGGTCCCTTCCACCCCCTTAATTAAATTCCTTTTCCATCCTTCCCCCTGCCCAATTTTTTCCCTTTCCTCCTCCAAATTTGCATATGTCATTGTTACTTACCTTCCACTACTCTGATACACACACATGTATCTATTCAGTTACTCATTTTTCTTCTTTTCCTGACATGTAGAGCTACTGTTCTGCTGCCTCACTGCTGTGTCCTTTAGATCCCCTCCTTTATGTTGCTCTGGACAGGTACCAATGCTTCTGAACACAGCAGCTAGACTGCTTTCATTTTTACTAATTTACAATTGCTTTTTCAGGTTTTCAAGGTGTTTTTCTCCAGTACTCATAATAAGTGCAAGACAGTAACAATTCTCTTTGCTAGTGGCCTACCAACCAGAGTTTTGGAAGAACTGTGACACCTCTGGTATCAATAATTTAAAATATTATTAAAATTTCTTTGAGTTGATTTTTTTTATTCCCAATATGCACTGAAAGCTACCCAGTACGTTTGAAAAATCTTTAGAACTGTAACAGTGTTTAAAAACTGTTTTTTAAAAGCAACACTCCACTATTTCATAAATACTTTGTTTTTTTGTAGTGTAAGCTATGGAGCTGAGTAAGATTTCTTCAGGGACAATACGGATTAATAATAGATGCAGAGGAAAAGCAGAGATGGTGAGTGCACTTGCACCCTCTTAAGTCTCACTGGATGTGAAAGTGTTTCTAAACAGCACATTCTGGAATGCTGACATGACTACGTATCACAGATTTCACAGAATATTCTTAGTTGGAAGGAACCCACAAGGATCATCAAGTCCAGCTCTTAAGTCAATGCCCTGTACTGGGATCAAACCCACAACCTTGGCATTATTAGCACAATGCTGTAACCAACTAAGCTAATCTCAGGATCATATATACTACTGACTCATTTAAGAAAGGAATTTTTAATGCTTTTATACTACTGCTACCAAAATGTCTGTTACATTTTAAGCATTTCCAGTGCTTAAGCCCAGATGTTTCTTGATTTTATCCTGCTTCAAGCCCTTCCAGGCTTTCTGTTCTGTCAACAGATACGGTATTTTAGAGCAAAGTAAGTACCAGACTTGGACTTACTCTGCATTACAAATACATGTGGTGCTCCAGAAATATTAACTACTTGTCTTTTAAAAAGAATCAAGAAGAATGCAGCTTTTGGGAGGAAATAAAAAAAGTGAAAAATATTTTGTATTTTCTATAGTCGAAACTCAGACTGACAACAATTCTCACTTCTCTTCTTCTGAGGACATCATCTATTACTTTTCTCTGGCCACTTTCCTTCACTTGATTCCAGTTATTCTTTTGACTGACAACAGAGCAGAGCACTCAGGGAGATGAACTCAGGCAGATGAAGTAAAAATACAGGATGTTCATTTTCAAGTTTTAAAAAAACAAACAAAAAATCTATTAACTAGAAAATCTATTAATTAAATTGTTAAAAATCTATTAATTAGATTATAAAATCCAAGATACTACCTAAGGAATAGCAAAATTAAAGTGAATTGAAATACCTGAAAGTGTACAAGTTCACCTGTATTTCATTCTATTAAAATTTTCTGAATGCTATAGTAATCAAAGTAGGCAAGTTAATTCAGGTAATTCATTATTCAAGACTCACAGTACAAAATAAATATAGTTTGTCTTGTTCTGCATAAGACTACAAAAGAAACTGCACAGAAGTTATATTATTATACTATATAGATATGCCTAAACACAAACATACACCTTCAAGTAAATTAAAACCCAGCAGCTCTTCGGCAGTAACCAGTGGCTTATGAGGTTAACATGGTACCAGTTAAAGTAAAGGCAAGTAGTTAGGCAATGTTGCAAATAATTTCCAATACTTTCCTGTATTTTCATCTTCCTGTAAGCTTCTTCAATAGTTCCTACAGCAACATCATTGGATCAGAAGAGGCAACTGCTCAGAAAAATGCCTCTGTCCACAAAAGTGTGATTTATTATACCAAGAAGCAGTAGAAGTTAGGTTCAAATTAAATTCTGTATACTGTTTTTAAAGTGTGTCTATGCAATCCTCTGCCACTGAGCTTACTACTATACTCTTTCTGGCCTTGTAGTTAGATGCATTAATGAAATACATATATATGTGGGGATGNTCTTAAATTAGTTTTTTGAAAGTGCACTAAGGAAAAACATGTAAGAAAAATATCAGACTGAAAGGTGAACTGGATTTCACAAAACAGAAAAGGGAATACAGGAATTATGAAGATGCGATTTTGGAAAGAAACATTAGAGGACTGAAAGCGCAACAGAAAAATAAATATGAAAATAAATTACAGCAAGGGGGACCAGCCCATGGAACACTCTGAATGAATCCAGGCTGGATATTACTACACAGATTCACTGAGAAAGTTTGACTGAAGTAGTTGAAGTCAAGAGAAGTCACTCCACTCACACCAGTAGGCTTCCTTCAGGCCACTACATGCAGTCCTGATCCCTCTTCCTCTCATCCAGGCTGAGAATCCTCCCCAATCCACTGCACAATACCATCTCCCATTTCTCTAAGAATCTGTGTCTGAACCCACTCTCTGGAGGTTTTTCTAACCAGTCTTACCTATGCCTGCCTCAAACCAATACAATTTATAGCATGTCTGCACCCTTCTCATAACATGCAGTAGCAAAGCCCATCAAGTATATTAGTGCTAATGGGAAGGCAGTGAATTGAGGAGAAGCTCAGAAACTCTGGGACCATGAGTGTAATATCAAGCAGTGAGAACACAGAGACAGAGCTAAAACATAAGGGAAATCATTTACTCTTACTTATTTAAGCTGTGCTGAAGCAGTATGAAGCATTTTCATGCATATTATTTACAGCCTAAATATAGCATAAGCCATGCTAAACATCGAAGAACAGGTTGAAATTTTATTATCTAGTGTTCAGACATCACAGTTAGTCAGGATATCTGCTAACAGAACATTTCCAATGCTAAGTCTACCCTTATGGAGCCTGCCATAACTGAATTTAAATATTTAATTTGCTTTTAACTAGTAGTACTTTTTTTTCTGGGGCATATATGACAAAGTTGACAGGAGTTTCTATCAGTTCAGGATATTAACTATAGAGACTAAAGCATTATCAGATTATGTTGACCAAATGTTTGAAAGCAAGAACTCTCCCATTTCTTCCCTTTCCTTCAAATACATAATATTTTCCTTTGGGAAAGAAACTTGTCTTTTATAATAATAATAACTTCTATTTTCTTCTGGAGCATGGGTCATCCTCTTTGATTATTTTCAGTTGACTGTGAAATTTTCGGGCAGAATGGGGTTTGATTGGTCTTTATTCAGTTTGTCGGNATGGTCAAAGGAAGAAAAAATACAGAACCTGTCAAGGCACGAATATGCAGTGATCTGGTTAAGACTCTGAGAGTACATATTATAAACTTATTCTAATGAGTGGGCATGAAACTTGACCATTCTGTGTTGAGCTACTATATCANGTTTTTTTAAATAAGAATATCAGCTTACCTTCTGGTGAAGTACCTGGCTTTTGAGGAAACACAGAGCTTATTTTACTCTTCTTGCTGCTGTTGCTGTTGACAGACAAGGTGGACTGAATTTTTCTGTGCATTTTTTCTGAAACAGGAGCTGAAAGTGTCCTGTTGTCTGCAGGCATGTGCTTGACCCCGTTGTGAATTCCACTTCCATTACTCA
>WEIV01006295.1:19777-42327 GCA_013390005.1 Calyptomena viridis | reverse complement strand
AAAATGGAATAAAACCCCAAATGGATTAGTTATCTCAATTTAAATTTATTTTAAGTTTATTGATAATTTTGCACAAGGGAGACTTGAATATTATAGTTAAAACACACTTGAAACCAATTAGGAACCATATGACTGCATTCTAGTATAAAGAACAAATGCAATTGACAGTTCCTAGATTAAACCACAACCACTCAGTTTAAAACAGAAATATTTTTACCTTATTTTTTAAAGGTTGTATATATCTTAAAAAAAAAAAAAAGTGAAATATGGAGAACGACACAATGCTTCTTAAAACACAGTGATACCCAGGGACTCTCACTCTCTCTTTAATGATCCACTGCTCTCATTCAGCTGTCTTTCTTTTTTCAAATCTTTACATATGTGACAGCTCTCAAAAGTAGACCATAGACCATCTGGCATTTTCCGAGGTGTAACTTGTGCAAATTCAGCTCTACTGGGAACACAATGCTATCTTCTGCCTGCGTTATAAAAGATACAATAGAATGTAGAACTTATGAGTTGTTTTGAATTATTCATTTTTTGCCTGTATATTCAAGAAATTTTACAAACTCTGCATTTTGTACTACATAATCACATGCGTTAAAGGTACAAAGAAACTTTTTGACACCTCTTTTCTACAGAAAGATGGCATTTTGTTTGATATGTGAACATTCAGCGCCTGTTATATCATTCTAAACAGGCCGTGTGCTGCTACAAAAGATCCCATTTTACACTCTATGTATGAGCGGAAATTTTATTCTTGATATTCAGTAACTAATGCAATACACATCAAAATTTCAAATATGTGTTGGATGAACACTCAGCATCTTCAAATCAAGATGGCACTGGTCACTTGCTTTATGCTAAAGATTTAAGAAAAAAATCATTCCTCAGACAACATAGAAAAATTGTCATTTCAAACATCCACAATGAGTGGTTTTAAAATGTCCTAAGAAATACTGTGCTTTTCAGGTTAATATGTTTTTAATCTTTAGCAAAACCAGTATATTTAAGTCAATATTTTATACAGTGCTAACAGTAGTGGATTTTCAATAAGAATGATAAATATTAGATTAATGATTCAATAGACTGAATCTTTTCTGATAGAAAACTAGCACATAATGTAGGTAGTAATAACTGTACATGAATCTGCTGCCTGTGGAAAAGCAATAAAAAGGCAATATATTGCTATAGCATATAATCTATTAGCATGTTTTACCACTTCCTTGTCATTGGTTTCCTTGCAAAGTGGGCCTTAATACAATAACTTCTGCTTTTATTTAACTGACTTTACATAACAATTTAATTGTAAGGTTACTATCTGGTGAATTTGAGTAGTAAACATTTATTATGGTTTTGATGGTTTTGAAGTAACTATGCACATTCTCTTAAAGACTGTAAAACCCTTAGCACACTTTAAATGAATATGCACATATATATGCACCCTGACATACATTGTTTTTACACCTTGCAAAGTACCAGCTACCAGAAAAATCCTGATGCAGGCATTTAACAGAAAAATGTGTTAACAGAGGGAAACTTTCAACCAAAAGAGGACTGTCTCAGCTATCATTAGGGATTTCAGACAAAACACAAAAACAAACACACACTGAATGGAGATTCCTCTGAGTCAAAGTGAATCAAAAGAAAACATCAGGAGGGAGAAAAGAATTGAGACAGCTAATTAGTAGCCTAATCACATCAAAAGCAGTTCCAAGTCAGCTGATACAGCTACCCGTGGAGTTTGCTAGTCTGGCCAATGAGCCTGACAGGAAAAATACTTTCCAGTTTACAGCCTGAGTTATCTGACTACACGCTCAGAGAGGTAAGAATGCAGGTTTTCTTCATCTATGACACAATAGTTTATGATGCCAAATCAGGCCACAGAAGCAATATTTCTTCACGTGGACAAGGGACGAATAAAATGCACAGCTCCTGGGTGTAAAAATTGTAATACTGAGCAAATAAGACATATTGTCTCACTTGACAAAAGTGCTCCCAAAACATTTGCAACTACAATAAGAGATGAGCTCTTTTTTGGAAATACAGATGTCCTGACTGGATTCATTAACACCAACAGCCAAGACCTACATGTTTATTTGAGCTGGAAAAACTTTGATCTCAGTGGTCTCGCTGCTCCTACTCCCTCATATGGAAATAGACCACATGTAAGGGATGTAAAAATCAGGCCTCTGTTTTTTTATCAGTGCTTCTTTGTAACACTGACCTAAGCTTAGCGGCAAAAATAAAGCAGATGACAGTCAAGAATTGCACAGTAAAACCAGGTGCTGACTGGATTCTAGAGTAAATTTAAGGTGATTCTAAATTGCTTCTGGAAAAGACATAAATTCTTGAGATATAAAAGGCAACGTTTTCAACTGACTAGCAAAAAAACTCACCTTTTCAAAAATATTACATATTGTATGCATTATACGCTTAATAAGCATAAAATTTCAGTGAAGTTGGGAGAAATCAAGTATCTCAATCCCTCTCCATCCCCACTTCTCTAAGTAAAATCCTGACTAGTCTCTACATGATCTTTAAACTACATCAATAGTTTTCTCTGCCTAGCTATCCAGAATATTAACATTCAGATTACAAGATGTACCTCTGAGTCAACCTGTGAAGTAGCTTTTGTCAGCAATTATTTTTGAATATTTTCTGGGACATAAATAGCATATACTGCAGCTACCATATCACAGAAGGCATACATTAACTAAATAACAAGGTACCATCAAGGCACAATCTATCTTTTAAAATCATTTTTTTACACTGAATTTTTTATACCATGCTGACTTTACAAGGAAAACAAAGTACCAACTAACAGCATCGACCATCTTTTTAGAATTGCTTCTTGTAAGACATGAAGACATCTTCAAAATGAATACAATATATTAGTATGAAACAGGATGTTCTTTGTAATGAAAATACTGTAGTAAAATTGCTGGTATGAGTTTTACAGGAGCCACACTGAGAACACTTTGTTAAAATACGTCTGAGAACACATCCAGGGAACACCTGGTATAACAGAAATGAGGCTGACAGGGGACAAAGGGAAAAGACATTTTATCCCATCAGCTCCCAGTTGGAGAAGGGTGGACAAGAATGGCAAACACATGTGCATGTGTGTTTATGGCTTGAGAAGGCAACACAAGTGCACAAGAAGGTGTCAGAAGTACTCTTAAATCTGTACAAAGAGACCTGCAGTGCCTTCCTTTGGAAGCACTGCAGGACCTTACACACTGTTTGAAGAGTTGCAGGAATTGTATAAAGATGTCATTGACATACTCAGAAAGATCCAGTTAGCACAGGGAAACATGAAAAGGGCTGGTAGCCAGAGGTTTATAAAGTTGATAGGCATTCCCACTAAAAACATGGAGTGAATTTCTCTATTTACCAATCCTCTTTCCTGATGTGATTTTGCAAAATTAATAAATGCCCACCGCTTTTCTTTAACAATAGCAACGGCAAATTTTTAATCTTTGTTAAACTGAGTAAATCCCTAACATTTTTAGTTACCTATCTTGTATCAATTATCTCAGAATCAAAATACCCCTTGGCTTCTAATTACCATTGGGTTGTCAGTACATTCTCCATCTTTATCATACACATATCTTGCTGTTATTAGCAATGTTTTTTCTGAGACTGTGAATATTGGCATCTATTATAAACATCACAGATGATCTGGGAATTCTTGGTAGATCATAATATAATTAGAAATAAAGATAATTCACATAATGCAATAATTGTTAAACTACATCTACATTAAGTGGAATATAGTTCTTACTGTAGCATAGAGTTTGTCACTTCTTGAGAACAAACAGCAGGAACTTACCACAAAAAAGTAAAAGGGCCAAATACAAACCAGGGTATTATAGGTAATAGACACCCATACACCTGTGGAACACATTTCTATATAAAGCTGTGTTCGAAAGTGTGAAATTTTACTACAAGCTTTCCACTTGCAAAATTTATCTATGCAATATTTTTTCTCATACTTTCTGCTAGGACTGGAAAAGAATTTCAGTGTATTTGCACTTATGTTTCATAGCATTACAACTACATAGTGTAGTGGTAACAGTTGCACAGACATGTGGAATGGCCAGTTTACTAGTGGTCACCATTCCAACACTCCTAGGGCATATTTATGTGTTTAACATATTCCTTAGTTACTACCGCAGGTAGTTTGTTGTTTGGTGGTTTGGGGATTTTTTTGGGAGGGGGGTTATTTATTTAAGTCTTTTTTTTCATTAAAGATGAAATGCTTTGTTATTTTGTTCCATGTTTTCTACATGGGCAATTTATTGAGAAGCTTGATCTACTTGGGGTTTTGTTTGTTGTTAAATCTTGCTTTATAATGTGCAGTGGCTTGTAGAAATTGGATCTGAGAACAAAAAAATCACTGCATTAAGAATCAGAGAATTATCTTTTTGTTAGTTCTTAAAGTGATGACATTGATCTATTTCTTCAACATCTATAATCAGTAATTTCATAAATGTGAAGATAGTCCCTGAAACAATACCTATGTCAAGGGGGTGACAAAGGGTGCAAACCCAATACAATCCCATCTCACTGAGGAACAGAATGCTTTGTTCTGGAGCTCTAATTTTAAAAGGAAGGTTAATTAACCACTAGATGCAAAAAAGGTAATCAAAGCTGTTGGCATGACATTACAGCAGTTATGCAATTAGTACGTACAACAACATATAGTTATACCACTGTATAAAGGCACACTGGTCTCTCATGGAATTTAAGACAATAAGTCAAATATTTGAAACAGTTTTGATGCTCCTCACCATTGTGTTACTTGTTCTCAAATCAAATAATAAATATCAAAGAGAAGCTACAAACAACAGGATATCACTTGCTGGGTATTGCCTCATGAGCAGCACAGCAGGATGTACCAGACAGGAGAGATAACCTCAATGTCATTAACAGTCATAACCTGAGCAAGTGCACAAACAGGTCCTCTTGCCTACAGC
Organism: Calyptomena viridis; assembly: GCA_013390005.1. Lineage (NCBI taxonomy): Eukaryota > Metazoa > Chordata > Aves > Passeriformes > Eurylaimidae > Calyptomena > Calyptomena viridis. The sequence continues at coordinate 37,345 of WEIV01006295.1, read as the reverse complement.
ATCTGCTCCCTGGCTCAAAACCCCAGCAACCACTGACAAAGTAGATATTGCACGAAAGAATGTGGGGTGGTGAGGCGAACTGCTTCTCAAGCCTAGCCTTTTCACCATTCGCCTCCGAGTGAAAAAAACATTCAGAGGTCAGGTTTATTTTCCACTGATCACATATACTGAGTTTTCCCATGTCAAGATTACAGCGCTCAGCTAAACTCATACAAAAAATGCATATAAACTGTCTGTACTTCGTTTTAAAAAGAACATGAAAGCAAGTGCTTTGAATGAGCAATTCCCTTAATGTTCACTGCTCCTTTGATTTCTAGTCCTCAACTCACATAAGTGGCAGAATTTCAGATCCCCAAAAGTGTTCTACCTCAAGTGTGACCACCTGCTCTATCTTTTGCACAATATATATAATTGTAATAGCCAATGCTACTATTAACAATACTAACTAGATGCAAAAATCAAAAACAGGAGTAAAAACATAACTGCAACAAAGAGAGGGTAATACAAAAAAGTAGCAAGAAAACAGAGGACATCAGTACAAAACCAGTAACATAATATAACTGAATTTCTGACTTCATTTCTGCACTTATTTTCTCTCTGCTATTCTTTCTTGCAATCTATAGCTGATGGTAAGTTTGGGAAAGAAAGAAGGAAAAAGAAGGGAGGACTGGAGAGAGAAAGAGAGAGAGAAAGAAAGAAAGAGAGAGAGAGAAAGAGAGAGAGACACACAGAGAGAGAGAGAGAGAGGGAAAGAGAGAGAGAGAGAAAGAGAGAGAGAGGGAGAAAGAGAGAAAGAAACAGCTGCAAGGAAAATGGAACAGCAGAAGCAAATGGACAGTAACTATAAGGAACAGTCTAAAACTCAGGATTTTACATTATTAAAACAAGAGTAGGGCAAAGACATCAAAAGAAAAAAGAACAGATAGCAACAACCCAGAAAAGACAGTACTGGAGGGGAAGGAGACAAAGGGAAAAAATACATAGTGAACTGAGACACTTCAGTCTGTGAGGGAACAAAAGAGTATGGAAGAAGAAACAAAAAAACCCTCACAAGTAAAATCCCACCAGATCTGAAGTATTTGCTACAAATTTTACAACTAAAAAAAGAATTAAATGGTAAATCATTAGTTGATAAGCAGTGAACTAAAACAAAGATAAATACGTCATACTTATACAGTGATCTAGCTACCCTTCTGCTTAAGGTCAAAGAGACTCTTGGAGCCCAGGCCAAAAATCAGTCACATTCAGCAATAGCAGCATAATGGAAAACGGAAATTTTGTGTCAGAAAGCAGGGTGAGGACTTGAGGTCCACAACAATAACACTTCATGACCCAGCTTTTATTACTACAGACTGCATAGTTAATAGACTGATTGTCAGTAGGAGAAAAAAGACATGGAAACACAGTAGAGAGAGCAGCAAGTGTCAGTCTATTTCCTGATCTTGAAAAAGCAAAGAGTGAGGAGAAAGAGAAGCAGCATATAGCTGCACAGAGAGCATTAAACACACTGAGAACAGTTAGTCTCTGATATCGATGTCCTTCAGCTACAGGAATTCCCTCATGGAAAGCAGGGTCCAGCAGATGGGCACAAGAGCCCCCCCACCAATCCACATGGCTCCTATGCCCATGGGCAGTATTAGTGGGGCTTCCCCATCCCAAAGCATTCCAGGGATCCCAAATCATGAGTCACACACAGAAAGTCCAGGCACAGCTACCAACACCAAAGCTGTCTTGCAGGCTGCTCTATGCCTCTAAGGCACCAGATTGGCATCAGGATGACCCAGAAATGAGAGGTTTTTTTGCTCTTTTGAACTAATTGTTTTGGTGTGCCTTGAAGGGATACGGCACAATCTAACTCAAAATCACAGAATCACAGAATATACTGAGTTGGAAGGGATCCACAAGGATCACTGAGTTCAATTCCTGGCCCTGCAAAAGACCATCCCCGAGAGTCACACCGTGCGCCTGAAAGTATTGTCCAAACACTTCTTGAACTCCTCTGAAACAACTTCAGGCCATTCCCGTTTGTCACTACACTAGTAACCACAGAAAAGACATCAGTGTCTACCTGCCTCCTCTTCCCTTCACGAGGAAGTTGTAGACTTCAATGAGGTCTCCCCTTAGTCTGCTCTGCTCCAGGTTGACCAGACCAAGTGATCTCAGCCACTCCTCATACAGCTTCCCCTCAAAGCCCTTCACCATCTTCGTTGCCTTCGTTGGACACTCTCCAAATATAGCTTAATATCTTTCTTATATTGAGGAGATCTAAACTACACACAATATTCAAGGTGAGGCTGCACCAGTGCAGAGCAGAACTGGACAATCCCCTCCCTCAAACAGCCTCTGGCCTTCAAAGGAATCAACAGCTCCTCCCAGTTTTGTGTCATCTGCAAACGTGCTTAGTATCCCTTCAAGTCCTGCATCCAAGTAATTTATGAAGATGTTGAAGGGCACAGGGCCTACGATGTGTTTTATCCAGCTGTGTGCTAGACAATTTTTCCAGAAGAATCCTGTGAGGGAGAGTATTGAAAGCTTTACTGAAATCCAAACTGGTTTCCCTTGATCAAAATGCTTTTGTGCAAGGGGTGCAAATAAGATTCTTGAGAACACACTTTAAAAAGGCCTCTTCCCAGTGTCCTTGAAAAAACCTAAATTCTCTTTTTTCCTTCTCAAAACTGCAAGGAACCATGGACTAAAGGCTGCATTCCTGTATCACAACTCACTGTCTTTTCCCTTCCCCACTCCACAGGCAGTTTAATTCTGTTTTACTCAAAAACAGTAGCTTCACATGATAAAGGGAAAGACATTGGGTTATTTCAGAATATAAACATTTTTCAAAAAGAAATTTATGTGTTCAATTCAAAATGGAATGCACATAACATGCAGTCACCATCACCAATACTTAGCACAAAGGCAAATGTTTTTTACTTAACAGCTTATTTATTGTATTCTACCTAAATGACCTAGGAAGACCTCTTTCTGACTTAGCTGGAAAAACCCACTCGTCCTGGCCAAGTTTTCATACACGAATTCAATATAGTAAGGGAAATAAAAAAAAAACCTAAATGAGCTTTTGCCTGCTGTTTACGGGCACATCCCTTTAAGCAGCACAAATGTCAGACTGCTGACTGTGCCCTGTGAAGACCGAACTTCCTGTAAAAATGATGCACTTAGTTTCCTGAAAGGAAGCAAAGTATAAGCTGGTCAAACAATTCACAAGAAAGCTCTGATATCCAAGCCATACAGTTACAAATCTGTCTTGCCAGAAAAATACAGTGTCACATCAGTGACAAACAGCTACAAACACAAAAATTCGGAGAAACAAATGCATTAATGTAAAGGAGAAAGCATCAGATTAGCTGAAGTAACAGATAAATTGTCCTAGTGGGATGAAATTACCTGTAAGACATTTTTCTTTCATTCTAAAACTGAGGTAAAATTCTGATTCTTCACTCTGTTCATGAATCAAGATATAATTCTCTATGAAACTGTTGTGCTTAAAAGATATTAACATAGTAGAGACCAGTAGCACCTGCAAGTCCTTATACTGCAGAAGTGACTGAATAGCAGTAAAATACTAGTTTTTATCTCTAAGACGGGATATTCTTATTCCAACATGTTTAAAAGCGTTCAGCATTACATATGGAATAATTTGACCCACTAAAGTTTACTCAGTTCACCTTTTGTTTCCAAATACTTCTAAGTAGCATTTACATTTGAATGAGGCCTATGCTTTGAATTCTGGATTCAACAAGTACATTTTTTTTTCTGAAAAGCTTTTGTTTTGTCTTATTTTCCCTTTATTTACAGAAAAAAAGAAAATCCTTCTGCACATTAATCAAATTTACTTTTATTTAATGGAGTGCAGATACAACAGTGAAATCTGTACTATGTCAATATTATTCACAATATTGAAAAGTGTCCATTTATACATTTAAAAACATTTTGTTACAAGGTTTTCTAATAAGCTGAAGGACTTCACAGAAAAGAAACAGCACTTTAAGTGAAAGCATTAGAATTTAGCTACTTTTTTTTTTCATTTTGCAATTCAAGAGCTTTAAAAAGACACAGCTGAAGCACCAGGCTTCTCTTACCCAAAAAGATCCAAAGTACAGCAGCAACCTTATTGTGAAGACAGCAACTACACGAAATGCAAACACCCTTCCTTTGCTGTTCACACAAGCCTTCAGCCCCACAAAAACATTCACAGCGTCAGCCGCCTGACCAGGCTGGTGATGGGTGAGCCAAACTGTTGCCTCCATCCCTCTATGCTGTGCAGCTGTTCTCCACTTGGGAAACATCTCAGCCTTCTTGCATTTCTTGGCCCCAAACAAAAGTGCTTAGGAAATCACACAAACAACTGCTACAAGGATAGAACTACACTGTTTTTAGTATTGCCTTATCCACTCTGCTGAAGTCATGCCATCTGCCATTTTATTTGCATTGCTGCCATAGCCCTGCCATTTGGAGAATTCCAGCACCCTTTTCTTTAATGTTCAGCATAACNTGACAACAATACCTGAAAAAGCTGTTGTTAGTAACAAATCCATTAACAAGCAGTTTGCAACAGACTGTTTCCATGGAGAAGACCCCACGAGGAAAGCTGGGCTGGGACTCTCTCTCTCTTCTGAACAGCAGCAAAGAGAACCTCTGACTGTAAACCCCCCGCCACCTGCCTTCCTGAACTGCTGGGGGAAGGTGAAGGATCTTAAAAGGGAGGGGTGGGGGGAGAAAGGTGTCTGTAACAACTATCAAACTTCCTACCCTTAAACTCTTAAGTTCTGATTTTAGTAGTAGTAGTAATAATAGTAGTAATAATAGTAGTAGTAGTAGTAATAGTAAATACTAAACATTCTAAGTTAGAGCCTGTTTTGCTTGTGTGAAGTAGTTAATAAACAGTTGCTTGTAATCCTTATCACAAAAGTTGAGGGGTTTTTTTTTCCCTTCTCTGAGAAATTTTAGATCTATGTGTGGGCTCTCAGCTTTTAGCCAGTCAAACCATGACAGACATAACATTTTCTTAGGCTGACAGAACTAACAACTCACAATGGGAACATTTCCCTACCACCTTATATTTAAGTAGCATTATGATAACTTGGCCAAAATTCCCTGTTTCTGTACAGTGCAGTACTGAGAAGCCAAACTACTCAAAAATCATCAATATTTTATTTTAAAATACATCCTTTTTATTGGCATTCTCAACTTTCAGTCTTTAACTTTCCGCTTCTGTCAGTAGCTACAAACTAAGACCAGGTTAATCTTTTTATTTGATGAAAATTTAAATCTCACATAATCACATGACTCTAGAAACTGATTTCCGTAGTGTTTTGTAAAATTTAACAGCTGGGTTTTTTTCCTGAATTGCACAATATCTTTTCCTAATGTTTAATTCACTGTTAATTCTCCAATAGCCAGAATATTCATTCTAATAAGAAGGTTCATTGCTACTTACAAAACAGCTCAAATGTTGATGTTGACACACAGGTGCTGAAACAGGCTTTTATCCTGAAGCACTTTAAAAATATTTCCAGTCAGCCTCTAACCGCAACCTTACTGTCACTGCTTAGAAATATGTTGTTGTAATAGACAAAGAAATGGGAAAACAGAAAAAAAGGACTGTTGAAGCAAACAAGAAAAAGAGAGAAAGGGGCCACTAGAGAAAATTATACAAATAGAAAAGAGAAAAATGGCTTCGAGTCAGAATTACAATAGGGATGGGTCAGTCTTTTCTCTTTTGACATTATAAAACATATATATGAGACAAGATCCAGAATAATTTATTAAAAATGAGAAAAAAATTTTAGCACTCTTTCAACTTTAACTCCACCATGATGGCTAACACCCTCTACCATAGCACTGATACCCTTCACTTCCTTCCAAAATTGCCCCAAATTCTAAAGGAATTCTAAAGGGAAAGAGGTTTAAAAGTAAAATTTAAGCCTGTAAAATTTATGAGTCCAGACATAAACTCAAAATTGAAAAGTTCTTGTGTTGGAATGCCACAGGTTTGCATTTTATAATCACAAATTTGAAGAACAGTCTCCATACAAAAACATGTTTCTCCCATGCCAGAGCACTACAGTTCATTTAAAAATAGTTAAGGCTCAGGTGGCAAATAAGTAATCATTCTCATAAATATGTCTGGAGGCCTACCTTATTAGCAAAATGATTTAACAAAACCGGTATTAGAAATAGCCTGAGTGACCACAGCTGTTTGACATTTTAATGTTTTTCAAAAGGCTCCTCTGGGTTTGGATCATGAAGAATTTTTTAAGGGAAAACCACAACACACAAATAGGTCAGAGGTTCCTCTTTTTTCCTTGTCTTTTAGAAAAACACTTTCAGAGTACTTGTGGGTACTTTTGCACTATAGACATTACCAGAATACAGAAGAAGTAAGCAGTACTCAAACATTTCTTTCCTCTGCATAGCTATATAAAGAAGAAAAATGTTGAACTACGATTACTTAGCTAAGGCTTTTGCTATGACCGTAAGCCCCTCTTCATATTTCACTTTTTTAATCTGTAAATAAAAAATTCAAAAGATTAAAATCTACTTTGAGTCTAAATTTTAAAGAATTCATTTAATTATTTTGATGTACACATAACACACAGTACTACTTATCAGCTGTATAAACTTACTCCAAACTTTTCACATGCATGGCAGCAAATACAAAAATTAAATCTAAAAAGAGAAGAAGAGAACTTTTGTCACGGTTTAAGTAAAACATTTTTGCCAGTAGACAGATTCGTTAAAGGATGACTTACATTATGATACCTTTATACACTTTGTAATTTGGTGTTTTCTTTGCTAAATATGGCTAACTGAATACTGTTTGTACTGAAAATAGGAGACTAAAACCACATTGACTCATTGTAGTATAATATTTCACATAGAATGTAGTCAAGAGTTTTACTGCTCTTCCTCTTTAAGGAATTACTACAAGCATATTGTATTTTTTCTCATGTATGTGGAACTAATCAGGAAAATAACACAAACACTCTTTCCCATTCAGGCATAAGTGCACATCAATTCTTTAGACCAATACAACAAAGGAAAATATTCTGAAATTAAGATACAATTTTCTTCAGGCCCAAACACAGCACAGTAATCTTCACATTACTTAAAGAATTTCACCTTTGGCTTACACTGATGATTACTGCCATTCAAACTTCCCCAGCCTCAGACCATCTTTAAGACACTAGATGACATTTTGAGAGTCAGAAGTGAGGTAAAACAGAAAATGAAAGGCTCCAGGTAATTCTGGCTACAAGTGATATGCAGAATACATGCATCTATCTTATGGTCACCTGAAGCAGCCTGAAGTTCTCACTGAAGTTTGACTACAGTTCTGTAAATGGATCAACAACAGCAAGAAGCTTATTTCTCCATATGGACTAACCACGGAGTATACAAATTTCTCATCTATCTCAATCCATCATTAACTGCATTGCCTTAGAGCATTCAACCTAAAGTTGAAGGGAAGAGGCTACACAGAAAACACCTGCATCTTAGCACCTCTGTTTACAAGTAAGGGACTACTAACTTCAGTGACACTTGCTTCATTTCACAGGTGACTTCTGTAAACACAGAATTCCAGTATCCATTAGGTTAGAAAAGACCTCTGAGATCATCAAGTCCAACCTATGATCAAACATCACCATGTCAACTAGACCATGGCACTATGTGCCATGTCCAGTGTTTCCTTAAAGATGTTCCTGAACATTGATGCCACCACCTCCCTGGGCAGTCCCTTCCAACGTCTAATCACCTTTTGTGTGAAGAAATTCCTCCTAATGTCCAACCTAAACCTCCCCTGGCACAGCTTGAAACTATTGCCTGGGAGAAGAGGCTGACCCTCATCTGGCTACAACTTCCTTTCAGGTGGTTGCACAGAAAGGTCATGCCAGAAAGTCCTCCAGGTAACACCAGACTCAGTGTTAAACCCTGAAGACTGTAACTGTAAGGGCACAGCTACCTGTGAGCACCCCTCCATAGCAGAGGGTAGTTGGTGCTGGAACAGGCTCCCCAGGGAAGTGGTCACAGCACCAAGCCTGACAGAGTTCAAGAAGCAGCTGGAGATACCCTGAGGCACATGCCATGACTCTTGGGGATGGTCCTGTGCAGGGCTAAGGGTTAGAATTGATGATCCTTATGAGTCCTCTCCGACTCAGCATATTCCGTGATAATGAAAATTAAATGAAAAGGCTATGGTTGTGCTACTTACCAGGCCCCTCAACGGGCATGAAAAGAGGTTTTTTGAGGACTTTTGGAACAGAAGTAGTAAGAGATCTGTCAGGTCAGAGGGAGAAACAGAAGTAACACAGGCTAGTTCTCTGCTGGGGAGAGGATTAGAAAAATCTCTCTGGTAGAGAAGTTCTCAGGGAGGACCTCTACTCCATTACTTCTACCAGCCAGATTCCTCAATGATTTTTCTTTTTAAAAGAATAGAAATCAAATAGTGTGTTGCTTCATGTAAGTATTGAACTGATTTAAGTTTTATTCATTCATAGGTTCACACTTTTATCATTTGGGCATACTTGGAACATTGCACAAAAATCACTACTTTTTTATCTAAAAGAATACACCTTTCAGATTCAGCAATATATTTTTAATTATTTACATTAACTATTCTGCACAATTTCTGTACTCACACTTTGTTATGCTGCAAGAAGACTGTATTTTTCATAATTTCTAGTTTTGAAGAGCACCATTTATGTTATCTCAAGCACTTTGCACCATTTTATAGACAGAATAAACAGGATCATCTGAAATCACAGTAACTCGAAGACAACTGTGCACCATAAAAGAGCCAAAGAAAGATATTCCAAAGAAAGATATTTGGATTAATATCAAACATATTGAACAGTTTTAACAGCAGATTATCTTCTTCATGTTGGAAAAAAATGTCCCAAACCCAAACAGCATAATTTAACCTACAGAAATCACTCACATAACCAGACAAAGAAGGGAATCTCCAGACCCTAAAATTAAATAAATAATCATGTAAAATAAATGTGTCAACATAAAAATATAGAAAACCAAAAGACAAAAATATCTAGGTTTATATTTCAAAAAAACAAAACACAATAAAGAATAATAAAGTAAACAAAATAGTGGGTACAAAAACGTGTAAAATTGTTTGATCCCTACAGAACTAAGGGAAACATCCCTTTCTCTGAAGAACTACTCTTATCAGGAGGGTGTTCCATGGAGGAGAAAGAGGCAATTGAAGCTGGCAAATGATGGATAGCAATGACCTTTCTGTCTGTAAAACATGGGCATATTTTAGGTATTTAATCTTGAGAATTGGATTATTATTAATCAATTATTCATGACAATTTGAATCTATGGAAGATGTTTTTTGTTTTCTTAAATATCACATAGCTAAGGCTCTGCTTGAGGACCAGAAAGGAGATTAAATTCTCACAAGTAAATAGTGTTCAAGACTGGCATTTTCTTCCTTCCTAAACATTCCCTTCCTTGTATAACAGCTCACATTGATGATAACCCAGTGCCCTTTGCAAAAATTCTGCCTAAATATTCTGAAATCCAACCTTTACAGCCATTTTCTCTAAGAGGGAAAAAAAATCCCCAAACTCTTCCAGAGAAGAAAGTAGGGTATCGTGGTAATACACCGAAGCAAAAACTGCTATGACTTCACTCCTATAGCCACAGGTTACCCTGCTGCTTTTTAACATTCACTCTTCCTCACTTGCCAGTGGAGAGTGGTAACAGAAGCAGAACCACTCCATTACAGGCACCAGATTACACAATGAAAATAAGCAGAAGGTGTTTGCAGCTATTTAAAATTCACTGCAAAAGAAGATAGCAGATGGAGCTATTCTAAAGGTCTTTTGAAAAGCGCAACTTCTACAACCTGAAACAAAATACAAAATATGTGTGTCTGTGAAGGGAAAGGAATAGGTCTCCACATTTTCTTGAAGAATACATGCACTGAAAAATACAGAGGTCCCCAATTGAGGGAACCACTACAGAAAGACTCTCCTTTACTCAAGTTCTAAAATTGAAGGATATGGATAGCAATGGACACCTTGTGATGACTAAAGCCAATTTAACACACCTAAATGCACCAAATCATTCACAGTTCTTCCTGTTCTCAAATCCTCTGTTAAAAAATGTACACCTTATTTCTAGTCAAACTGAACTTCCAGACATTTTATCTAGTTCTCCCTTTGTCTGCTACAGTTGAAGAACTGTCTTACCAAATTTCTGTTTGTTGTGGCATGCTTCTTAGGGACTAGGCAATGCCCCTTTATCCCCCTTGCTAACACTAAATAGATTGAATTCCAGGAGGTTTTCCACAATAAGGCATGTTTTCAACTACTCCATTCATTCCTGAGATATTTGTGGTTCTCCCCTGACCCTTCTCCAACTAAACACAGTATTCCAGTAACAGTTAAGCAAGTACATTAACAATTAATACAGAAAGTTAACACAACTGTTTCCTTCTTATATAGCTCTTCCTTGTTTTTGTTAGTATACAGTAACCTTTTGATTCTCAAGCTCCTTTTGAAAACAAGTAATTCCTTGGCTGAAGCTTCCCATAAGATTAACCATTTACCCAGGATCTTATAAATGTTTTCATTCATGGGGAGAAGGGATGCTCCAAAGGGGGTGGGAAAAAGGCTGATCTGGAGAAAATCTCTAGAGGTTACAAAAAGGGAGCTTAAAAAAAGGACTGAAAGGGCAGAGCAAGGTAAACATAAAACATCTTACTGTGGAAAATGGGGGCAGCATTTTATTTATTGATGTTGCCTGGTAAACTGAGTTCACAAGTGCAAATGAGAAATCATACATAATGAAGCCATTACAGCAGCTCCAACACTGGACGTCGTTGTTGGTGTGCCAATAAAACTGACTGATTAATCTAATTCCACATAACAGCAGAATGAAACAGCTGCAAACAAGGAAAACCTTGGAAATTAAATGCTGGAAACATTTATAAAGTAAAAACTGAAGCTAAGACAGAGTATGTATCAACTGTGGGGGTGGAAAACAATCTGTATGGGAAAAAAAGAAACTGAATCATTAGGACAGTGGTGAACAGTTGTTATACCTGTGAAAATTGAAGTATGCCCTGTCTAAAACAATTTAAAGAAAACTTCTTTCAATATGCAATAACCTGTGAAATTTAGTCTGGTGGGGTAATAGTTCTGGTTGAGTCAAGACCATTCTAAGCTACAATACTTATTATTTAACATGAAATACCTAAGTAACGTTTGTGATAAACAAGCCTTTTCTTTGCTGGTCTTGTTCTAGTTTTCAAACTTTAGTTACTACGTATATCGAGTTGTAAAACTTCTTCAAACTACAAGAAGTGTTTGTAATTGAGTCAAGCACTGTTCCTCCATTTTTAAAAGTAGAACAAACTTCCCTACTAATAGCCCCCCTACCAAAAAAAAAGATCAAAAAGAAGTTGCTTTAATTTCATCATTTTTATTTCTTCCATCTAGAAGTTTAAATTAAAGGTTAAAAAAAATTTGAAGAAAAGAGAGTTTTGAATCATAGCATCTAATCAAATATGACTCATAATAATAATATATAATTATTAAGACTAAGTGTTTTAGAAACTTACAGCTTTCACTTAAACATGCTTTTCACAAAGTCAAAGGTAAAAGTTCTAGTGACTCCAGGAGGAGCACAGTTGTGCATATTGGAGCAGTACCTTACATCTCTAAATCTTATCCTATCTGCTCTTTTCTCTCTTACTTTTTTTAATTCAGCAGTAAATAACCCTCCCATCACAGAGATATAACTACATATAATCATCAAGTCACTTTACCGGGGGTTTGCACACTCTAGATCAATTTCTACTGTATGTTAAAAAAAAAGGTATCATTCCTCACATTCCCTCAGTACAGCCACTGCAATATGTCTTTGTGGTGAAGAGATTAGAGGAAGAACAGCATCATCCTACAGTCCTTGTTCCTTTCCTCCATAGTTCAGGCATGCTGCTAATTGATATGAAATAAATCTTTCTCACAGCTCTGGGAATAAGGAAGCTTCTAAGAAGAGGGAAGGAGAAGGCCAATCCAAAAGGAGAAGATGCCACACATGCTTTTCCATGTCCTCAACGTAAGCACAAAGCAATTTTTTATCCAGGGACAGTTAGGTCTAAAATAATAATCTCTTGGGCTTAAATAAACTCTCAGTCTGTGCAGGACAACTCTCCTTCTTTACAGCCCTTTAAGAATTACTTTTAAATTGTCAAATAAATATCTCACATGCTAAATTCAAGCTTCCTGTAAAGGATCTAGGTAACTTTTCAATACATTAGGGGTATAAATATTTATTTGGATTCACTATTTAGAAAAAAAAGGATTAACAAAGATTAAAAAGAACTTCTAATGCTAACTCAAAGTTCAGGAGAAGCTGAATGTATAGATAAGACTGAAAAACAACAAAGAAAAATAACTCTCTCCCCTCTCCCCAAAAAAACCCAAACCAAAACAAAAACCACAAACTGAAAAGTAACAGGTAACTCCAGTGAAAATCACCAGTTTTGACAACAGCAGGCTTAGAAATATGAATTTACCCCACTGTGTACAATGTAGTCTGTGTGCAGTGTAAAGACAGACTGATCCTGAAACGTGTGATCAGACAACAACCTCAGAGAGCTGGAGCACCACTTGGCATTCAGTCCATTTGCTTTCTGAATACACCCTACAATTAGAGAACAGTTTCTCATGCTGCCCCTCCCTTGAGCAACTAATGTTCAAGCATTCACAGAATTTTAGACCAGTTTTAGCTTTGGCAGTTGACAGAAATATTTTTGCCTTAGGAGGGTGCAATTGTGGATGATCATTTGGACAGCATATGATCTTCAATTCAAGACAGGAAAATGGGAATAATCTTGAAAACCTTTTTCTGTTTTAAAGCATGCAAGACATACACTAGGAACATGGACCTATAAAAACTATTTCAAAAACTCCACAGATCTATAGCACAGGTCTAAAACCTTGTCTTACAGCATTTTCCAGTTTCAAAAAGAATAACAACTTTAGGATTCAAAACTCTTAAAAACTTACACCTGACCAGTACTCAGTGCATCTGGAAACAACTGCTTTTAGCATAGTTTACTCTGTCACTTAAATGTATAGCTTGGGAAATCAGGGGTGATGACACCAAGCACAGCTGCATGCTGCAACTCATGTGCCTACTAATTATACTGTTAATGATAAGGGACAAATATAATATTAAGGCTTTAAAATGTAGATGCTAAAGAGGTCTATACTATACTGCACCACTCGAATCACACCTTTTTATGTACTCATTGCTTATGCATGCTGACAGGAGTCAATCTGGGAAATAAATTCAGTAGATGTGCATTAGTTTCAACACAACAGCATTTGACACACATTTAACAGAGTCAACAGGCAGTATCCCATTACACTGAGAAAGCAAGCCTAAAAGGCAGCAATTCGTTCTGGAAATACTTACTTGTGATGAGGTCACCATCAGTGTGATTTCCCCAGATGGACTGCTCTTGTATCTCTGCTTGTATACTCTGGTTACTGGAAGGCTGATTTATGTCTTTATCTCCTGTCACAGTATTCTCTTGGTCAGTTTTCTCTACAGTGGAAGAAATTTCAAGATATTAGTTTATGTAGTATTTTTTCTCTATGTCAGCAAAACTCATTTTCAAAAATTAAAAGAGAGCATAAAATATAACTTATCTTAGCACCTCATTTTGTTTCCTTAGAATTAATTTCTAATAAAGTTGATTTTCAATTTGTTTTCTGGTCTACATCAAAATAAATTCTCTCTAAGAAAGTCTTTTACTCATATCATGCAAAATAATACTCAGCAGCTCTTGTATTAAGTTATGGTTAAGGCCTTTTTATATTTAGTTACCTTGCACAAAATTTTCATGTAAAAATTTAAATAGCTTTGTCACACAAAAAAAAACACATTATTTTTTGCCCACATACATGTGGCTCCAGCACATAAAAACTGTAAAAATTTCTATAAAAGCTATAAAAACAAAAGTCTGTTCTCTGTTATTTACAATTAAACATATAATGAAAGACAAATATAGTTGAAACTTCAAAACTGACTAGTACAGAAATTCAGAACATTTATTACAGCACAATAGTACAATTTTTAACTGAAAAAAAAAGGCTTTTTAAAAGCCATTGTTGAATAAAAGCCAATATTTAGCCTATAATGAAAAGAAAAAGTATTTCTTCTCTCCAAGTACACACAAGATGCAGGGAAATTTCAAAAGTAAGATAATTTGAGGGATTCTAAAGTTTATTTCACAATATAACAGATCTTGTTGTTTTGAAGATTTTGCCAGCTAACACATGCAGATCAGCATTTCCTCAAACCAAGGCAAGTGACAGTTTCTATCTTCACTGTCATTAATGTTTTAATAATCAAATTCACACACACACATCTTTCTGCTCTTGATTGCTACAAATTTTTCCTACGGGCAGTCAAGGAAACATTTTCAAATCTTGAATTACTTTGTTCATTATTCACAGTGACAGATTATCAGTTTATAACACTTACTCAAAGGATCTGTAAAACACTAAATATTTTCCCTCTCAAGTATTTTTTGAATATATGTACAACATAATATTTACAGTACATCTAAATGAGTGACTGTTGAAAAGTCTGTTTATTTATTTGTTTCAAACAAGAACATGTTTATAAACCCCTCATCGCAATGTAATGATGCCATATCCTTTAGTAAAGCAACTACTCCAGCCCTGAGATATAGAAAAATCATTTATTTCTACTGTGACAGAGTAAAGGTTAGTTTCTTCATGTAACCCACAGCAGTCTGAGTTTAAATCCTAACTTTCCACCTTTGTTATCCACCCTATTAAACCAAGGCACTGGACATCACTCAAAATAATAAATACCATCTTGTGTCTATAGTAGTATGTGCTTTCAAGCACTGATGCTTCCCTTCTATGAATTTCCACCTCTGAAATGTCTGACCCAGCTACCTCTATGGTACTTCTTGCTCTGCCTTTCCTCTCACCACTGTTTCTTCAACAACTTGTCAATATTTCCTCAAGCTCATCCTGAGAAGAACTGTTTCATTGGGATTGGCATAGTTATTGAAATGATTGGGAAGATATCACTTAACTTCAATGAGTTTTGCTCCTTGCCCCGATGACTTAATCTCACCGAGATACTCATCCTATTTCTACTAAAAACGACAACAAAAAACCCCATAGTTTTTCGACCCTTTGACACACATTAGATACAAATTATTTCTATGTGCTGTCTATCAAATACAAATCAACTGTATTGAAGTATGATGATTTTGCTTGTGCAGTTACATACTAGGTGCATATGTGTTTCAAAAGTGTTTGAAAAGTGCTCTGAAATAGACTGAGTAAAAATAACTAGTGTCCTGGACAGAGCTGGTGTAAAAGCACTCTGCTTTCCAAAAACGCTATGCTTAAATGAGCTATTTTAAGAGTTTGCTCCTAAATTACTTTACTGCATTAATGACACCAAAACTACAGTATGCACACGACAGTGCTACTACAAAATTGCAGAGTTACTGTATACAATTCTCTTGTATAGGATGCAACTTTGCAGAGCTCAATTATTTCATGTAGTAAACAATGAACTGCTCCAAAGAAACGATCATGTTAATATTATGGGGCCCTCAGTGTTCTAGACTACAATTTTATCTAAGAAATCTGAAAAAGAGTGCAGAATGCAATGTGTCATCGTTACTCATATGAATTTAGTTTTCATACCTCTGCTTATTTTAAGTTCAGTACTTTTTTTTTCTCTTTTTTTTTCTTACTATCTAGGTTATATGTGTATTTTTCACATGTGCTTTTATTATTCTAGCTGGATGTGGTAAATGGCTGGTCAAAACCACGTAAATGATATTAGCAGTTAACAAGAAAGACATAAGAGGCAGGGTTAAAAAGGTAAAAAAGAAACAATGTTGCAATTGAACACCAAACAATTTTGATAGGAAGTTTACAACAATTAGCATTGAGTGTCTCTTCTTTGATCTATTGAATTCACAAGAAGACTTCCCCATGAATGTTCATAACAGAAACCTACACCATTAAATATGTATTTGACACGTTACTTTGCACTCCAGAACTGCCTACCTACTGGAGCAGGTCATCCTGACAGATGCTACTTTATGGTGTGGTGGGTCCACCCTGGCAGCAGCTAAGGACCACACAGCCACTCTTTCCTTCCCCAGCCCCCAGTGGAACTAAGGGAGAGAACAGAAAGGGTCCAAGGGAGGAAAGTTGTAGGTCAAGATACAGTTTAATAAGTGAAGAAAAGAGGAAGGAAAAATAATACAGATGATGTAACGGCAATCACTCACCATCTCCCACAAACACACCAATGCCCAAGCCAGTCTCTAACCGATGGCTACCTCCCCTAAAGCCTCTACTCCTCATATTTTACTGCTGAGTTTGACATTATATGGCATAGAATAGCCCCCTCATCAACCTGAGCTAGCTGCCTGGGTTGTGTCCCCTCCCAACCCCATGGCCACCTCCAGCCCAGTCACTGAGGACAAAAAGTGATAAAAGAGAAAACCTTGACACTGTGCAAGTACTGCTTAGTGGTAGCCAAACCACTCGTGTGCTATCAACCTTGCTTGAATCACTGATCCCAAACACAGCACCACAGGCCTTGCTATGAAGAAAATTAACCTCACCCCAGCTAGACTTAGTACAACAGGGCTTTAGAAACAGAGACCTTAAGCTCTCTTTATTTGAGCCTTTTTTCATACATCACTTCTGACGCATCAGAACACTGAAAAGACACTCTGCTGTTTTGATTCAGTTGCTTTTTCTTAAATAGGTACCACATCTCATTTTTAGTACAAAGGAATGTATTGATTATTCCCTTATAACAAACAGCTGTTGACGGGATCATAATTTTTTTTTACACTAGAGGTAGAGCTACAACACACCCACTACAACCAATCACACATGAACACAATCTCAAGAACATTCCCGAGTCTGTCTTTTCTTGATGCCATTACTTTTATGTTAGGTGCATAAGAATAGTGACAACAGTAGTTTATGAAAAATCAACAGAAAGACCTTACTCTTCTCTGATGTGCCATGATTATGGCAGAGCAGCCTTAAAAAAAGCCTACAGCTGGCATAACTATTAATGACTGGATCTGGTTGTCGTGGTTTCTATGTGGTAAAACTTTCTGTTTGTCACAGGGCATGGGAGCTGGGAGGGGAGCGGCCGTGGCGGGGGAGTGCCGTGGTGTTGGGGGTTGGCATGGGGGGGACCCCTGCGCCTGCTCCCCCTCCTGCTGTGGTTGGGGGAGGGGCGGGACGCCCATAGCTGCGTTTGGGGAGAAAGACCCTGGCCCCTGTGGCCCCAGCCATGGTTGGGAGCGGCTCGGGGTCGGTGCGGGGGAGGAAAGGCCCCTCTGTACTTTGGAGCTTGGTGCTGATTGCAGTGCCCGCGGCTCTGTGCCGCCACCGGCCCCCTGCCGGGACACGGCGATGCCGCGGAGCCAGGGTCAGACGTGGCATCCCAAGCCCCCCTCCGGCCCCCGTGCTTGTCCCGCGGCCGCTG
>WEIV01006294.1:565-19956 GCA_013390005.1 Calyptomena viridis | reverse complement strand
AGCGGGGATGCGGACGGGGATGCGGGGAGACCTTCCCGCCGGGGACTCGGCTGGCACCGCCCGCACTGGGAAATAACAGGGGGTGGGTCACCCAAAATCGCTTTATTCCCCCCACTACGGCTGTAGCTCCAACCTCTGCAGCCTCTGGACTAGTCCCGAGGGGAAGATTCTGGGACGTGAAGGAGGGAGAGGGAAAACTTTCTTTAGAGGTTTTTTTTTTTTCTCCTCTGTAAGTGATCGATACAGCGAGACTAAAAATGAGCGTTTTACTCTTTTTTTATGCTGCGAGGCAATTTCTATCACGCCTGATGTCTCTGAACACTTTGATAAAGAGACCGTGCTGGATTCCTAAAAAATGCTACAGGATTTTACTAATCCATCATCCAGTCCAGAAACTGGTGCAGAATATCCAAGAGCTCCAGTTACATTTGAGATGGAGACTTAAATTTGGCATCGTTTTAATAATAAAGAGTCAGAGCTAAAAAGAGTATTTCACTACTACCTGTTGTAGTGGAAGGTGTTCCTGTCCATGGCAGGGGATGATCCTTAAGGTCCCTTCCCACCCAAACCAGTCTGTGATTCTGTGATATTTCAATTTATCCCCAAGATTAAATGTCTGGGTGCAGTGAGACCCCAGAGCCACCATTTCCATCCCTCAGACTTGACTCCAGTGGAAGGTTTTTGGGACAGTCTCCCCCTGGCCACGAGCGTCCCCACCTGTATTTTATGGGTGGTTTTATTTATCTCATTTATTTATCTCTTGACACTAGAATTTATTTCTGTTTTCATATATCAGAAAGACACTTCACTGCCTTTGTTTTCATCACGCCTACAGGCACCTGCTGTAATTTCCCAAAGTCTCACCCCAAAAATTCATTTCTCCACCTCTTTTGCTCTGTGGGTCCCTCCCCTCCCAAATTTGCCCTCACTCCTCTCTAATTTTTCTTTCTCTGCAATTTTTCACTCACGGAAGTGAAACTGTGGAGTTATTTTGCAGCACCTGGCCCCAAAATTCGTTCAGATTTTTAGTGCAAAAGCATCTAAAGAAAAAGATTCTGTTCAATGAGTAAAATTTACACAGTGGTGAAGGGTGATACTGGCTGATCCATCCAGCTCTATTTTCACAGTCACTTTATAAGAAAAAAATTATTTTAACAACAATTTATTTTAACAAAGTGCCTCTATTCAGAATATTTTTCTTGAAATTCAGTATTTTTTTTTAGTATTTAGGGTGTGATCTTGCTGTTGTCCAGGGAAAACCTGCAGCCAGGCCTGTATTTTCTGTCTGTAAGGATTTGATCCTGATTCTAAAATATTCAGGTACCAAAAGTATCTGTTGATCTTTTTTTTACCTGCTTAGTATAACTATTTAATATATTATTTCTTCCACGAGGCAGCATCTGCACAGTTAATCTCTGTATTATATAAAAGATACAGGTATGAAAACACAGTTAAACAATTTGCAAAGCTATTGCCACGCAGTCTTTCAAGTTGGAAATTACACTTGCTATTATCCCAGCATTAAAATGGGAAAAAAAAATGTGACGGGTGAAATGATTTTAATGATGAAAATAGTTTTAAGTGCAATTACGGCTGTTAAGCTGTCAGGTCTCCATCCCACAAATCCTTAAACACACGCAGAGTTTACACCTAATTAATGGAAATAAGTAGGTCAAGGTGCTGGTTTGTGCCTGGAGAACATGACAACATCAGTCATTAAAGGAGAGATAAGTAGCGGGTGTGAATTGGGATCATTATGTGCAGTATTTCCATAAAAACCGAAGAAACTTGGCTTGCCACAATATTTGGAACAGCAACAGTGGGGAGCATTAATGGCCTGATCCTGCCAGTGCATCCGGTGCTTTCCGCATGGAAAATCCCGTTGGGTGATGTTAATCCAGCGGGATCACCTGGGCAGGCAGGTCGTGGAATCACGGAATGGTTTGGGCAGGGATGTCAGCTGGATCGGGATGAGGGATTTGGAAAGGAGAGACGCCACTGCTCTCAGTCAGGTGCCGGCTGGTCCCGGCTGTTGTATTGTATGTTAATTTATGGTAATTATGATTATCCTCAGGCCACAGCCAGAGAGGAGGCAGAGATAGATCCACTTGTTAGTCCTGCTAATTCCCCTGGACACCGGGAAATATTGGAGCAGAGGTCCAGGATATCATCCTGCTGGTCCCTGGACACTGACTCTGTGTGCTAAGGGAAGGGCAAAAGTAAGGGACAATCTGGAGTAAACTCCCCAAAATTTTAGGCATTTGTGATTTGGAACCTCTTGAGACAGAGATGGGATTTTTGTGTTCAGCAGCTCTTGATGGATTTCATTATCATGTTACAAGGATTCTGTGCAGGTGGAGGTCAAACCCTGCTCCCCTCATTGAGTGCTGATGTCTTTGGGTCTGGCTGCACACCCAGGTGGTACCTGAGGGTAAAATCATAAAACAGGTCCTCAAAAGATCATCTGCTCCCACCTTTCATGGGGAAGGGAGCCTAGATGAGATTGTCTAGGTAGGGACAGGGCAGGGACATCCCTGCTTTTTTTGGTGATATTTCCTCCCGGCTCCTTTGGTGCAAATACCTCCAATTTTTGCTGCTTTCCTGCAGGTCTGGAGTTGTCTCATTGTGTCGGGACCAACTCACTGGGCCCTGCTGGGCCTTGGAGGTCGGGGGGGCCCTGTAAGATGAAGAGGGTCCGCACTGTCTTCAAACCAGAGCAGCTGGAACGGCTGGAGCAGGAATTCCTCAAGCAGCAGTACATGGTGGGCACGGAGAGAGTAGACCTGGCTGCAACCCTGCATCTCACAGAGACTCAGGTAAGGAATGGTGGCATCGATCCTGGGGCTGATTCAGGGGGGTTTTCCTGTTGGGAAGTGCAGTGGGAGAAGCACATGATGCAAAGTGACCCGTGGGACTCCTTGCTGCAAGATGATATTGAAGGGGTGTTCCTGGAGAGATGGGTTTGGATGGTTTTGTGGATGATGTTTTTTAATCCATGAAGTGGAACAAAAAGCATTCAAGAGCACTAAACTGCTCACCTTAGAGTTTGAGCTGGGTTGGACTCGTGGATCTGTGTTGTTTTGGTCCTCTGGAGAGCGTTTGTGCTTCAAGTGTCCTTTCATGACACAAGATCTAATTATTTTCCTGCTCTTCCCAAAGCAAACTGCTTCTTTATTGTGGAAAGATGAAGGCAGGTGATCTTCCATAGTGGGATCTAAATTCAGCTGGGGAGAAGGGAGAGCAAAGCAAGGGTGGTTTTGGGGGAACAGGGAATCTCATCATGCCCTCTGGAAGATGCAGTCCTGGCATGGGTTCAGTGGCTCCTCAGGGATCTGCTTCCTTCATTCTCCTGGCCAGAACCTCCCCAGTGCAGCTGCATCCCCCTCTCTCCTGGTCTTTCTTCCAACACTGCTCTGCCCTCCATAGTGTCACCTCCTCGTTTTCCCACTCAGTATCCCCTGAGCAGACAAGGAAAATGGACCTCTGGTTTTTTTTGGGACATGAAAGGTGCTCCTGGAGACCTTGAATGAAGCTATTCCATTTCCCTGGCAGGTGAAAGTGTGGTTCCAGAACAGGAGGATCAAGTGGAGGAAGCAGAGCATGGAGCAGAAGGCAGCTAAGCTGTCCCAGTTGGGAGTGATCCAGCCTGCGACCGCAGATTCCACAGACATCAAGGACCACGAGGAGGACACTGTGGACGTGGAGCTTTGAGCAGCTGAGACTGAGCTGCCACTGTTGTTTTTTGATGCCTGAGGACGTGTCTGTGCTGCTTTGGTCCAAGTGAGACGTTACCCTCTCAATCTGAGAGCTGGAGCTACAGGACTAAAGTGCAGTTGGATGGGAGGAACCTCCTGAATTTATTTGGCTGCCAAACGTGTGCCAAACGTGTGCCACAATTCCTGGGGCTTCATCACCATGGTTGTACTCGATGGCAGGTGATCTATTTGCTCTTGAAGCACCAGGGCACAGAGTCTCTGATGCTGAGGTGACAATTCTCCCTGACTGCTTTTCCTGGTTAACTTGAATTCCATGTTTGATGCTTAGACCACAACCAAAAAATACCCCCAAATTGGAAAGCCCTTTGCTCCCACCCACAACACACTTTGCAATAAGATGATCAGGGTCTGATCCTGCCCCTGGAACAGAAGTGCCTCTTGTCAATCAGTGCCTTGGTGAATCTGTGCCTTTTTTATTTTTGGCTTCCCAAACCTGGAGGGAGAACCTGGTGGGTCTCTCCATCTCCTGGCACTGCCTTACTTAGCCAAGGTGTCCATGTGCTGCTGCAGCAGGGAATGAGGCACTGGAGCTGGCCAAGGAACAGAGGCTGCTGTAAAAAGCAGTTTTCCAACACCTCTGGTGCCTCAGACGACCCCCTGCCTCTCATCCAGATGTGCCAATTCTGCCCAGCCCACAGCTGCTCTGTTCTCTCCTCATTATCCATCCAGGTGCCATGGGAAACACCTGGAGCGATTGGTGAGCACATCTGTAAGGTCCTGATGTAGTTAACAGCTGGATTTCTGGGGGGTGGGAGGGCTTGGAGGGGTCAGGACTAAGGTCTGCCCAGGGTACCAACCATAACCCCTCAGCTCAGGATAATTTATTCCACCCCTTTCTGTCCCAGAATACTGTATATCACTTTACTCTTCTATTATTATTTATAAAAAGAACTTTTTTTCCTTAATAAGTGTCATTTATTTATTTGCTTTGTTTCTTAATAAAAATCTAGTATGTTTTAAAAAGAGATGGAATGGCTGTCAAAAAACCACAAGGAAAACACATTTCCAACTACTCACCTTAATTTTCAATTGAAATTATTAAAAAAAAACCCCAACCAATGTATTTTCATCCTTGTCAATAAAGTTTGAGAGCTTTTTCCTTAATAAACTGTTTGGGACAAAAGATATGGTACAGAATTTTTTTTAATTAACTGATCATCCTGTATCATGGATGAAAGTAACTGACACAAGTTGTTATCTCTGGGCCAGTTCCTGCAAAGATAAAACTACATTTTCAGGAAGAAAGGTAATGTCTGGTGAGCGTGGGATGCTCAGGTTGGAGCTGTGGCTCCTGGAGAACAAGGGACCTGTGTCTCCAGGTGGATGTGGCCAAAACTTCTCAGCAGCTTCTGCTCCTGAGGTCCTGGAGGATCTTTAGAGAAGGGCAATGGAGCTGGGAAAGGGTCTGGAGAATAAGGAGTGGCTAAAAGAGCTGGGGAGGCTCAATCTGGAGAAAAAGTTTCAGGGGTGACCTTTGGCTCTCCAAATCCCTGACAGGAGGGTGAAGCCAGGGTGGGTTGGGCTCTGCTCCCAAGGGAACAAGGAACAGGATGAGAGGAATTGGAATTTTCCATTTAGGTTGGAAAAGACCTTAAAGATCCCCGAGTTCAACCTTTAACCGACCTGGTTAACTAGATCTGGTTAACTAGACCAGAGCACCAAGGGCCACATCCAGTTTCTTGAACACTTCCAGGGAGGGGGATTCCAGCTCATTCCAATGCCTGACCACTCCTTCAGGGAAGAAATCAGTGAGGAAACGGCCTCAAGTTGTGCCACGGGAGGTTTAGATTGGATTTTGGGAAAATTCCTTCCTGGAAAGGGTTGTCCATCCCTGGCACAGCTGTCCAGGGCAGTGGTGGATCCCCATCCCTGGAGGGATTTAAAAGCCGTGTGGATGTGGCACTTGGGGACATGGGTCAGTGATGACCTTGGCAGTGCTGGGAGAAGAGTTGGACTCGATGATCTTAAAAGGCTTTTCCCACATAAATATTCTGTGAATCTATGAAAATATAACAGGAGTCATGGCAGCTTTGAGGCGCCTGTGTCTTCATCCTCACAGCCAAGCCCAACCCGGACACGCAGGTGGCAGCTCCAGCCTTGTCACCCGGTGTCGTGTCCCCGCCACAAGCCGATAGTGACATCTAGCGACACCAAAACTCTCCAAAAAGCCCCGAGTCTGGAATCATCCCGGATTCCCAACCTCGCTCCCGCCGCCCGGTTCGTGAAGAGCGGGGCTGAGCCTGAACGGTGTGAATTAGTAAATACAGCCAAACCCGCATTTTTATGAATTTTAGGCTTTGCAGACCTCCAAGCAGGAGGTAGCGAGGGCAGAGTGGCCACATTAGCGTGTTTTTAGGGTTTTTTGGGGGAAGTCGGGCCAGTTTTGGGCGCGCAGGGCAGCGGGCGATACCTCCTTGCCCTGTGAGGGCACCTCCTCCTGTGAGGGAGCACCCTGCTTTCCCACCTGATGTGGACAGTTCTTCCACCATTAAATAATAATAATTAATAAAGGCGGCATTTAAGGGTTCTTTCGGGGAAAAGTCGGGTCAGTTTTGGGTGTGCAGGGCAGTGCGCGGTGCCTCCTCTCCCTCTGAGGGGGCACCTCCTCCTTTGAGGGGGCACCTTGCGTTCCCACCCGATAGGGCTACGAGCGCTACTCCTCTACCATTAAAACCAACAATAATTAATAGGGAAGAGGCGGCAAAACTCTTTCACGATTTGGGGGTGGCTGCGGAAGCTCCCCGGACCCGTTTCGCGGTGTTTTGGCGGTGTTTTTGTAACGCGGCTTTGGGCTGAAGGGAGGGAGGGTAACATGGCCGCCAGCCCCCGCCCGCCCCAGGGCTGAGGGGGCAATGGCGGGCGCGGACCCCTGAGGGGCGGAGGAGGAGGAGGAGGAAGAGGAGGAGGAGGAGAAGGAAGAGGAGGAAAAGGAAGAGGCGCTGCCCGGCGGGTCAGGGCGGGGAAGTCGCCGCCCGAAGATGGCGGCCGCGGCGGGGGGACACGCTGGGGCTGCGGCGGAGGCGCGGTTCATCAGCAGCGCCAAGGTGAGTCTCCCCTCCGTGGGGATCCCTCTCCTCCTTCCCAATTCTGTGGGGGAAAAGGGGTAAAAGGCCATAGGGTTCCCTCGGGAAGGCGGGAGTACCCTCAGCTCCCCGCTATGACTCGGCTTCGGGCGCGTCCCCTGACCCACAGTTGTCCCTCGGCAGGGAAAGGGCTTGTTCGCCACCAAGAACATCCGCAAAGGGGAAACAGTGTTCGTGGAGAGGCCGGTGGTGTCTTCCCAGTTCCTCTGGAATGCCTTGTACAACTACCGAGGTGAGTGGCTGGTGACGGTGCCGTGTCCCCATCCCTGTCACCTGTCCCGGTGAGGACAAAGGATCCCAAAGGAGCTGCCCGGTACCAAGGGAAGGGTTTGGGGTTGTCTTAGAACCACTGTAATAGTGCCCTTGCTCATAAACTCTTGACGAGGTGTATTTGAGGGATGATGACTTCCATCACCTTCAGAGGAATGCGCCAGGTGCCACCATAGAATCACGGAATGGTTTGGGTTGGAAGGGACCTTGAGGATCCTCTCATTCCACTGTGGGCAGGGACACCTTCCACTATCCCTGTTTGCTCCAAGCCTCATCCTCTATGTTGGTACCAGTTGTACCATCTTGGGGCGCTGTCCCCTTTCCTTTCCAAAGGCTTTTCTGTGCCATCCATCCATCCATCCATCCATCCATCCATCCATCCATCCACCCATCCATCCTCCTTGTGTCCCCGCAGCCTGTGACCACTGCCTGCGGGCTTTGGAGACGGCAGAGGAGAATGCCCAGCGCCTGCTGGGGAAGAGCTCCCTGGTGCTGCCTCACCCGGAGCAGTGCAGCATCCGGAAAGACCTGCACCAGCAGTGCCCTCGATGCCAGGTATGGGACTGCCGGGTGGCAGTGGCCCCTTTTTGGGATTCACATCTAGCCAGGCACTTGCGCTGCCCAAGGTGGGTGTCTGCCTTTCCATGCTACGGGCTGGGCAGGGAGAGGGCACAGCTGGCACAGCTGGATCTAGGATTCCCTTTTCCTGCCATAGCCAATGGTGGGTGCTGTCCCCTCACTCCAGGTGACATACTGCAGTGCAGAATGCAGGCAGGCAGCTCTGGAGCAGTACCACCAGGTCCTCTGCCTCGGCCCATCCCGGGATGACCCCACACACCCCCTCAACAAGCTGCAGGAGGCATGGAGGTAGGGGACTGAGCTGCCTGTTGCTCCATGGGCAGAGGAGGTTGCTCTCCTGGGCTGCCTCATTGCTTTGCATCCCTGCATGAGGTGGGTGGAGGGTGGGAATGGCCGTGGGGCATTGCCTGGCTCTAACTGCTGGTTGGGTGAGTTGATGTGGACACAAGGCTGAGCAGTCCTTATTTTTCTCCCAGTATGGAGCTACAAAGCACTGAGCTGCACATTCCCTCACTCCTGCATTTTTACAGTGCTCCTGCAGATCTCCAGCCTCTGGGAGATATTCTTTGTAGCATCCCATGCATCCATAAATTGCTGTCCCTACTTGCAAATAAAATGGTTCCGAAAGGGAAAGGTGACATCCCTGACCCAAACCATCTTGTCCCAAACCCCAACTGGGCTTTATGTGGGATCCAGGCCATAAGTTAACAGGATGAAAGGGGGATTAGTTATATGGTTGGAGCAGGAAAGTGGGTGCAGGTTTCTCAGCTACATCCTCCCACAGTCCACTTTGGTATGACCACAGGTCTGACCACACGTATGGCAGCTGCCTCTGCCTCCCTCCAGCTTTTTATTGCCATACCCTGCTCTACTCATCTCTTCTTTATTCTTATCCCACAGAAACATGCATTATCCCCCAGAGACTTCCAGCATCATGTTGATGGCCAGGATGGTCGCCACCATCAAACAGGTATGTCAGCAGTTTGGAGCCACAGCTGCCAGTGTGTGGCTTCATTGTCCTGTTTGGGATGTTATTCCCAAGGCTCTGGTTCTTCAGCATGGCTTTCTCAGCATTTTTTCTGACCCTCCTCCCTCTCTCTGGGCTGGACAGGAAAGCAGTGTTGGTGCAATGGCTCTGCTTGATTCCTTTGTCAGGCTAAAGACAAGGAGTGGTGGATCAAGGCCTTCTCCCAGTTCTGCAGCAAGACAGCAAATGAAGAAGAGGAGATTGTGCACAAACTACTGGGAGACAAATTTAAGGTAAGACCCTGACAACTTTTGAATCCCTGAGTCTTCCCTCTCCCACTTGTACCTTTGGGGCCACGTGTGCATGGGATGGGAGACACTGGAAATTCCAGGCTTAAAGGGAGGAAATGAGTTGCTTAGAGGGCATTTGGCTTGTNTCATCAGCAGCGCCAAGGTGAGTCTCCCCTCCGTGGGGATCCCTCCCCTCCTTCCCAATTCTGTGGGGGAAAAGGGGTAAAAGGCCATAGGGTTCCCTCGGGAAGGCGGGAGTACCCTCAGCTCCCCGCTATGACTCGGCTTCGGGCGCGTCCCCTGACCCACAGTTGTCCCTCGGCAGGGAAAGGGCTTGTTCGCCACCAAGAACATCCGCAAAGGGGAAACAGTGTTCGTGGAGAGGCCGGTGGTGTCTTCCCAGTTCCTCTGGAATGCCTTGTACAACTACCGAGGTGAGTGGCTGGTGACGGTGCCGTGTCCCCATCCCTGTCACCTGTCCCGGTGAGGACAAAGGATCCCAAAGGAGCTGCCCGGTACCAAGGGAAGGGTTTGGGGTTGTCTTAGAACCACTGTAATAGTGCCCTTGCTCATAAACTCTTGACGAGGTGTATTTGAGGGATGATGACTTCCATCACCTTCAGAGGAATGCGCCAGGTGCCACCATAGAATCACGGAATGGTTTGGGTTGGAAGGGACCTTGAGGATCCTCTCATTCCACTGTGGGCAGGGACACCTTCCACTATCCCTGTTTGCTCCAAGCCTCATCCTCTATGTTGGTACCAGTTGTACCATCTTGGGGCGCTGTCCCCTTTCCTTTCCAAAGGCTTTTCTGTGCCATCCATCCATCCATCCATCCATCCATCCATCCATCCATCCACCCATCCATCCTCCTTGTGTCCCCGCAGCCTGTGACCACTGCCTGCGGGCTTTGGAGACGGCAGAGGAGAATGCCCAGCGCCTGCTGGGGAAGAGCTCCCTGGTGCTGCCTCACCCGGAGCAGTGCAGCATCCGGAAAGACCTGCACCAGCAGTGCCCTCGATGCCAGGTATGGGACTGCCGGGTGGCAGTGGCCCCTTTTTGGGATTCACATCTAGCCAGGCACTTGCGCTGCCCAAGGTGGGTGTCTGCCTTTCCATGCTACGGGCTGGGCAGGGAGAGGGCACAGCTGGCACAGCTGGATCTAGGATTCCCTTTTGCTGCCATAGCCAATGGTGGGTGCTGTCCCCTCGCTCCAGGTGACATACTGCAGTGCAGAATGCAGGCAGGCAGCTCTGGAGCAGTACCACCAGGTCCTCTGCCTCGGCCCATCCCGGGATGACCCCACACACCCCCTCAACAAGCTGCAGGAGGCATGGAGGTAGGGGACTGAGCTGCCTGTTGCTCCATGGGCAGAGGAGGTTGCTCTCCTGGGCTGCCTCCTTGCTTTGCATCCCTGCATGAGGTGGGTGGAGGGTGGGAATGGCCGTGGGGCATTGCCTGGCTCTAACTGCTGGTTGGGTGAGTTGATGTGGACACAAGGCTGAGCAGTCCTTATTTTTCTCCCAGTATGGAGCTACAAAGCACTGAGCTGCACATTCCCTCACTCCTGCATTTTTACAGTGCTCCTGCAGATCTCCAGCCTCTGGGAGATATTCTTTGTAGCATCCCATGCATCCATAAATTGCTGTCCCTACTTGCAAATAAAATGGTTCCGAAAGGGAAAGGTGACATCCCTGACCCAAACCATCTTGTCCCAAACCCCAACTGGGCTTTATGTGGGATCCAGGCCATAAGTTAACAGGATGAAAGGGGGATTAGTTATATGGTTGGAGCAGGAAAGTGGGTGCAGGTTTCTCAGCTACATCCTCCCACAGTCCACTTTGGTATGACCACAGGTCTGACCACACGTATGGCAGCTGCCTCTGCCTCCCTCCAGCTTTTTATTGCCATACCCTGCTCTACTCATCTCTTCTTTATTCTTATCCCACAGAAACATGCATTATCCCCCAGAGACTTCCAGCATCATGTTGATGGCCAGGATGGTCGCCACCATCAAACAGGTATGTCAGCAGTTTGGAGCCACAGCTGCCAGTGTGTGGCTTCATTGTCCTGTTTGGGATGTTATTCCCAAGGCTCTGGTTCTTCAGCATGGCTTTCTCAGCATTTTTTCTGACCCTCCTCCCTCTCTCTGGGCTGGACAGGAAAGCAGTGTTGGTGCAATGGCTCTGCTTGATTCCTTTGTCAGGCTAAAGACAAGGAGTGGTGGATCAAGGCCTTCTCCCAGTTCTGCAGCAAGACAGCAAATGAAGA
Source organism: Calyptomena viridis (assembly GCA_013390005.1). NCBI lineage: Eukaryota > Metazoa > Chordata > Aves > Passeriformes > Eurylaimidae > Calyptomena > Calyptomena viridis. The sequence continues at coordinate 8,720 of WEIV01006294.1, read as the reverse complement.
AGAGGAGATTGTGCACAAACTACTGGGAGACAAATTTAAGGTAAGACCCTGACAACTTTTGAATCCCTGAGTCTTCCCTCTCCCACTTGTACCTTTGGGGCCACGTGTGCATGGGATGGGAGACACTGGAAATTCCAGGCTTAAAGGGAGGAAATGAGTTGCTTAGAGGGCATTTGGCTTGTGGAGCTTCCATGGGATGTGCTGCTCCTCATGGAGTGGGGGAGATGTTTCTGCTGTGGGCTGGGCCAGGCTGATATTTAGCTGCTGAGTAGGTGGCTTTTGCTGCTAAAATGAATGGGGTTTGCTGCTGTGAGGGCAGCAGCCTCCAGCCTTGCAGGGAAGGACAAGGAGCCTGACTCCTTCCTGAGCCTTCTGGTCTGTGCTGGGCTCAGCCCTCAGCCTGGGGCTGGCACCCAGGGACATCTCCCTGCCCTGACCATGTTCCATGTCCTGCCAGGGCCAGCTGGAGCTGCTGAGGTTGCTCTTCACAGAAGCTCTTTACGATGAATATGTCAGCAGGGTGAGTGGATCTGCCTCCCAGCTAGCCTAGGAGTGTCTTCCAGGGACTTTACCCCTTCATCCCTTGCTTCCCCTAAAGCTCCCTGTGGGATTTGAGGCATTGCAGAGTGGGGTGCTGCCACAGGCTGGCCCAGCCTCAGTTCCTTTCTCCTCTCCCTTCTGCAGTGGTTCACTCCAGAAGGCTTTCGATCCCTCTTTGCCCTTGTTGGGACCAATGGCCAAGGCATAGGAACCAGGTAATGGGGCTTTGTGGGTGTTCTTGCAGAGCTGTGGAAATGTAAATCCATGTTAGCCTGGGTAAGGCTGGGTTTAAGAGAGGAGAGTGGAGAGGCAGACTTAGAAACTTCATCTTGCCTGTGTCCAACCCTTTTGCATCCCTCTGGCAGACCTTGGCTGCTAACCTTGGGTCTTCCCTGTGAGGTCCCACCGTGTGCTGTGGGACTGTGATGGTTCCATTGCTTCCCTACAGCACTGTGGGACTGTAACAGTGTCCCTCTGTTCCCTACAGCACTGTGGGACTGGAACAGTGTCCCTCTGTTCCCAACAGCACTGTGGGACTGTTACAATGTCCCTCTGTTCCTGACAGCACTGTGGGACCGTGATGGTTCCTCTGCTTCCCAACAGCCCTGTGGGACTGGAACAGTGTCCCTCTGTTCCTGACAGTACTGTGGGTCTGGAACAGTGTCCTTCTGTTCCCAACAGCACTGTGAGACTGTTACAATGTCCCTCTGTTCCTGACAGCACTGTAGGACTGTGATGGTTCCTCTGCTTCCCAACAGCCCTGTGGGACTGGAACAGTGTCCCTCTGTTCCCTACAGCCCTGTGGGACTGGAACAGTGTCCCTCTGTTCCCTACAGCCCTGTGGGACTGGAACAGTGTCCCTCTGTTCCCTACAGCCCTGTGGGACTGGAACAGTGTCCCTCTGTTCCCTACAGCCCTGTGGGACTGGAACAGTGTCCCTCTGTTCCCTACAGCCCTGTGGGACTGGAACAGTGTCCCTCTGTTCCCTACAGCCCTGTGGGACTGGAACAGTGTCCCTCTGTTCCCTACAGCCCTGTGGGACTGGAACAGTGTCCCTCTGTTCCCTACAGCCCTGTGGGACTGGAACAGTGTCCCTCTGTTCCCTACAGCCCTGTGGGACTGGAACAATGTCTCTCTGTTCCCAACAGCACTGTGGGACTGTAACAGTGTCCCCCTGCTTCCCTACAGCACTGTGGGACTGTAACAATGTCCCTCTGCTTCCCTACAGCACTGTGGGACTGTGATGGTTCCTCTGCTTCCCTACAGCACTGTGGGACTGTAACAATGTCCCTCTGTTCCCTACAGCCCTGTGGGACTGTAACAGTGTCCTGTGTTCCCAACAGCCCTGTGGGACTGTAACAGTGTCCTGTGTTCCCTACAGCCCTGTGGGACTGTAACAGTGTCCCTCTGTTCCCTACAGCCCTGTGGGACTGTTAACAGTGTCCTGTGTTCCCAACAGCTCCCTGAGCCAGTGGGTGCACGCGTGTGATGCTCTGGATCTCCCGATGCTGCAGCGGGAGGAGCTGGACGCCTTCATTGACCAGCTCTACAAGGACATTGAGAAGGGTGAGGATCTGTGGGAGAGCAGGGACAGGCAGCTTGGGAAGGCACATCTTCGTGTTTCTCCATTCCCTCCTAGTGGGGATGGAAGGGTGCTTGGAAAATCACCCTGCAACACGCAGTGCAAAGGAGCTGGGGGCATTCTGTATGGATGGATACAGAATTGTTCTGGTGTGTGGAAGGGCTGGAATGATCCATGCAAAGTTCTAACCCCCCCTCTCTGTGCTGCAGAGTCAGGAGAGTTCCTCAACTGTGAGGGATCAGGGCTCTACGTGCTCCAGAGCTGCTGTAAGTAACACAAGGACTGGGAGGAAAACTGGGAGTGAGGAGGGAAATGTGCTGTGCTAGGCTGGCTCGCCTCTTCCTAAAAGCCTCTGGAGAAAGGGGTTTGTGTTTCCCATCCTTGGGATGGGATTGGGTGGAATGAGTGCTGCCTGCAGACCTGGCTGTTCTCTCAGGGTCTCCTGGCAACTTGCCTAGCTGTGGAATGGTCAGTCCTGGCTTGGATGGACTTGGATGTGATGTAGTTTCCAGGAGTCACTTGGGCATTTAGCAAAGAGACCGTCTTGCCCACAGGTAACCACAGCTGCATCCCCAATGCCGAGACATCCTTCCCAGAAAACAACTTCCTTCTGCATCTCACTGCTCTGGAGGACATCGAAGCAGGAGAGGTGAGACAGCAGAGCCTGGGTGGACCTGGGGCAACATCCCACCTTGGCATCATCCCTGTGTCCCCTTCATCCCCCAATACCTCCTGTCTCCTGCGTTGTGCTGGCAGAGGAATTCAATCCCCATCCCGTGTAGGGGCTGCCAGACCCCGTTTCTGCCTGAATCCGAGAGGGACTGGGACAAATCGTGCTGCTTTGGGATGCTGGGAAGCCTTTTGGAGCCCAACCCGTTTCTCTTTGCTCCCAGGAAATCTGCATCAGTTACTTAGATTGCTGTCAGAGGGAGCGGAGCAGACACAGCCGCAACAAGATCCTTAGGTAGGGGCTGCCTGGAGGTACCTGGGAGGGACCCCACACCCCTTTGCACCCCCAAACTGTCCGTGTGGGCAGCATCCCCTGTGTGTGCCATGGGGCATGGTGTGAATTCCAAAGGGCTCATTCCTTATGTGTTGTACCCACAGGAACCAAGGATTTGGGCTCCCCCCTTTCTCTGCAGGCTGGCACTGCTCTGCAGTTCGCTCCTGCAGACCCTTGCTTTTCCTTCTCTGCCCTTCAAGGGTAGAGGTTCCTGCTGGTGGTCACTGTGCCCATGTCCCACCACCCCTATGGGGCTGAGAAATCCCCCTCTCTGCCTGGAATACCTTCCCCCCACCTGAGCCAGCAGGATGGGACCTCCAAACTCCTCCGGGTTTAACACATTTAGCCCCTTCCTGGCTGCTCTGTCCCTGACCCCCTGCCCAGCAGCAGTGTGGGGTTGGACCTGTCTCAGCACCATCACTCTCTCTCCTTCTTCCTTCCCGTTTTCCAGGGAGAACTACTTGTTTACCTGCTCGTGTCCCAAGTGCCTGGCGCAAGCCGACGACGCCGACGTGACATCGGACGAGGAGGAGGAGGGCGAGGGAGAGACGGATGATGCCGAGCTGGAGGATGAGATGACTGACGTTTGATCCTGGCCCCGGGCGAGAGGAGAGGGCAGCTGAGGGACAGGAAGGGAAGGGAAGGGACTGGGGGTTCCTCCAAGAGGCAGCAGCTTTAATACTAGAAACAGGGTTATGTTGTGGGGTCGGGTGGGCGGCCGTGTGCCGGCGGTGGGCACGGAGGTGCCGGAGTGGGGCATCCAGGGAGCCAGAGACAGGCCCTGCTCCCGCCTGTCCGTGTTGTCCCTGTGTGTGTGTGTGTGTCAGGCTGTCTCCGTCCTTCCTGTGAGCACAAGCTGGGAGCTGGTGGCCCCTCCACCACATCCCCGTTCCTGGAGGGGCTGGCTGGTGCTTGCAGAGGAGTTGGAGCACGGTGGGACAGCCAGCCCCTGGGGACACCACAGTGGTCACCTTGTGGCCACCTGAGAGGCTGCTCCGTGTCTGTGCCGGCCATGGATGTGGAGGAGCTTGTCCTGCCCACCCCACAGGGACAAGGGGAATGTGTGTGTGTGTGTATGTGTGTTTGTGCACGAGGGGAACTATTTAATGTCTATATTAGCACTCTCTACACACTCTGGAGCTGGGGTCCTTATATATCCTCCATGCCATGCCTTGGTGAGCAGAAGGATTTTTCAGGTGGGACAGGGACACTATAGAGGGGCCTCAGATCCTGAGTCCAGCGGGAAGACGGAGCTGACCCTGCAGGCACCTCCTTCCCAACTGAGCCCATCCTTCCCACGATGCAGATCCCAGCACAGTGATTCCAGGACTGTTTGGGGACACCATCCCAGAGCTGACACGGGCTGTGGTGTTATCCAAACCCAGAAGACATTGGGAGTTGTCCCTCTATCCGGCAGCGGGATAAGGATGTGCCCGAGTGGGAGCTGCTGTGCACTTCCCCACACTGAATTCCCACATGGAGACATCCCAGCACCCAGTGTCCCCTTGCCACCCACGCTGCCACCAAGAAGGCCCCACCACGTGCTGCAGTGTCCCTGTCTGGGGACAACACAGCTCCAAGCAAAGGACAGGCAGCAGGTTGGGGATGTGCCCGGGGTTATTCCCTTCCCTCATGGATTCTGGGGAGCTGTTCTGTCGCTGTGTCCATGGCAGCTGGATTGTGGGACTGAGGGTGACACACCCTGACACTGCCATCACCACCAGCCCTGACCCCGCTGCTCGTCCCCAGCTGTCCCAGGGCTGCAGCCCCTTCAGTGTTCGTAATAAACCCAGACCGGTGACAACTGGGACCTTCTGGTTTGTACTGGGAAACTAGGAGGGTGGTGATTCTGGGGCTGGTCCTGTGGAGACACAAGTCTGGGGATAAGGGAATGGACACCTGTGGAAGTGTGAGCTCGGGATTTGTGACCAGCTCACCCTTGGGGACAAGTGCTGGAGGCTTTGCTGTCTCATGGTGCTGCTTTGCCCCATGACTGGGATCTGGCCTGAACCCTGCCCCAGCTGCAGGAGGCACCGTGGGAATTCTACTAGGAAAAACATCATTAGGGGGTGAGATTTATCTGAAAGAAAAAAAAAGAGAAACTTCCCTTTCTCTAAAACATCCAGACTTCATTAGCTCAGACAAAAATATACAGACATTGGGCGAGCCCTGCTGATCCAGACCAAGCCTGGATCCCTCTCCCTCCCATCCCTGTCAGTCCTGCATCCCTCCAAATCAGCAGCACAAGTTAAAATGTTTCCTGGGAAGAGCTGTCACCTCCCCACAACAAAGTCACAACAAAGGGCGCTCGGTGCCAGGCTGAAGGTTCCCACCTGGCACCGGTGCCAGCAGAAAGATCTCCCAGTTGCTGAATCCAGTGGGATCTGGAGCACGCTGGGACCCTTTCCTCAAACCTGGTCCTTCGGGCAAACTCCTGGGATCCACTGGGAAGTCCTCAATCCACCACAGCCTCCTGCTGCTACCAGAAGGTCCAGGGGGGCTGCATCATCTCGTAGGTGGGAATGCTGGTGACGTTGACAGGGATGGAGATGACGGCCCAGGGAAGCCCGTGCTGCTCCAGGGAGCGCCTGATCATGTACCTGGAAGGATAAAGAGGTGACAGGTGTTCACAGAGAGTGCTTGGCCGTTGGAATGGGCTGCCCAGGGAGGTGGTGGAATCACTGTCCCTGGAAGCGTTTAAAAAAAGACTGGATGTGGCAATTAGTGCCATGGTTTAGTTGGCGAGATGGTGTTGGGTAATAGGTTGCACTTGATCTCAAAGGTCTTTTCCAACCTTGTTTGTTCTGTGATAACCCACAACCCAAACCGTGGATTAATCATAATTTAATCTAGTCCAAATCTGGCCCCGTTTTGTGGGGACAAGGCTGTCACTTTGCCCTTCCCATGAGCTGTCCCACACTTGGGAAGACGTGGCAAGGCACCCACCCATCCCTTCCCAGCAGGAAGAGGGCCGGGATGTCGGCTGTGCGCCGGGAGCTGTCCTGGACCATCTCGATGTAGAAGCTGTCGTTGTCGTAGGCGTTGTCGGCGATGATCACGGCCCGCCCGCCGTGCTCCTGGATCACACGGGTCTTGGACAGGAAGGAGCAGCCCCTGGGGCACAGAGGGACAAACTCGTGGTGGCCACAGGCAGGTCCAAAGCCTGGAAGTGCCACAGCTTGCCTGGAGACACACAGCCCAGGGATTGTTTCCTCGATCCCCAGCCTCCCCCAAACCCCGCTCCTCTGAGTCTGTATTTTAGGAACAAGCCACCCACAGTTCTAATTAAAAATAAATTAGAATCATGGAATCGTGGAATGGCTGGGGTTGGAAGGGATCTTGAGGATTATCTCGTTCCAACCCCCTGCCATGGGCAGGGACACTTCCCACTATCCCAGGTGGATCCAACCTGGCCTTGGACACTTCCAGGGATCCAGGGGCAGCCACAGCTTCTCTGCCCAACCTGGGCCAGGGCCTCCCCACCCTCCCAGCCAGGAATTCCCTCCCAATATCCCATCCAAACCTACTCTCAGTTTGAACCCAGACAGTGTTTTTCCACCTTAGCAGAGGCTAAAAGTCACAAGATGAAACGCTCTGGGGTGGGAACACCCTCACATTTTCCTCATTTATCCACGGGGATAAATCCACAGGAAGCTGGAGGTGATGGGGAGATGTGGCAATGGCACTGTCAGTCACCTCCCCTGGTGCCTGAGGGTGCCCCCAACCAGCTCCCATGACACCAGACCTACCCCCTCTCCACCAAGGCGATCTGGTCCTGGATGAAGACTCCATTATTCAGTTCTCCACAGGCTTCCGGAGGATCCGCCGGGACCAGGTGGATCTGCTCGTACCTTGTGTTCTCCGGGAAGGACAGGCAGGGATGAGTGAGGGCACATCGGAGCTGCTCCCAATCCCAGCCCCACTGCAGCCATCCCTGCTGTCCCACATCCTGCTCATCCCTGCATGAGCTGTGTTTTTGGGGAGATTTTGGGCTTCCAGGTGCCCCATTCCAGCCCCTGCAGATCCAGCTTGACTGAGGCCAATCCCTGCCTCTGGAAACTTGCTGAGGCCAAGGATGCTCATGGAAAAGCAATTTGCTCTGTTTTTATCCAAACTCCAAAGCCCCACCGAGGAGAAATACTGGGATGGAGGGACCCAAAGGGACACATTGAGTTTTTAATACTTACAAACACGCCACCAAAATCCTTGGCTGGAGTGGCAGTGAAGATGTAGCGGATGTCTCCGGGACTCAGCACTTGGAAATACAAATATTCATGGATGCGTAAACCTGGGGGTGAATGGAGAGTGGTGAGGCAGGGAAAACTAGAGGGAAAATTCCTGGAAAAAAAAAGGGCAAACTCTCAGTTATCACTCCTGAAACATGGGGAAGGGAACAAAACCTTCAGCAGTGTCAGCTCCTGGCTGGGCCCAGGACACAAAATGCTGGTTTTTGGGATGCTCCAAGGGGAGATACAACAGTTCCCAGGAGCTCAGAGGGGATGAGAGGAAAGGCAGTGGGATATGGGGTGCACAAGGGAAAGGGGAAAATGCATCCAGACCACAGAGGGTCCAGGGGTGATATGCACCCAAACTGAGCTGAACAGAGGGGAAATGCAGCTGGATCCCAACACACCAAGGGAAAATGCGGGATTGGGATGCAGGAGGGGAAATGCAGTGGGCTCAGGGGACACCAAGTGGGAATGCTGCTGGATGGGGAAATGCAATTAGGTCGGGGTGCACCGAGGGAAATGCACCTGGATTGGGAAGCAGGAGAGGATATGCACCTGGATTGAGGGGCGGGGCGGAATTGCACCCAGGCGGGGATGCAGGAGGGGGGATACACCCGGATCGGGATGCAGGAGGGAAAACGCAACCAGGTCGGGGAGCACCGAGGAGAAATGTCCAGTGGGATGCGGGGAGGGGAAATACACCGGGAGAGGGACACGGGACGGGAATTGCAATGGGGCCGGGATGCAGGGAGGGGGAATACAACGGGATACAGAGACACGGGACGGGAATTGCAGTGGGGC
>WEIV01006293.1:255115-290752 GCA_013390005.1 Calyptomena viridis | reverse complement strand
ATATATATAAAGTGGCATCAGCATACAGTGCACATTAAGCTGGCATGGCTATGATCCACTAAAATAAAGGTTTACAAGTCATGAGACAGACATTAACAGTTTAATATCCTCTAGTGCCAACAATGAAGAAGAGGCTAAAGAACTGAAACATTCCAGTTTCACTGGAAAATCCTCCATTATCTGATCACACTAGGCTGTTCCTTCTCACCACCTTGCTTGCATGACACGTTGTCCAACCTTCCCTTTTTAGCATCCAGTTTTGTGCCCAGTCACCATCATCCCAAACATACCTTCCCTAGCTTCAGCCAAGCACTCACTGCTTGCAAGTTCAGGGACCTCTGCTTGGATGTAAATTTGCATTTTAGTGGCAAGGGCAGAATGGATTGCTTCTCATTTTTGATAAAAGAGATTAATTTCTCTGTTATCTAATGCTATTATAGGGCCAAAGGCAGCATTATTTTTCCAGAATTAAGTCTAACAACTAAATAACCTCCACACCCAGCACTTCACTTGGATAAGAAAAAAGGAGTAGTCCTCATTAAACAGCTTTCCATCCCTCATGTCTCTTCTCCTTGGATGTTTTTTCGCTTGAGGCTGGTGCCTAACAAAATGAAGATGGTCAGCCAGCTCGGAAGCTGTCACATCTGCCCTGTGTCACATCTGTTTATAATATACTATATAAACATTTATCTTGCAAAATGCTTCACTTACTATCTATCGGACATAGAGGTACAACAGAAAGCCTTATTGTAAAATGTGACCTGGTAGTAGTGTTTAAGGTAGGTAAATAGTGAGTACTCACTTGAACAGAGCAGGTCCAAACACAATGGCTAGGTTTTCCAGAGTCATGAAGTTCACCGCACTGTATGTTGCTACCTTTAACAGGAAAGTAGACAGGAACCGAAGAAGGTTTTGATGGGCTTTGGGCAGGCAGCTGAGCAACTGTCTCAGATTCTTTATGCATTCTGTTGTGTTGATTTTGTGCTCTGGTGGGGAAAGTTATGACATAGACATTCTTCATACCAACAGAATTTCACCAGAGACATTACTATAGATATGAGAAAGAGAGAAGTTTTAAGATATATTAAAGTGAAGAATAAATATGTCTCAAACAATTTGTACACTAAATTTTGACGATGGTTTTCACATATGAACATTTAAGTAGCACAGATTTTCCAGATATCAAGTTTCATATACATTGTTTTTGCTATTCTTCCTGTTACAACAGAATTATCTAGCACTCACTGCATCCTTAATGGAATTGCAGGCAGTAGTCGAGTACCTGAATCCTTAAAGCTGCCTTTAAAGATGATACAAGGTTATCAGCCTTAACTCTCCTGAGAGATTTTACACATTTTATGATTCTCATTCAGAGGAATAAGAAATGGTACCCATCTTCATCTTCATTTCCTGACTAATTGGTATCTCTCAGACTCAAAACATCTTTGCTCTATAAATATGCAACTCTAGTTATACAAGAGATGCTTGAAAATCTAAATTGGTGATACTTAGCATTTTCTTGGTTCTCCTTCTTCAAAGAAGGGTAACAAGGCAGAAAATGGGTTCATAAACAACTCCATTTGATCAGCAGTTCAGAATTAGTATGATGAAATCTCCTAGCTAATAGAATAGAGATTACAGTACTGCTCAATAATAGGCAGCTGATGCTCAAATTTGCCAAAGATTACCAGGACACATCTGCATAGCTTTGACATTGTGAACAGCAAATCATTCCCTAAAGGGTAATTTTAGTCCTAAAAAAGGCCAAGGCCCACAATGCTCAACCAATTAATGAGAGATGAGGATGGAGGGGGTGGGAGATAAAAATACAAAGCAAAGAACAGCAAGACCATTCAGAGTAGACAAAACAAGATGCATGCAAAAAAAACATAGATCTTTTAGCATATACATATCAGTATACACTATATAAATATCATATACACTAGGCAGTGTATTGTTGCAAGTACTTGTCTTGCCTTTGCATTTTGAAAGCTTCATGCTGCTCCACATACAGCTGTCCAAGAAGATTAACAGAGAATTAGTAAAATAAATACTAACTAAAAATAAAGATTAAGTTCTAAATAAGAACAGGGATGTACAAAACAGCTCTTGTACTAGGGAAGGTTAAATAGAGAAAGATGCTTCATCTTGGAAAAGCGAGAAGTGAGGCAGTGGCTATACAAAGACACAAGCAGCATTATGATGGTGATTAGATTAAAAATGAAAGTGTTATCTCAGTAGCAAGTAAGGTATACAATTTAAAAGAAAAGCATACATAAGAGGCACTTTCTCAAAAATTGGATTGCGGGATGCATTGCCCCAGCATGCTGGGGAGTCCAAAAGCCTTAATTCATTCAAAAAAAAGACTACAAACATGATCATGGAAACCTGGTCCATGAGAAGCAATTAAACATCAGTCTCAGGTTAAGGAAACATAAAACCTTGCTTTTAGAAGGTGCAACACATTATCTGTCACTGTCAGAGAAAGGACAGAAGCTCAGAAGGTGCCCGTTCTGTACCTTGGAAAGTTTTTAGCAAGCCAGAACAAATGTTGTCTGGAAAAACAGCCACTGGCAGTTCTTTCAGAAAGAGCTTTAGGAGACTGGCCACAGAATCAACATCTCCATCATTAGTAAGGTCTACTTTTTCCCCTTGATTGTATTTCTGCCTCAATTCCTTGATTTTATTTATTGAACCACCGATTCGAAATATACCAGCATGCTCCAGACCTGTTTAAGAAATATAGAACAATGAGCAATGGTTGTGTTACCATGTATGTGTGATGAGAACTGGAGCTCAAAAAGCAAGAGCTCCCTTAAGAAAGAATAATAATTGCAAATAATACGCTTTTCAGCATTTACGGCTGAAAAGCACAGCTTAAATAAAGAATAATAGTTTTCAGAGACCAAACAGGGAAAACATGAACTTACCAAACACCTCCAGGTACTCCACCATCTGTGTTACAAGAGAAGGAATCCCACACTGCTTTGCATCCTGTTCAAGAGTTTCCAGAGGAACACCAAATGTGCTTCTTTCTCTGCTGAACTCTAGATCTGGTGAAACTTTATTTGTTGTGTGCCTGACTTGAGTAGAAGAGAATGATTTCTGGAGAACAAAAACAGGCAAGTGATAAACAGAGACTGGTTTTTATTATTTTAAGGTCCAAGGGTCTGCAGCTTAGGTAAAATTAATGTCCTCATTGTAGCATTTTATTAGAGCTTTTTCTTCTACTGCGTATTCTTAAAGTACTAACATCATTCTTCTGTAGAACCTGTGATGAGGTAAATCCCAGTAAAACCCATTCATACCTACGATCGGGAAAAATGGGGCCTCATGTCAAGGCAGATGGTCTCTTCAGGACAGGGAGGGGTCACTATTCCTCAAAAGATCCCAATAGTCAGGAAAAAGCTGACCCAGTGCTGGTGCAGCCCCATGAAATTTGTGAATTTCCATCCAATTCCCAAAGATAAAGAATTCAAGAATAATTTTAAGGTGGAATTTTAATTTTTTTGTAGCATTATCCCAACACACTGTAAAACCAGTCTCTTCTTAAATGTTTCTATTAATGTGTTTTCAGAAGGAAAAAGGAAAGATTTTCCTATGGATTTGTAGCTGAGCTGCTACAGCAAAACTGCTTTTCACACATACCTGCAGCAAAGCCACAAACTGGAGCCACAGTGAGCACATGCACACCTCACTTGAAACATCCAAAACCATTTCACTCTTACAGTATATAAGCAAGCTTAGAACATGATGTTAATGTTAAAACATTAATAATTACCTAAAGGGCACTAATACCAGCATGTACCAAACATATTTTACAGCATTTTTGTATATAAACCGTGAGGCATTACAGACAGCCTCTAAAATATCTATGCAACATTACTCTAAATCCCTCCCCTTTCCCTCTTCAGATGCAGCAGTCCATGGGGGAAGAAGCACAGCCTTCTCAGAAAAGAGAAAGGATGTAAGAAAGGACTGAAGAAGTCAGATTTAAGTTCACTTACACAAATCGAAAGTGAGGTGCCTGCTCCCATGTTAGACTGCAGTAGAGTGCCTGTATTTCAGCTGTGCTGCTCAGAAAACACCATCACCTTTCTTCCCCTCACAAATCCATGCAGTCTGGCCAAAGCCAATTGCAGCCACTGGGCTGTGTCTCTGCAATTAACTTATCATAGCATAATTGCTAGGCATCGTCTTAATCAGTGGTTTCAGTCCTGATTTTGTGGAAGGTAGAAATTAACTGCTAGTAAAAGTATATTCCTTGTAGCCAGCACTTCCCTCCGGAGGCACCTTGCACAAGCTGAGGGCTGTGTTACCACCAGGAGATGTCTCCATGGCACCTAACCCACGCAATGCCACAGCTTCCTGAAACACACTAATCACCTGTGTGATATTTACTCAGGTTTGCAGACATTCATACTGCCTGCTGTCCATTCTGCCTGTGAGCAGCAGCAAGTAAAATATTTAGGGATGGCCCACAGTGTATACACATTATGGCTACATGTTTATATAACACCTGCACAATCATTTTGGCAAACATATGAGCAAGGATCCATCCACTCTTGGAATATGGAAGAGGAGGACATGGTTAAGCCCAACATCTTCAATTATAATTCTTCCAGATATGAAACCTCTCCTTGGAAATAAGCCACAAGGAAGCATGTAATGTTGCAGTTAAATCTAATTGGGGGAGATTCTTGATAAAAATTTAGTAGTTACATATGAAACAAAAATAAAACAGACAAGCCAAAAAAAATACAGACCCTGAGCCAGACCCCCTTGGTGGAGTACTAGAAAAGCAGGAGTTACTCCATCAACACACACTGTACTGCTGGTACAGCACAGATGGCAGAGATTATTGCCTCTTCCTTAGCAGAGGAAATATAATTAAAAAAATAGTGCAGACTTTTTTCCCACTTACCGCTCCACCAGATCCCATGATGAAGTCTGGATAATGTTGTGGTTTAAGACTTTCTTGCCCTACCTACTGTGGCCAGCAGAGAAGCCATCCCCAGCAGGGTCAGCCTGGCCTGACCACTGTTGTCTCTTAGACATGTTCCATCTCTGCAGACAAGCTCCACCTGGGCCCATCACCACAATGTGTGGCCTGAGGGGCCCTGTCCCTGCCCCTCAGCTCTGCCCCCACCACCACTTCAGTCACTTCACAGCTAAGCCTGTTCAAACTGTTGGGCCCACAGTCAGTTCTGAGGCTGATGGTGCTGTTCCCCCAACACTGTTCCATATAAAAGTGAGTGTTAAAAAAGAGAAGAAAATGTGTTGGACCTCCCCCATCACCAGTGCTAGTGCCCTTTGACAGCAGCATGGTGTCCAGTGACCATAATCTGAGAGGATATAGGGGGCATTTTGATCTGCCATCCCCTCCCTGCTGTATTCAAACCCTCTGCCCTCCAGCCACCGTAAAGAGTGCTTTCCCACCCTCCATGCTTTCACACTCTTTATTTATCCAGCAAGGCAGCTGGAGCAGGAGCAGCTCCCCCAGCTTGGCTGGGTCCCTTGGGAACAGACAAAAACACGAGGCACTCAGAGCCGCCAGTGCCTCAGCTAATAACGTCTGTGAGCTGGCAGCAATTTGCACTCTGCAGAGAAACCTCTCACAAAAAGGCCTCTGCAAAAATTATAAAATAAAACCAAAAAATCAATAACTCTTTAACTCTTGGATCTTTCCCCCACAGCACATTTCCACCTTCCATCTTACTACACACCATTGGAGTCATCCTGCTGAGATGTCATTCCCCTCTGCTTCAGCTGAACATGGAAACTGTAGGCAAATACCTTTTAAAGCAATGAGTTCTCTGCCTGAGCAGCAAGTAAAACTGTTGGATCATTACAGGGCAAACAAGGCAAAAACGACTGCAGTCAGCCTCTCGGTCTCTACTGCTCCTCTAACTACAATTATTGAAAAATTTGCTTTGAAGTTCTGCCTGTAAAATTCAGAAATGCTTACAGAAAATGAAGGACGTCTCTGTTCCCCAGGAAGCCTACAGCAGCTAGAGGGCACACGAGGCTTGCCAGAGAGGTGGTCCTGCAAACCTCGCTGCAGACAGCACGGAGCCCCAAGCCCTGGGCAGGATTTTCCTTTTGCACAAAGTAACACACGTCAGAGGGACGATTTCTCCTCGCATCGGTGTTGTACAAAGAGCAGGGGGCCGCCGGCAGCACAATTTGAACATAAAACTGCTCATACTGTGTAGCTGCAATTCCAACCCTTCCTTCACAACCTCTGGATGAAAGTCAGCCCCTGCATGACTTCAGATACATGAAAAGGATGTGTGGTGCTTTGAGAAGCCACCCTGACTTTAGGGGCTGCATCTAAATGAAAACCAAAGCTTTTGGTCTCCCACTACCCTGCTGCTCAGGGAAAGATTTGTGAGGAAAAGCAGTGCCCTGGGTCTGGGTGGTGTGAGGGGCTGGAGGAGCGTTAGAAGTTGTCTTTGTACTCTCTTCACTGGGGCTGTGGCCTCCAGCTACTGAAAGAGCTGCTTGTGAAGGTTGCTGATATCTCAAAACATAAAGAAAGGATAAACATGAAAGGAAAACAAAAAAAGTTTCATTTTCGTCCTTAGGAAACAAGGGGTTTTTTACACTAGGAACAGCAGCATCCCTGTGAGGGAAGGCAGAAGTAAATCCACAGTAAAAAAAAAATAAAAGTTGCAGAAAAAAAATAATTAACTGAGGCTTCGTGGTTCATTTAAGTTTTCCTTTCAAGCTGCAAGCAGCCTGTTCTGTTAACCTAGTGATCTGTGTCTCAGCTTTGGGAGTCTCCAAGCATCCGGCCAAGTAGGAAAGAAAGGCCTTCCTGGCGGGCAAGAGCCAAGCAGTGGAGTGTGTGCCCTGCAGGAAGGCTGCAGTGGGGATGGGATGTGGGCAGTCCTGCTGTGCTGCTTTCCTTGCCGTGGCCCAAATCCAGCTGGAGAGGCTGCGGTGGCTCTGGATTAGAAGTAAACACTGGGGCAAGCAGCACTGCTGATGCCAGCTGCAGCCTTTGGATGCTCAGGATCAGAGCAGAACCATGGAGTTCATAAATGAATTCATAAAGCTTGATGTAAAGCAAAGAAATTCAATCCCATTGCAACTGCTAGTCTGCCCCTCCATAACATGATCCTCATTATCCAGTGATGACTTCAAAAGCAACTTTTCGAGGGCATGCAGTCGTACAATGCTGATTTAAAAGATCAATACTGTAAGTTTTTCATTTAAAGCATTGTCCACCATAAATACTGTGTTTCAGTCACACTGCTTATCAGCCGGTATCTAATGTTATCCTAAAACAGAATTTGTGATGTCTTGTTTTTAACTGTGTTGAGGTCTTGATGTATTCCAAGTGTTTAGATCTTCTTTCTTTTATTTTTCAAGGGGATAACTGAAGAGAAGATAAACCCTTCTAGCATGTCAGAAGGTCAGAGAACACCATAAATACAAATTAACAGATCATGAAAACATCATTAAATTTTTGTCACCTGTATTAAACACTCTGGACCCCCTGTGACTGCTCTGCTGGAGGTGCTAAATTATGCTGTTGATGCAGGAAGATTATGAACTGACTGTGTTATAGCCAGAACACTGGACATTACAAGTTCACTTCATCAACCTCTAGGTCATTTGAGCTGCTTCAAAAACCTTTTCTTCCCATATATCAAAATATATGCCAGCCTGATGGAGGAGAAAGCCATGGGTAGCGTCCCACAGTGTCTCACAGCTGACAGTGTTGCTTGTTGTAGCTTGTCAAGAGGAAAATCAGCATGTGTGCCCCAGCTAGCTGGTCAGAAACCCTCAGCTGCAAGACCCCACCTTTTGGCCACCCAGTGCTGGGGTCTAGGGAAAATGTGGAGTAAAAAGGCCCAAACAAATCCTGTGAGAACTGAGGGAGTCAGAGAAGGCACTGAAAGATGAGAGAGCCTAAGAAGGTGATGTTGTAGCAGAACTCCAACACACTGTTCAGAACTGTTTGGAAAAGCACAGTCTGTTTTGGGTGGAGAACTCAGAGAAAAGTCACTGGGGTAGGTCAGATCACTATTGCTCTGACTTTGCAATTTGTATTCACTTTTAAAAAATAGGATAAAACACTACAACAAGCCCACGACCCCATGGCAAGTGAGTGCCATACACTTCAGCGAGTAGGACTGGAAATGCTAAAAAGCCCTAGCGATTTGTCTGGACAAAAGGAAACCACAAAAATTATATTGTCTACTTGACTCAAAGTGCTCAAAACTTCCCTGTTTGGGAATGTATTTTTCTCCTTTCTCTATGTAATCTTTTGGAAACAGCATTAGCATCAGCTAAATGCAGTACAATGTATCAGTAGCACCATGTCAGCCTTGAGAACCCTGGTGAGCTAAGCACATAAAAGCATCCTTGAATTATCACAAAAAAAAAGTCAAGACCTGATAGAAATGGATGAGATTCTGTCAATCAAACCTGTCTTACTGGCTTTCAAAGCAGGTTTCATCTCACACACAGCATTTGTATCTTTTATTCCAATTCATCATGAGGCTCTTCAAACTGAAAAATAAGTAAGTTCTGAAAATGTGTACATTTTATAATATATGGACCTTGTGGATAAAATATAGAGTCTCAAACAAAAGAAAAAATGAAAGTATGAGTTATAAAGAAAACACAAGTTCAGACTGGGAAAAACTTGGTGTTAGGTAATCATTGGCAGGAAATGAAGCATCTCTATTTCGATTACTACTGTATCAATATAAATTTTCCTACCCCCTTAGCCACTAAAAGTCATAGTACAGACTTAAAGACTGGTTGCCACACATCCCTCATCACAACAATCTGAATGCCAACTATATCTACTCATCTGACAAGAAAGCAACTCTCCCCTGCTGCTACTTGCACTGCTTTTCACTATGCTTATGGAAAAAGCACACAGGCCACAACCCCTCCTGCCAGGCAAGCCCTTGTCAGCTGCCAGTAGCATCTCCTCTAACTTTATTTTTGCCCACAGCTGGTCAGATGGTCTCCTCAGGATGTGGATGCCCAGGGCCAAAGATGGGTATGTCTGCACAGCCAGTGCCAGGCAGGCACATGGGAACTGACCCTTCTCCGTCAGCCAGGCACATACTAGTCCAGTGCTGTGCCTGAGCAAATATCTCCTGAGTCATGGCAAAGTTCTCCCTTAATGTAGACAGCAACTGGCAAGCTTGGAGTTGCTATTCTTTATCTGAATTTATCTCTGGCAAGGGATGTGTTGGTGTCCTGGGGTGGCTCAGCAGAGCCTGTTTCCAGGCAGCTGAATTACAGGCAAGTGGAGAACTGCCCAATGAAACAGTGGGAAGCAAATGCTCAGACAGCTTGCTGGCCCATTTTTTCTTCCCAGTGTATTAAACTCTCCAGCATAATTTTTCTTTTAAAGGATTTGGAAGAGTGTGCAGAAAGCTGCACATTTCCTTGGCAGTTTTGCAGAACTGAAAGTGACTAGCAAGTGACTGGTCAATAACTGTCAATATTGGTCTTCTCTTGGAGTGAAATGTCATGAAGGTTGTTTTGGAGCCTGCCTCTCTCTGCTTCCTGTTTCGAATTTCATTTTCTTCCTCTAAGTCTCCACCTGGCACTTAAACCTCCTAATTTTCTTGATGCTGTTCCAGGGAAAAGAAGTCAGAATTCAAAATCCAGTATTGCTTCATTATCTAAAGGCACTATCTTGCTGGTGCAGCTAAAGAGAAGAGCATCAGCAAAAACAGCCACAGGCTCAAAACTTGTAACGAAGCAAGTAATGCTCTTTTTCAGGCCTACAAATTATTTAAAGTCTGTATTTCTCTAATATTTCATTCTCTATCATGAAATTGGCTGATCCTAGGTTTATTTCTCTAAGAAACAGGAAGCTGAAATGCAAAACACAAAGCAACAGAAAACTTTTGTAATCGTGGTTTGTTCTCTGTCTGCTCTTTTTCAAAGGGAATTTGAAATGTTGGACTAGTTTCAGCAAAAGCTGCAAGTACCAGGCCAATTTCTTCATCCCAAATCACTCCCTCATTAGGCTCCATCCACAAACTGCTCACTGGTTTCTCTCAGCTTCCCACAGTTGAAGGGAGACAGCTCACAGCTTCAGCTCTATACAGCTCATGGTCTATGAATCTCTTGGTGAAGCAATTGTCTCTGGCACCGTGTGCTACCATTTTTCATAAATAATACAGTTTCAACAGAATATTGCCTCTTTGAAGAGCTGTAAAGAAATAAGATATGATTGTCAAATGTCCTTGCCTCCTCTCTGTCTCTGCACAGCACCTGAGGTGGGGATAAAAAAAAAAAAAAAAAGGAAAGAAAGAAAAAGGAGGAATACACCATGGGCACTGCCCTAAACCATGTAAAAGCCAGGCAGAGGCAATTTTTCCTTTGTATTTCTCTAAGGTCCCTACTGGTTCAAAATTGTTCCAAAAGTTATTCCTATTATGTTCAATTGCCTTCTGCAGTCTTGTGATAATACTTGAGGAAAATTAAAGAAAACTCAAAAAAGGTGAGAGACTTTAATGGGAGATCTTCCTTCCCTCCAGAGGAACAGAGATGGCAGTGGCATCTCCATCAAGCTTTCCAGTTCCTGGTGAGAGGACAAAACTCTGTTAGCAGTAATTCAGTCTGTCATATGCAAATTCAGGTATCCTGTTTCTAAAGCAACAAGGTAATGGCACACTCAGTAGAAATTTCCTCTTGCCCATCTCTCCCAGGAATCTTTTTGGTAGCCAAACTGGTTATCCACACTCCCTGAACAGTGACTACTTCATTGTTACCTATAATGGATACACCAGGGAAACACCACACTGTCAAGCAAAGTCTCATACTTGTATTTTTTTGTTCCTTACCTCTTCACCTCCACACGACTGTGCTTAATTTGAAGGAAATATTATTGAATTAAGCGTTTTTGTGATCTCTTGCATAACCTCATACAGTATTTATTGTAATTCAAGCCATGCCAGATGATTTCAGCTCTTCTGATTTGCAAAGATGGTCCTGTAATTAATGCAAAGCAGGGAGAGAGCCACTGTAACCCAAGGACATTTTAATTGAAAAGCAAAGTAATTTGATTCCAAAAGAAGAGAGCATGACCTAATATAACCCGATATGCATGCCATATCAAATTTTAAAGTTATAACCACAAAACCCCACACAATTTAGATATTATCTGTAAATACAGAATTGGTCAGAACACTGGCCATTTACAAAACAAGGGGTGTAGGTATTCATCTTGTTACTCAGCAGCATCAAGTCATTGCTGTTTATCACTGAAAACGTTTATTTTTCAACATGGGCTACAACATGGGGAAAGAAGGAAAGAATTTAGTCAGGTGATTTTTCAGCCTGCAATGAAACAAAGGGGAAAAAACATAATTAATTTGAACTGAAAGAAATCGTGTTTTGAAGTTTAACTGTGACCAAGTAGGACTGAGCCTGGTCAAAGGCACCTGGGAACAGCTTTTGCTGCAGTCTCACCTCACAGGGCCATGACTGCAAAGGCAGCTTACAAAGGGATTGCTCCAAGCTCCTTCCCAGCTCTGTGCTGTGGTGCACTATAGCATGTTGTGCTAAACAATTACATTTGAGCTCACACCACAAAAACATCGAGCTGATCTGGGTTAAAAAAAAAGAAAGGAATTGCAGAGGTTCTGTGAGTGAGTTTACAACAAAGCACCCACAGTGATGCACTATGGCCTGGAGACTCACTGTACCTAATCCCTCTGCAGCAGCACTAGGGCTCAGCAACGAACGGGTGCAGGGATGCACTTGAAGACTGAGGTCCTGTCCTGTCAGGACATGAGGTCCACATCCTGAGGTCCCCTCATGGACCTGGGGGTACTGGTTGACAGCCAGCTGAACATAAGCCAGCAGTGTGCCCAGGTGGCCAAGAAGGCCAATGGCATCCTGGACAGTATCAGGAATAGCGTGGCCAGCAGGACTAGGGAAGTGATTCTTCCCCTGTACTCAGCACTGGTCAGGCCACACCTTGAGTGCTGTGTCCAGTTCTGGGGCCCTCAATTCAAGAAAGATGTTGAGGTGCTCAAACATGTCCAGAGAAGGGCAACAAGGCTGGTGAGGAGTCTGGAACACAAGCCCTATGAAGAGCAGCTGAGGGAGCTGGGGTTGTTTAGCCTGGAGAAGAGGAGGCTCAGGGGAGACCTTATCACTCTCTGCAACTCCCTGACAGGAGGTTGTAGCCAGGTGGGGGTTGGTCTCTTCTCCCAGGCAACCAGTGACAGAATGAAAGGACACAGTCTCATGCTGCATCAGGGGAAATTTAGGCTGGATGTTAGGAAAAAATTCTTCACAGAAAGAGTGATTGGCCATTGGAAGGGACTGCCCAGGGAGGTGGTGGAGTCACCATCTCTGGAAGTGTTTAAAAAAAAGACTGGATGTGGCACTCAGTGCCATGGTTTAGTTGATGAGATGGTGTTAGGGCATGGGTTGGACTTGATGATCCCAGAGGTCTTTTCCAGCCTAGTTAATTCTGTGATTCTGTGTAACTGAGCACTGCATGATATTCCTTATTGCATACTAAGTCAGGAGACTGGAGGTACCTGTGTGTTAAACCTTACACTCCAGACGTGTGTTCTTCTCCCTCTCACCTTACACTCACAAAAATGCAGCAAACATAGCATTACAGCTGCACCTGACACAGGAGACCCAAAGAGAGAAAAGCACAGCAGTGTGACCCCAGAGCCAACAGATCTGCCCTGTCTTTGCTCTTCCTTATCGTACATGCACAAGACTCACATTCCTCAGTAAATGAAGTCTTGAGCATCTGCAGGCAAAGTAGTTGAGAAATCTGCATACATACCGGTCATTTTCATTCTCTTTATATAGCTCTGGCCAAGTTGCTCCTTTCAGGCATCTGAGCCTCTAGTTTCTGGCAACATGATATTTTCTAGGGCTAATAAAGTCAGTTTGGACTGATGAGGTTATTTTGATACTAATAAGAAAAACCCAAGAAAGCAAATACTGCATGTATTGAACACAGATAGCTAAAGCTGACTAACAGTGCTGTTGTAAAAAACCACGGACATACTAATGAAAACTTATATAAGATTCTGTTGCAGAAAACATGAGGACATAACCAATGACGACATCAAAGAATGGAGTCAAGCCTTCCCCACAGAGCCATGAAAGCAACAAAAAACCAAAACTAGAGCAGCTACATCAAGAAACCTGAAATCACTATGTCATGGCAGAGAGGCTAAACTATATGAACTTTCAAGGTTTCTTTAAACTCAAATCATTTTATGATGCCATGATTTAGTTCCTGTAACAAATTCATTACATGATATAGCACAGTTCAAGTTGAGCATGTGTATACTGGCCCTGAGAACTGTTTTGATTGTTTAACAGCCATCATTTAAAAGAACAAGTCTCTTTCTTCAAAAAAAAAGTAAAAAGCAAAATGGATTTTGGTAATCAGAAAGCATACTGACATACTGAGGACTGTTTCTTCTAAGAAGGCTGACAAGTCTAACTTGGTGCTTCAGTGTAATTGAGTCTACAGCAAAACATCATTGAAACGAGTCCTCTGAATTTGAGAAATTCTGGTTCATAAGAAAGCAGCTTTTACCACTTCTTTTGATGTACCTCTCAAATTTCTGCATAATTTATCATCATTAATCTGATCTGTATTGTACTCAGCCCAACATATTCACCATATGTGACAGGCCCTCCTGAGAGGCTTGAAGTGAATTATCTTTCCAATAAAAAAATACCTCAGTGTCAGTTTAATGCTATACAAACATCTCAATATTTATATCCCTTACTCAGCACATTGTTCAATGTCAGTGCAAAATGCAGAAATCCAGTATCAGCATGATGTAGACAAATTAACAGCTACCAAAGGAATGTAATCCATTTCTGTGGCTAATTATAAAATCCATCAATTGAGCAAGGCACAGAATAGCATTGAAATCTAATAAAACTTAGCAGTTCATTTGTCTAGTTACCAAAAAACCACAATAAACTTTCTTAAGATCTGCAAATTAGATAATAAATGTTCTATTCATGACCGATTCCACAGTAATGAATTAATTTATGCAATGAACAACAACTTTTTCTTCTACAATAAAGAATAATTATCTAAGCATCTCATTCCTTCTGTTCCAGATCTGTTTGTCAGAAAGAGTAAAATCCAAAAGGATCCAGAATGTAATTCTACATAGCAAACTGTTTGCTCACCTCTACCACCCTGTCAGTGCTGATGACCTACTTTTCAAGCAAACCAGGCACAGAATCACGGTGCACCTCTCCTGCCACCTTCCAAAAAACATTTGAACCTATGGACCGATTTGAATGAAGCATGAAGACAGAAGAAGGAAAGGCTCTTGGATAACACATGAACTACAGCATCTCTGGAAATATCCTCTCAGAAAGGACCCCTGCAAAACTAGAAAAGTAAAATACAAAAAACCTTAAATCTTGGGTCTTGTTTATCAATTAAAGACAAGATTAGTAGAGTTCCAGCGCTCAACTGACTGCCTGGGGTGAGGAGTCCTAACACACACTGCCTGCAGTGGCAAATAAAATTCTTCAACAGTCAGGGCTCTGTGCTCACTGATGGGTAGGGTTACATCAGGAAACTATTACAGATCCTTAGTCATATTTCCAAACATATCAGGCTGCCTAATAATAGACTCCATTTCCATTGCAAAAGTGTGCTGCATACCACTCACTCATTAATTCTAGCTGAATTTTTTCAGAGTGACAATTAATTTAATATCAGTTTCATATTTAAAGAACTCAGACTAGACTGTTGGCAGGAAGTGAGACTTTAAAAGATTAATCTGAAGGTACACACGCCCTGATTATACCCAGTATATCACTGCAGTTTCTTTAGGATGCATAAAACATGGTATTACTTTTATATACATGTGACGAAATCTGACTATAGCTGCCATACAGCACATAAAATGGGTGCAGATCCATACCAGATAACCAGGACTCAAACCTGGAATTCAAGTTGCATTGGTGCCTATACTGAATACTCGATACTTTTTCCATATGCACTGTATAAGCAATCCAGGAAGAAAACCCACACAGTAGTTACACCTAGCTGACAAGTGGAAGAACAGAGAAAATCAAGAGACCAACTAACCGCATCTTTATTTTTGTCAAGTTTGAGTTCAAACAAACATAAGTGAATCCCCAGAATGTCAGCAAAAACTGTTTGAAGCCAAGCTGGATTTTCCTGTCCTGGACCACAAGAGGGAACATTACTTGCACTTACATCTGCCCCACTTAAGATGTTGCATCACTCTCGTTTAATGAGGTGTGCAAACACAACTGTGCATAGCACTTTGACAGTAAAGGTTGCTTATTACATGCCTGGTTTTTACCTTAAGGATTATTTATGAGCCAGCATCACATTAGAATTTGAGGCCCATAGTACTGCTGGGCCCATAGTACTGCTGAGAACTAGCTGGGCATTTGCAGGCAGCCATGCAGGGTGTAACTCAGACCCAAGAACCTCCACCTCAGCCAAGACTTGCAACATGCTCCATTAAACTCTAAACCTATAGCAAGCCAAAGGGCATAGGACGTGACACCCATGGATAGATTTCTGTGACTATTAGGCAAGAGCAATCAGACACAACCTTGGCATGGGAGCAGCTTGTAAGCAAAAGCTGTTGCACAGGGCACACAGGGCAGTGCAGAGCTACCAGTCATCCTGCATTTGCTGTAGCACCTGGAAAGACTTCAACATCACAGTGTTCCCCTAGTCATGCAGCAAAAAAGTCAATGCACACACAAGGGTAACCTGCAGCTAGAGAGGCAGTAGGTTTCAGGGGCTCTCTTCACTGGCTTGTCTGGTATTCAACTGTTGCCACTCTTTCCACATCAGTTTTCCCTGAACCTCTTCTGTTAATCCTGTCCCATGCTTTTTCTTGTTCCCTGTTACTAACTTTTCTCTTTGCTACATCCATGAAAAAAATGACAGCAGAGACGAAATTCCTGTCACATTTTCCCTTTTGTTAATCAGGTCTACCTTGTTGAAAGCTCCCTGCAGCAGGTTCAACCTACTAAACTGTGGCTGTGCAACAAGAGGCCCCCAGTACTGCCAGACTGTGGGTGACTTGCTTAGAAACACTCACCTGTGGGATTCTGTGAGCACCTCTCCAACATCAATCTAAAGATTATGAACATGTATAACCAAGTCAGCATTTCTTTTCATGGTTTCAACAATCACATTTATTCCTTGGTTTAAAACATTTTGGTTCAACGGTTTTATAAACAGACTTCACAAAATGTGCAATATTTATAAACACAATTCTTAGTTGCAGTGGTAGTAAGAATCTTAACTTTCATCATAATGTTCACTTCAGTTATGCAACACAAGGTTGATTTTGTTTTCCCTCTTCTCCCTCCTGCAATTGGCACTTCATTGTAAATTGCAGAAATTTTGAAAAGATGAAAAGTTAGTCTAAGCATGATGTTAAAAGCACCTTGCCGTGGTATTACATTCTAGTAAGGCAAATTTTTGTTTTGTAAAGTCTGATTGTGCGACACGGAGACTTATGAAATGTGATAGAAATGCCAGCCTTCTCCTGTAAGGAACAGGCCTTTATTTTTTCTTCAAAGTTTTCACCCCTCTATACAATCCTCCCTTAAAAAAAAAAAGTACAGCTGATACTACAGCAGAACATACCCCTTACAGGGTGAAAGGAAATTACAGTAGACAAAGGCTGGAAACACAGTGCATAGTAGACAAAATAAGACTGTTTTTAAAAATAACATAAAAAAAAAAAGAAATAAAAGAAGAAAAAGGAACTGAACAACAAGCAACAATGGAATTTTTCTAGTGGAAGAGGATTTGAGGGCTTCATAAATAAGTGAAAAATTACTAAAATACTTTGCTATATAATATAAAAAGGCGCAAAGTGTTTTCCAGTTGTCATCTAAGCACTAGATGCAACTTTGTAGGAGTAAGTATTTGGAGGCAGCTTCGGGCTCTGATTGGTGCAGGCATTCCAGCAGGGCAATGCTGCCAACAACAGAAGAAATCCACCCAGTAAGACACAAAAGCCACTGAAATAGAAGGCAGTGTCATACTCCTGTGTCCAGTCGTAAAACCAACCTGAGGGTGAAAAGACGACAGAAGCACATTAGTGAGGAGTTAAACGTAACACGGCACTGTTAAGTTAGAGAAACATCATGCAATGATAAATAAGCCAAACGTAAAACTGTTTGACCACTTAGAGATGAAATGTACTTTTCATCAAAGCCAAAACAAGAACACAATCAGCTGTCCAGCTCAAGCCAAATAGGCTTTAATTTTTGTTGAATATTTTTATTTCATCTTTTCATTGTTATTAGGACCATCTAGATTTACTCACATGCAAATTAATTCTGTCTGGTCTTGACTAGCCCATGTTCAGTTTATACTATCTCCCTTGACCTTACCTACAATTGGTGGTCCAAGGCTATTTCCAAGTCCAGCGAAGAACATCAATATTCCATATGCATGAGTCAGTTTCTCAATTCCCACAGTCTTTGTTGTTACATACGGAAAAATTGACCAGTTCCCAGTCAGAAAACCCAAAATCCCAGAAAGCATTGCTAATGTAAGGTAACTTTTGGCAAATGGAATTGCAAACAAGGCCACTCCTGTCATTAATAAGGTAGTTACATATAGATATAAAGTGTTAACCCACTTAAAATCTGCCAGTATTCCTAAAATAAGTTTGCCAACAGCAGTCATAATGCCAATAATGGAAATGAGGGGCATATAATAGTCATCTTCATTAACGTTTGCACTTCTTGCTACATCTTCCATGAGAAGAGAAGGAGGAAATCCACCAATATCAAAGAGCAAGATGGCAACAAAGAGAGCTGAAAATACTTTGTTCTTAAAAAGAACCACAGTTTCCTTCCAGTAGGTCAAATAGAGCTGCCACTTCCTTTTGGCTAGTTGCTTGCAGAAGTTTGTCTGTTCTACAACTTTCTTTTTATAAGTGTCTTTCTCACTTACATTTATTGAGCTCAATATGTTCTTATTTAAAATGCTATCTTGTTTGCAATCAGGCACATGGTTTGCACATTTTTCATCAATGTAGCCCTTTTCAAGGATGCTTATATTTTCTTCAACAGTCTTTTCTTTTTCATGGTAAATAAAATATTGATCTGCGACTTTCTCTCCACATGTTTTTTCTGGTGGAGAAGAATGACATGACTCCAATGGTCTCATTAGGCTGCCACATGCTAATATATTTAGAGATAGGGCACCAACTATTAGCAGACAACCATCCAGTCCATACAGCTCAATAAGCTCTCTTTGCAGTGCTGCATATATGAAGAGTCCAACACTTGAGCCTATAAAGAAAAATTAGTTTAAACTGAAGAACTGAGAATATTCTTCAGCACTAACAAACCTCTACAATTCAGCAGCTATGAATACACTGTCACAGAAATGGTAAGTCATTTGTGGTCCTCTCTACTGAGTTATCACTCTTAAAGTTACAGTTTCTTTATTGAGTATCCACAAAAATCTGAACAATTTATGCCAATTAACACTAGCAGGCACTTTAGAAACAAGTAGGATCAATTCTATACCTGATGAAAAACAAAGAACTATTACGCCACCCTTCTGTCATGCACTCACATACACATGTCCCTTCAGGTACCATTTTGAGTTACCACAGAATTTTTCACACCTCAACATTTTCCCCTTTCTCCTCCTCACTGCCACCCTAAATATATCCCCCTCTAAAGCAGGAACAGACCAGGGGTTCATCAAGAGCCCTTCTAGAAACAGCTCCTGACTGCCTGGTGTTTAAGGAGCAGAGGTCTCACATGGTGGGAGTTTACTCCAAAGACAGCTCTGAAACTCTACATGACTAAACATACATTTAAGAAATTTGGCTATTCAGAAGAAAACATGGGAGAGTAAACAATTACTATGAGCACAAGCATTTAATGCAATCCCACTAATTTTTAAAGAAAAAGTTCTCAATTGAAGCGAAAAGAGACCCATTGTAATCAATGGATGTCCCCTCACAAATACAGACCACCGGGTTTTCAAGTCAATTTAAAGACAAACCGATTTGCTGAAGATATATAGTAATTAAAAAAATTGTCCTGGTTTGTCTTCCAGGTATTAAAATTAACCAGCTAGGAAATAAGATCAGGTTGTAAAGCAAACTACACAGAATCCAAACAAAAGCCAGTGAGAATGATCCCAAGGAACATTTCTGCAGAAGCTTCCATTTATTTAACTGGTGGGGGTCTGGTATCCATATCTCACAACACTGACTATACTGACCAAACCTCTGCTCACTAACAGCTACAGATCAGAGGAGACACTCCATATAACACAAAAAGCAAGGCATGGGACAACAGCCTTCTTTAACAAGTTTCTACTTGGTCCGTTCACTTAACAATTCCTCCTAGTGTAAAGGACAACATCATACAACTTAAAGACCCAAAGAGGATAAGAAAGACTGGTCAGTACTCCTACAATAACTTAAAAGCATTTTTCTAATTTTATCAGAGGTTCATTTTTCTAGGATCACTTTAAAATACATGGACAAAGATCTGGGATGAGCCTTTGGAAGATTTCAGAATTTAGTCTCCTTTGCGATTGAAAAGGAATAAAGTATTACAGAAGTATGCCCAAATTTCAACTACTCCTTTAAAAGTACAGCTAATGTGAGGTTTTGGTGATCCAGCATTTATATCCTGCATCTCCAATCTCTTTCTCATCTCTGATCTAGTGAAAGAAGTGCTCTGTGGAACATTTCCCCTCTTACTATATATGGCACACACCCCAAGCTATGCATGAGTCTGCTTTCATTATAGTGAATATTCTTTTCTTATCTGTATGGATAATCCATGGCATACACCTGCAAGTGTAGTTATTATTTTATCTGAAGCCTGATTTTATCTCTTCATTACTACTGATGCTTTGGCATACAAAGTACTTCAGGAAGCAACTGAGAAAAAGATAATCTCCTGGTTTTTATTGCCAGGGTAATGCTAGCCATATCGGAGTAGAAAAGTAGGAGAGAATGACAATTAGAAGTCATACCTGTTGAAATCAGACCAAGCGCAAGGCCTCGGCGTTTGTCAAAATACTGGCAAGTGATGGTAACTGTTGCAGTATACAAAAGGCCACATCCAAGACCTCGAAAAAGAGAGTTAGACATAAAGCATGCTACATCCTGTGGTAAATGAATGCCCCTTGTTATTCCCCAGGTAATACAGTCATGTACCCTGGGTACAGAGGTGCCTGTTAACCCTGGCTCAACGCCAGCCCCACACTGACAGGGCTATTAGTCTGCCTGCCCTGTACCACCTCCCTCGGCTCCTGAACCTGTGTGGAGTAGGGTTTGAGGAGTTCCCCAGCCGAGGCTGTGCTGTGTGGAAGGGTTACAAGGCTTTCAGCTCAGAGCTGGCCACAGAACCGAGCAGAGCTGCACCCGCGGGCACCGTGCCTGGCCAACATGATGCTGGGTCTCTGCTGGCCAGCGAGGTGCCCAAATTCCTGACCCAGTTAATTTAATCAGCCACCCACAGCAGCCCTCTGCAGCACAGAGGGACAGGCTGCCACCTGCTATGAGAACAGCGCTTTCATGCCTCCAGCACAGCATTTCAGGTTCAATCCAATTATGTGGAGAACAACATTGCTTCCTAATGATCTCTAATTTATCAAATTAGAATGAGCACATGACAGAATTCCAGAAGAGATGTTGCTCCTTTAAGATTGGCACTTTCTCCAGGCCTGCAGAAGATCTGATTGATTCCAGCCCTTAGGTAAAACCTCAGCTGCTCCATCTCTAACCATTGTGTCAACAGAGGACAAACTGTTTTGAAACCCTGATGAACAGGTACCTTGTTTTTATCTTTCACTACATGGTAGCAGCCTGCCCATGCAACATCCCTCCTTGCCCAAAAGTAATGTACTCCTTGATAAGTCAAGTACCAGACTACCGCTGCCTCTGTGAAGCAGTTTCCCATTTTGTATTCATAAACCAAGACTCAAAATAATCAAGACTAAGTCTCAACATGAAGGGAAGGCCATTTCTTACCAACGACTACTCCATATGAAATATATAGAAAGTATATATTAGGTGCAAAACTGCTCATCATGAGGCCCCCGGCCACCATAAAGCCACTGAAGATAGCTACTGGTCTTGCTCCAAAAGATGATACACATATACTGCAGACAGGACCTAGAGAAAAAGCAGGAAAAACATTCCTAGTGAATACCAGCACCAGAACAACTTCTAAAAAACATCAGTCTGTGGAAATGTTTCTTATGATAATTATTTAAATACAGAATTATATTAAATAACAATTCAGAGTACTCATTTTTACAGGGTTCTTTAAAGCAGTTGGTTATAAAAACATTCAAGGTCAGGCTTGCCAGATTTTTCCTCAAGGAGAAAAAGGCATCAAGACCATGAAAGGGTACCAGGGCTGGGAGGGAAAGAGCAAGCAAAACATTCTTTAAACATAGGATGACAGACACATACTGGACTGTAACACTGTCACTACACACCTAAGGACTTGTGCAAAGGTTTTGAAAAGAATCTTCATCTTGAGATACAAAACAGAGATAGACCAGCAGCCAGGCTTTAACAAAGCACATATTTTTGACAGAGCCCCAAAACCGTGCTTCAGAAAGGTTGTCTCTGTATTCACCTTGATACTACATTTATAAAACTGAAATGGAAAAACAGTAACTTCTGATCATAATCACAGTAAGAATGCCACCTGGTGCTTACATAGAGTAAATCTCTGCTGATATATGAAGACAAACAGTAGTCTTCCCTGATTTTTAAGGGAATTAAATACCTGCTAGTCAGTATTCTACCAAATAGCTTTTTACTACCTATCTTGGTTTCAACTGTAAAACTACAGAAAATAAAAGGCACTTATTGAGAACATCTAGGGCAACATTCATGAAATTTAGAAGAGGTTTCCCCCTCTCTTTATCCCCCAATATTCCTTGATTGTTTAGTTCTTCAAAATAAGAACAAAGTGAGGCAGAATTTGTACCCTGCCTCTACTCAGCCAGTTCTCTCCTCACAGAAGTTGTAGAACAAGCACTTATTTTCAGTTGTGTGACCTGGAATACACCTTTTAGTTTTAAGTAGCATGGAAGCTTGGTGCCCTGCATAAATAAGCAACCAGTAAGGGACTTTGCTTGCAAAAGACAATCTATTTGAAACCCTGCAGTTCCAAGCATTCATACATAAACTTGTATATTAGCCCCATGATCCTAAACTCAGCAACTCTGAGATTAGAAGTTAGATACACAGATGAACAACATTATTGAAAACAAACAAACAAAACCACCTCCCCACCTTTGCACCTCATTTGCAGAGATACACAGACACTGCACGGTCGATACAATCCACAAAAGCAGTAATGTTAGAGTGTGCCATTTGTTCAGGTTAGCGCTCCCTGACTCACACTAACTGAGATTCCCAGCAGACGGGAGGTGAGCCCAGAAAGGTGATATGAGGTAAACAACGGTTGGAGCCGAGGACGGTGCTTGCCTAGGTTTGCAGACAGGAGCGAGCAGCTGGGAATGCAGGCAAGGTTTTCGTGTGGTTACCAGCCACGGGACAAGCAGTTCTGGCAGGCAGGAGCACAAATGTGTTAGCAGGTGAAACGATCCTCAAAGACAAGGCAGGAGAGAACTTTTGCCCTACATAAGAGCTTCTGCCTAGGGAATGTAAAGAGGAGCGAGTCTGAATTGGGGCTTATCCAGGCAGAGAGTCACAGTTATGGAGGAATCAAGAACATGTTCTGGGGAAGGAAGGTTTATTTGGATTTTGGAAACAATAAAAAAGGAAGATGTAAGTGCTTGCTGCTTCTGAAGAGTCAGCACACTGTGGGAATGAAAGCTGGCCAGTGTGACTTGGGCAGAGTGAACTTGCTGAGAACAAAAGCTGAGAGTGTTAAATTGTTGCTGATTCTTAGAATTAATTGCTAGAGCCGGCAAATTAAGGTTGGTATGTTTTCTAAAACCACAGGATTTAAAAATAAACAAAGGATTGACTCTGTATTACTTAGAAAATTCTTCTACAGTAAAAGAACATTAGCTAGTGATAACATAATTGAACTAAGCAGAGGAATTTGCACTCTTTCTATTCTTTATTTCTGTACCACTACACCTTGTTAAAACAAACAGTATTTCCCTTCCACCTGGTCTCTATATTTTGACACAGCTACTTTCAGAAAGTCTCTGTCCAGCCTGGGGCGGTGGTACTGGGACAGCCTTCACTGATCACTACCAGAGCATCCCAGGTGAAACTGGACCCTCTCACCCCAAGCCAGAACAAGAGAGACACAATGTTGAAGAACATGTCTTCATGTTCTGACAAGGACACTCTCCACTGGAACATGATCAAAAGCTGACAAGGTCCAAGGAGATGCTCTTCCAGCTTCTCCCACTTACAAAAACTAATCCGAAAGGAGAACAAAAAGTACAAACAGATCTTTTCACTCCAACATGGAAAACAACCTGCACAAAACTGAAGAACCTGCTCCAATAAGCTCAGTATTAATCTGCCATCTCACACAGCAAGAGATCTGGCAGCCCAGCAATGGCTCTGTTTATAAGAAGGAATGCCAGTGTAAGTATTAAAATAGTTATTATTCTTCTCTGTTACATTCTTCTTTGGGTTGAGAAGAAAAACAGCTCCATCTTCCCCTTTACACTAGGCACTACTTTCACACTCCCCTCATCATAATGCTAGAAAATAAAAGTCACAAAAGAAACCCCCCATGACAGCCAGCATCTTTGTTCTTTCCCCTGCCTCCTCGCATTCCTTCCCTTTCTCTGTTTCCCAAAGAGTTGGCTTTTTTTTTCCAGGCACAGTACCTTCAGTTATTACCATGGTATTTGCACAGGAGTTCACTGTACACAAATGTGTTATTCTTTACAAGTAATTGAAGCACAATGTGTTCAAGGCAGTTAATTCTACTCAAAATCCAACTTTCCCAGAGGGGGACTGAGACTTGCCCTGTGAACTACTGCCCTGTGGATTTTGTCCGAAGTGGATGTTCTGAAGAATGCAGGAGACTATGTAAAGTCACATAGGAAACAGCTCTTCAGGCAGCATAAGGGTTTTCATTAGCTGACTCTCTTTCAAAAAGACCCTTTCTCATCATAATGTGAACAACATAAAAATAAAATCCCAATGGCAATCCTCAATAGTAAGCATGAAAAAATAGCTTTTAAGCCAGCATTTTGTTCAGTTTGCCAACAACTCCAGGGGTTAGCACTGGAATGAGAATAATATTTGAAGTCAGTGATAAATACTTACCTCTTTTACAAATAAAATCCCTGAGACTTTTTCCTTTCCAAATGATGTATCTTAAAACTAGACCAAACTATCAAAAAAAGATACTAGCCCAGTTTATAAGAATGACAGCTATCTAGGAAGAAAGACTTGGAAGCCAGCACTGCTCCTCTGACACGACCTGTCACAACTTGGCAGTCAGTGACACAATTATCAGGCTCTGCAGGGAAGCAGTCAAGAAGATCCCTAAACAAGCAGCAGCAGAAAGAAGATGGGTTTTCACAGTAGATCTTCATGAAGAGAGACCTATATCTATAAGGAATCATTTGTATATTGATATTTTTATTAAGATTATTTTGGATAAAAGACTTTACTCTCAATGAGACCTGGATGTGGCAATGAGTCGTTCCTGAAACATGAAAACAAGCCATCTGCTGCTCACACAGGAACTTTACAACTACCACAACCTGCTGATCTCCCGACAGGTACAAAGTTGTTTTGTTTTATGGCCATCAAGAACTAGCACTCTTCCTCAACATTTTCACATGAAAAAAAAAAAATCTGCAAGCTAACACTCCCTTTCTCCATTCACTCATCTAGAGGGTCCTCCCTCACCTCATACACACATAAAACCTTTTGCTAAACAAAAAATATTGGACACCTGAGTTCTTTTTCTTATCACCTGCATTAATCTGACCCACCCTACTGTTGGTATCTGTCCGAGCCTGTTGAAACTGTAGAGTAGAAGCAACACTCAGAAACTGCACATAATATCCACTGGGCAAATCACAAGAATATTTTTTGCACATTAAGTGCATTTCTAAAACCTGGTTACAATAAATATAATATTCTCCAAATGTTTGTAGTCAGGATAGGAATATAGATCAGAAAAAAAGGTTTTTACACTGGATGGCATCCCACACCAACTGACAGGAAAGACTGCTCCTTTCCAGTAAAGTTATTCTATGAACTGGGGTCCTTTTCCGAGGAATCTTTGAGTAACCCTGCCCCCTCTGCACAAACTATGTACAGCTCTATACTTTACAATGGGGGCTACATATGTGCGAGTTTTTTGTCACAAAATATGTAGATGCTGCAAAGGTGGGTTTAAAGTTGTAAAATTGTTGCTTGAAAACACAAAATTAAACTTTTTAAAGACCACTGAATTCCTCAGATCAGCAGAAACACACCATCAAATTACCAAGACACAACTCTAAAGAGAAAATCTTCCCTTTGTTCTTTCTCCACTAAAGAAGGGAAGTAGGAATGGGGGACGTTGCTGGTGTCTCCTCCTGTGCCAAATACTGTGAAGTCAGCTCTTACTATAAATGGCTGTGGTACCAATTACAGGCGCCAAGGTCTTTGTCCGTTAGCTTTTAACAAATGTAACATGGATCAAATTTAATTTCAGGATCCAAATGGATACAGAAAAAACACGTGATGTTCAAAAATGTATATTTATATCTTCATCTGGCCTCTTTTAGTAGGGGAAACATACTAAGCTTTTTCAATTTCTTGCTATGCAACAAGCCCTGGAGCCATTTTGCCACATCTGCCATAGCCTGACCAATAACCCCAGTCATCCTGTGAGGAACAGATGAACCAGGTCCCTGTTCTGTTCCCTTTTCCAGTTGACGGGGTGAACAGTCCAGCTCAGGACTGAACACTGGCCTTGGAAATGCTGTCAGTGCTGTGAGCAAAAGGACCGAAATTGAACACCAGGCACCCAGGAAATTCATCCCAATAAACAAGGTGCTATCCTGGGTTTCTATGTCTCAAGTCTAAGTTTAGCTCTCACACAAGTCAGAAGTAAACATTTTAGAAAGGATACCAACGCAGCAAACATGAAAGGGCTTACCAGCATCAGCTCCTTAAAAAAATGTTTAAGACTACATAGAACAGAGGGAAGGGGAAAAGACACACAGAACCTTTTTCTATGCCAGATGCCATACATATCTTCTTTTTGGTGAAATTACAGTATTAGTAGCACAGAGTCACTGTACCTACCTTTCTCTGTTTCAGAAACCATCTAATGGGAGGGCCAGTGCTATCAATGAGAAAAGTCTTCCTGGGAAAAAGGACAATAACTTATTTCCTATCTGTAGCTGCAAATCTACCATAATTGCCATTCTTTTTCCAGTTTGGCTTCCACAGCTTGAGAAAGGTGAGGTTAAATTGATGAGAGCTCACAGTAGAGTCTTAATGGCTCTCCAGAAAAGCCTTAATTAAAGTGTGGGAGTCTTTTGTATCACAGAAAAAAGACTGTATCAAGGTACAGGCTTTAAAGAAAATTTAGAAATTTGATTGCATTCACTAGATATCCATCACACTAATCCTGGGGTACTTCCAAATATACCACTTAAAAATAAAATTATTTATCAGCTGAAAACTAAAACTAAGCAACTTGTATCATAAGACTGCACACTTTCAAGGAGGAAATTAATTACTGAGGAAAAGTTATAAGAGACAGAGAATGAAACATGTCCTAAATCAAATTACAGTATTTTCTGCATGCAAACATGGATTGCTTTAAGAGTATCTATACCTGAAATAACTAGATAACTTGGATAACTAGATCAGAGATTGGAAACCAAAATAAAGGTGAAGAAAGGAATGGACAACAAATACTAGAACACAAAGTTGCCCACAGAAGCTGTGGGTGTCCCATCCCTGGCAATGTTCAAGGCCAGGCTGCATGGGGCTTTGAGCAACCTGGTCTAGTAGAAGGTGTCCCTGGCATAGCAGAGGGTCTGGAACAAACTGATCTTTAAGGTCCCTTCCAACCCAAACCATTCTATGATTCTATGATTAGACTTAGGAACAGTAAAAGGCAAGAAGACTTCTGAAAGGAAGAAGGACTTTGGGATAAAGCTGTCCAGTTACTAGCACTTACACATGCAATCTTGCTGCTGAAATCAGCTTGCTCAGCAAGTTTGCTAAGTTATTAGGTTACAGATAATATCTTTTCACAAACATAAAAAACCGCTAATTTAGAAAAACTCAGTTAGCCCGATCATCTACTTAACATAGGCTACAACACACAATGGCCCCACCTGGCCTATAACACTGGAACCTGCAGTGCAGAAATAAGAACAGAAGCAAGTTCTCTTTTCCTATATTCATATGGTTTTGGACTGAAAACATATATGGTATTTACAATAGTGACTAGGTCTGAAAAAGGCCTGCTATAAAATCTACATGAAAAAATGTAACTTGTCAAGAGTATTTTAGTTTTAGGTAGAAGTTGTAATACTTACAGTGTCCCTTCGACAAGTTTACTTAAAGTACATTTATCATTAAGGTCAGAGCAGAGCTCAATAAGGCAGTGGGATCTTCCATTTCAGGTAAAACTAGGAACATACAATTTGTTTCCAGCCAACTCTGATAACATTAATGCAATAAAAAGGCCCTCGCTGTACTTTTCTTTGAAGGTATTAGAAGTAGAGATGATTATTAAGCTTCCAAATGCCAAACTGAAAAAATAAAAGCACATGGACAGACACCATTCCTCCTAATTTGTAAAAGTTTTGTTCAATCATTCCATACCAAAACCAGTTACAATAGCACTTTGGACTTATATTACCCAGTCACAGAAGTTTCTACTTGCTGCTGCCATGGTTTCACCCCAGCCAGCAACCAAGATCACACAGCCATCCACTCAGGCCCCCACCACTGGGAATAGGGAGAGAATTGGAAGGGTAAAAGCTGGAAAACTCATGGATTGAGATGAAGACAGTGTAACAGGGAAAATAAAAGCAACACACGCAAGAAAAGCAAAACAAGGAATTAATTCACTGCTTCTGCTGGGCAGGCAGGTGTTGAGCCACTCCCAGGAGAGCAGGGCCCCATCACATGTAGTGGTTACTTGGGAATACAAACATCATCATTCCAAATGTCCCCACTTCTTCCTTTTCCCCCCCCACTTTATACACTGAGCGTGATGTCATATGGTATGGAATATGCCCTTGGTCAGTTGGAGTCACCTGTCCTGGCTGTGTCTCTTCCCAGCTTTCCATGCACCCCCAACTTCCTCACCAGTGTGGCAGTATGGACAGCAGAAAAGGCCTTGGCTCTGTGTAAGTCCTGCTCAGCGGTAACACAAACATCTACATTATCAGGTCTGTGTTCAGCACAAATCCAAAACACAGCCCCATACCAGTCACTGAGAAGACAATTAACTCTTACCCCAGCCAAAACCAGGACAGCTACAAAGCATACTACTGACAAATGCTCACGGTAGCAAGACAGAGGGCACTAAGAAAACTGGAAACACGGTGTTAACATACGGGAAAGGGGGCTGAGGCTCTTAACAGAGCCAGAGACTTCTGTTCTCCTGGGACAGAATTTTTCTTCACCCCTTCTCTTGCAATTCCTTTCTGTTTAGTTTTTCCTTCAGTAATTATCTTGTTTATCCTTATTTTCCTCTCGCTTCACTATTCAGGTCTTGATGCACTACTAGCAGGAGTTAATACCCTTAAAACAGAAAAATAAAAAAGCATGATGTAAGAGCAGTCTACCCCCTTACACCCTGAGAGTGAATATAGTCTTCCTGTGGGGTTAATGATCCACCTGCCTTTGCCTGTTTCTCTTCTGCCTAGTGATATAAAACCCTAACAGATGTGACACTAGTATTTGGTCAGTTAGTGTCATACGGATCAGTGGTCTTCGTTCAGATCTTTATTTGAACATCAACTTTCTTTTAAGGAGAGATTTCCTCAGAATCCAGAGCTTCATTTTGCCCATACAGTTGCTCTGCTGACAGGCAATTTTTTCCAGATACAGCAAAAAGAGAATAGTTCTCCTGGTGAATCTTTGAAAAACAGAAATTAGTGGTGTGACCCAGTACACACCCATGATCAGTATTAAAACAACAAATTGGACCTATGGAATTTCAAGGCGGTATTTTATTTCCCTAAAACTCTGCCAAGCGACAATGTCTTGTTAAAGAAAAGCTTCCAGCAAAGTTGTTTTATTTAATGCTACTGTCACCCATAGCTTTTCAAGCTTCAAAGGGAGTTTATTCTCAAAAAGACAGTGGAAAAGAGCCCTGACTAGTAGGTTTACTTGTAGAATTGAAAAATTAGTAACTGATTTATTAATTGACTTTTTTTCCATAAAGCACTTGAATCATTTCAGACTAATAGTCTTCTCTGATTTTAAGATACTAATGCAAATTTTAGTCTTAAGGCCTCATTAAAAGAAAAAAAAATCCCATCAACAAAATTACCATTCAGTTTCCAGAGTTCAGTTTTTCTAGTTTATTCAAATACAGTAATTTTCAGGGGGAATATTTTTATTGCTCTTTTACCATTATACTGCTTTGGTTTATGCATAGTGGAACTATAAATGTCATCTTCTTACCTATCTTGACCTAAAACAAAAATGCAGCATCCTCATTCTATCATTTGCAGCTGTCTTTGATACGATTCCAAAAGCACACACAGACAAAAGCATCTATTGGAAACATTCCAATTTAAGATAGATACTGCTTCTACACTTACTGGCAAGCAATCCAATTCCATTTGCTAGTGATCCAACCCAGGCAGTCTTGCCTTTCCCTTCTCCGAAAGCATCCAGCCATTCTACATACAAGACTCCCACCGCCAGCGGTGATCCGTAACACAAGAACTGAGTGAAGAAGGAAACGACAACAATCACCCAGCCCCAGCCACCATCTGGTGGCTTCCGAAATGCCATCTTGTCAGACGCTTGCAGAGGGATGGGCAGAACCTGTGCAAACAAAAACCAAACAGAACAGAGCATTAGAAATGTGACTGACCGAGGTGTGCTCATACTGGTGAGCTGTACAGAGAAGTACACACTCAAACAGAGGCTTATTTCAACCATCCTCCGAGAAATAGATGCAACGCATTTCACACACAATGAAAATTAGAAGTACCATTTGGTACTTCCACCTCTTCTGCATAACAGAGACAGTACACAATGCATGCTAAGTCATACATGCATCAGCACTGTATTACAGAAAAGGGGAACATTTCATTTCCTGAGTGTTAAATAGGCTTTGCGGAGACCTCAGGCAATAATATGTGGCCCATTTCAACAACAGAGGCACACAGTGACCTGCTATTAATATCATGGATATCCTGAGTGAAGCAGATAGTGTTGAAAGACAAGAAAACCAAAAAGTATAAAACAATCCCAGAAAATAAACTAGGTTTTTTAAAAAAAAACAAAATATCAGTTAAAGATCAAAAATTTAAAAAAAAAAAGACTAAAAAGTCTCTACTTAGTTGTCAACTCAGCATAGTACCTTGCAGTTCAGCAAGGTGTTGGCCACCAAATAATGTACTCTGGGAGGGGGAGGCCAAGAGGAAGACTGACATTTTGGCAGTAGCAACAGTTTAGTACTCTTCTCTGTCAGCAAAGTGATGTGTAGAGGAGTGTTGCATTCAAAAATCACTATATACTAGTGAAGTGAGATCTAAAACTTTGTACAGGTGTGGAATATATGCAAAGACATGACGGCATTAAACACACACACAAAAATCCGCTATAACCTGGTACAATGTCTGTCCTCTGTGCAGCTAGCACACACCATCCTTCCCCCAAACTGGCAATCACTTCTTGGACTCCTTAAATACCACCTTACTCCTTTGCATGGCATAATCCATCACCTATGCATCTATGGCTTTAAATAACCTACCATCCTCACACCTTCTCAAGGCTACTTTGTGGACACTTCTAAAATCTAGCAAAGAATTTAGAGCTTTTCCAGGCTACATTGCTTTGGAGGCTGGATGACTCCAACAGTTCTGTGAGTCCCTCTGTGCACACAACTACCCTGCCCTCCCCCTCTCTTACAGGCAGAAGCTGATCACAAAACCCATGCTCTGTTCCTGGCTCTGCCACTAACCAGATGTATTATTCTCAAAGATTTTGTTTCCTTTACCCTGAAAGAGAGAAACAGATAAGACCTTACCCTGTTTTCTTCATGAGGCATTCTCAAGGACTGTCTTCATGCTGAAGCTTACGCATTAAGACTGCTGCAGCAGCAGCTCTGCTCTGGGATACTCCCAAGAGACAAAGCAGAAAAATAAATGCATTGCACTGCCTTTTTGACTTACAACCCAAAGGAAATGGAAAAAAAAATGTACTGCTGTATTAAAGCAATGGTGTAAACAAATAGACAAGAACAGTATTTCCATTCAAGCTCCTCACACTCTTTGCTTGGGCAATTTTTAAGAATTTGCATGGAAAACTTGCAAAAAAACTATACTATAAAATTTTGAGGAATAATTGTACAGAGACATGAAAAAGACCAGTTCTAGTTTACAGATGCACTTAAACGTTATTTTGAAAGTAGACACTTACAAATGATGACGAAAAAGTCCTTCAGCTTCCTACAAATGTAACTTCACGTAGCAACTACCTGCAGAGAAAGAACAAAGCAGGTCTTCAGCTAAAGTATTGATGCAACAGTGAACACAACTCTGAAAAAATGGTGGCTTCACATTAAATTTCTTCTTTTTAATATCTTTTCAGAGGAACTTCAGAAGCAATCAAGTTATCTCAGTGGAAAAGTACTGGATTCCCTGCCATTAATTAACAGCTGACAGCAGCCTTGAGCCCCAAACTAACAACATTGTCGAAATCTGTTTTACTTGAGTAGACATTCTAGGTCCTTCGGGAGCGATTTACAGTTTTAACATACTGACTGTCCTTCAAGAGACAGGATTCTCAGTCACAAACACTGCAAAGTTTTTGTTTCAGTTACAAATGTAAGCTCTGACTTACTCCAATGTCTACTGAGTGTCCCTTATCCCATGAGATACAAGGGTGACAGCTGGGATAGACAGAAGTCATATCAACCATAAGGCATCAAAGCATTAAAAAGCTGCTTATAGGTACTTTTCTTTAACAGCAACCTTTATACAAGAGGGAATCCCCATATTTCTACACAAAATATTTGAGCTATTTGAATATAGTCACCAAGAGTTGATCTACACATCTCTTCATTCATTAAGTAATTATCACTTGCCTTGTTTTGTCCTTGCTTAGAGTAAAAAATAGTGGAAATAGGTAACAGCTTCAACAACAGACAATGAGACAAAGCAAAGCAGTTTTCAGAAAAACTCTAAAATAATGGAGGTAGACAATGAATAACTCCAACTCATAATTGTTTAAAAAGTAACTTTTAGAAAAAAACACATTTTAGCAGTTATATTGATTTCCACTACATTGATGCCCTAAAATTTGGCACAAAACCAACTCTGAGTTCAGTTCTGCTGTTCTAAACATTCGATGGGAAGGAAGCAAGGACAGGGCAGGAGAGGAAAAAAGTTTTTGTAGACTTAAGTCACACAATCTTTTCTAATAGAAAGACTAGAAAGCCTCTGGATTAGTTCCTCATCTGCTGCAAGGCTGCACAGCGTTACTGACTTTAAGCAACTACTCCCAATTTAAGCAGCAAAAGAGCTACTTAAATGACCCTCTACATCCTGACATCTCCTATTTTGCAACACAGATCTCTTACGCATCTTTTAGCTAAATAACAAATTTAGGTACCAAAACCATCTCTATTTTCTAAATACTTCAAGCCATTTACGATCTGCAATTGTCAATCAAAAAGTAAAAAACCAGCATCACTTTTCCCCTCAGAAATCCTCCTCAAAGGGATAAGAGATCTATAAAGTCCCAGAGTCTGTTTTCAAGGAGTGATGTGACCTGGCTTTCCCTCTCCTTTCTTGAAGGCTGCTCCTTCACCTCACGCTTCCGTGTGCCTGTTACCTAAACTGAGGTGTATTTTCTAACTCCCCTGAAAGCACAAAGCCCTCCTGCAGAAAGCACGGGAGCTGACAGACCTGTGTGAGGAGCCTGTATCCCAGAGCTCTCTGCTATGACACATAGCCAAAGATGTCCCAGTCAACCAAGCTGCTGCTGGGACTGTATCAATCCATTTTCTATTGGTACGTTATTTAATGCTCCCCTGAAAA
This sequence comes from Calyptomena viridis, assembly GCA_013390005.1. Taxonomy (NCBI): domain Eukaryota; kingdom Metazoa; phylum Chordata; class Aves; order Passeriformes; family Eurylaimidae; genus Calyptomena; species Calyptomena viridis. The sequence continues at coordinate 257,547 of WEIV01006293.1, read as the reverse complement.
TGACAAGTTATTCTATAATAGCCTAGTAGCAAGGACAAGAACTGACAGAGAGAATTAAATCTTTGCTATTCCAAACACCTCTCGCATGGGCATCAAATCTGTGCATCAACTTAGGAGGGATCCAAAGAGCCTTTAGACTTTCTGTCTGTGAGGAAGGAGGACACAAACTCTGCAGATAAACGCGATCACCAAAAACAAAGAAGCAGAAGCCCACACAGAAGAGTGCGCTCAATAGTTTTGTTTTCTCTCAGAACCAATCAGGAAGACTTGTGTGATGCTGGAAACAGACAAACAACCAAGGGTTTCAGATTCAGGTGAGAACAATTTCACAAACCTTACTGTTCACAAAACCTAGGGTTATTGTTTCAGACTCCAGGAAACCCAAGTACATTAAAAATACTGAAATGAAGACATGAAGTGTAATGAATTAAACAGTAACTTGAAGTTTGGTTAGAAAAAGCTTTTCAGTGAGTTGTACTCACTGTGAATAAGAATCAGAGGAAGAGAACTGCTTGATGAAAGCCTTTACCAACCACAACAAAAAGAAACCCTAGAGAACAAACTGAACAACAGTTTTAATGTGGAAAGAGAGAGGTGTCTGGCTGCAACTATTTGCTTTTCTCTGGGCATCACACAATACTGAGCTCTCTTTCTATAAATCTTAGAATTTGGCTTAAAGATGACAGATGAGCAATTAAAAAAAACATGAGTATGACCGAAACATTAGCTCTCAGCACAGAAACTTGTATTAATCTGTGGCAAAGGGAATCTTGAGAAAGACAGTAGCAATAAGATTGTTTCCAGTTGGTTATTTGTGCAACCAGAGCCTGGGTAAGTGAGCTGCTTTCTGCGAGTTCCAAAGAAAGCCGATGTCAGCAGAAATGCTGCGTGATTAACACTTGGCTACTCCAGTTTTGCAAGGTACTGGTACAAATCAACACAGTACCAGCCAGAATGGTAACATTTTAAGTTGAATTAGATTTCTTTTAAATTTCTATCTATTTTTCAGGCAAGTTCTTGCAATTATCATCTGAAGTTTCTGCTACCCTTAGTTTGCCAGTAACACCTAGAGCATGAGAGTGGCCATGATGCATTACAGTTGTTTTTAACATACTCATCATATCCAAACACCTGCACATGTACTGACACGATAGCATAAGTATTGTATTAAATTCACTAAAAAACATGCATCTGCACTTTGTGACATCAGACTTCTATTGATGTTCTAACTCCAGTAGCTTTCCATGTTTTAAGTTCTTTCACACTGAGTATATATTTTTCCCTTCCAGTTGTCAGAATTCAAGTCTACCTATTTCTCATGCTTCTCTACTTGCCCTTTTGTAGGTTAGGCAAAAGGCTCATCAACATCAATGTTTCCTTCCATTTCTGCCTGATGAGGAAAGAAGCGTTATGTTTAAAACAAACAAAATACTAGAATAAAACTTACCACCAACATAATGCTTTTCTATTGTGCAAAATTAGTTCACATAAAGAAGTATCAATGGGGCAGCACATAAACCAGCCAACTTTGTACATACTGTCAGCTCAGCAGAACCAGTCCTACCTGTTTCCAAAGCCTCACTACCCTAGAGGGGATGGACCCCCCCCCACCCCCGCAAGTGTAACTGCCTGTCGGACACTAGCACGCATCCATGCGGTCAGATGAGCCGGCGCTGCTATAAACCACCAGCCAACGTGATTTACCAGAGGAGAACTCGTCTGCAGAACGAGAGCGCGGTGAGCATCGCTTTACACATCACAACCTGCGAGGGCTCCTGTCGGCATCCGCTCTCTCAACCCCTCGGTGCCCCTTAGCCAGGTCCTCTGGAGAGACGGATGGCCTTTTATAGCCCCTGGCTCGCCTCGCCTCTCCCCACGCCCTCGGGGGCCAGCCCACAGCCCCACTCCGGAGGACTGTGTTACACATTGACGCCTTCCACCTCCAGACCAGTTTCGACGGGAAGCGCTGATCCGCGCAGTGACGCGCACCAGGTGACTGAAGGTCGCCCTCGCCGTCCCGATGCCACACACGCGGCGAGACAGGGTCGTGCCACACTGCCGCCCTCCCGGGCAGCCGCAGCCTCCGAGATGCCAATGGGCGCCTGGGATGGGCACGCACCGATGGCGACAGGCGCCCGCTGCCATGTGCCCATGGCAAGTGCTGACGCCGCACACCGCTCCGCGCCCACTGAAGGCCAGCAGGGGACACCGGGAGGCACCCACAGCCAACATCGGGGGGTGCCCGCAGCCGGCACCGAGAGGTGGACGTCCATGGGCACCGCAAGAAACACGGCCGCCCCGGCGGGCGCTCAGGGCCGGCAGCTCCTCCCGCTCCCGCTTCTTTCCCCGAAATCAGGAGCTGCGGGGACCGCGCGGAGCCCCCTCGGGACCACCCGCCTGGCCCGGCCGCCCGGACCCCGGCTGAGAGCAGA
>WEIV01006293.1:187670-254986 GCA_013390005.1 Calyptomena viridis | reverse complement strand
CAGCGCAGCCCCACCACCCTCGGTGAGGGCCTGGACCCGAGGCACGGTGACCCCCTACCGCCATCCCCCTGCTCCTGGCTCTCGCACGCCCGCGCCGAGGCCCGGGAGGCAGGCGCAGGACCGGGCTCCCTCGGGCACACCGCCGCGACTCGGAACCTGCGCGGGTACCAAAGGCAGCGGAACAGCCGCAGGACGGGCATGGGCGCTGGCTTCCCGCCACTATCCGTGCCAAAAGGCCGCAAACTTGCACTGTAGACAGCGATGCAGACAGCGCACATGCAGCACTGCAACTCCAGCCTGCCAGTTCAGAGGAGAAACAACTCACTCGTGGATCAGCACACACTACCTTTAGAGGCCGCCTCATGAAAACCCTTGCCCAGATCAGTGTGCATGGCACGTACAGCACTCTCAGACATACAGCTAGGTAGTTGTCAACTCGTGCGACTTTCACCCTCCGGAGTGCAAAGTCTGTTGCAGAAGCTGACTGAACACTTAGCAAGCATTAGGCTCTACCCACAGCTCTGCTGCTATCTCTACCCAATTAGAACTCAGGTACCCACATACAGCAGGTGGAAATACAAACACTCCCCGAGTCGAGTGAAATTCTGAGTGCTGAAATATTTCTATATGTGAAATCCTGATGCAATCTCGGATGTTCACAGCCTTTGCAGTTTCTACAGGTATAGCTTAACTCCCCTTTCACATCTGCAGTCCAGACTTAATTCTCCATGCAATATTTACAAAGGTTCATCAACTTCAAGCATCTTGGAGAATGTCTAGATCTATACCTCACACTGCTCCTGTAAATATTAAAATTAATACTTGCTACTGGAAGGACTGACAGAAGAACAACACAAACTCAGGACTCACTTCTAAGACCTCTCAGCTGGCATGTGGTTCAGTGCTACATATCTCATGTCAGAAAGGGTAGCCAGCTAAGGGGGGGCGGGGGGAGAAGAGAATAGGAACTCTATGTCGTCTAGAAAACTGTTCCAGGGAGGAGAACTGAAATAAATGGCACTTAGCCAAGAGAGAAGACAGAGGGGAAACACGATAACATTCCTCAAGAACTGTAAGAGGTTACTGTGAAGCAAAAGGAATGAACTGTTCTGCACACACACTAGACAACTAAAAGAGATGAGTGAGCTTAAACTCCATTTACAGATATCTGCTTTAGATACTAGGAAAAGCTACGGGGGATGGACCCCCCCCCAGAATTCTTTGGGAGAGCATAGCATTTTGGGAGCACACATGCACTGAGTTGCTGAAACAAATGACTGAAGAGAGCTGCCCAGATAGTAAACAGCCTCTGTTGACTTTGATTGCTCCTTGGGCTCCAGGACAGGCTGAAATTGAACGGTTAACTGAAATCTTTTCACAGCCACACAAGAGATGCCTGGGAAACAACAATTCTGAAGCAACTGTCCAAGATGTGCTGTTTCCTACACTTTAATACAAAACCTTTTTGCATACAAGTGCATATAAAGCTCCAGGTCCCATTACAGGGCTTGATAAGAAGCTTAAAAACCAACGTTGTGGGCTAAAATTAAACATCTCACTCTAGCAAAACGGGTTAAGAGCATCTGAAAAAATTAGTGTATTCACAAGTTCACAACGGTTTATCTGTCCAGGAACGTCCAGAACAGCTAAGGCACATAAGTGACAGACTACTTTGACATATGCTGGATCTTTGTGCAGAGGAAGCAGGCCCAGTCAGACGCAAATCAAATCAAGTTTAGATGACAGGCAATTCTGGACCTGAACAAGACACTCCACTTGAGAATAAAATTGCAGTTTAAATTAATATATGTTTATTCTAATTGATTTACTCTAATATCTCTGGATGTCCTCCTGATGACAAGCCCTCTGCTTTTAATTAAACCTGGATTTAATATGAATATGCCAATCAAGTGCATACCATAATTTTGAGAGGGCAACCTTGGAGGCAAGAGACAGAACTATGAAAACAAGCCATAGGAACGTAAGGGTGGAGGAAAGAGTCCCTCCTCCATGTCTCCTTTGTCCCTGGTTTCATAACAAGCAAGGCAGTTCCTTTGAACTCTAGGTTTCTGCTCGTATGGCCTACAGTATTCTGGCCACTGCCATTTGGCTTAGATTTCAGATCCCTGATTAGTCTTCTCATTTCTTCTATTCAGAAACCCTTCCTACAGGGCCTTCAAAGGCAAGTGAATTGTAAGAGTGCCACAGCTGCAGCGTTCATAACTATGCTTTTGTCTCACACATCACCAGACAAACTCTTAAATCTTCACTTTAAAATAGAAAATGAAGTAAAACATTGAATAATTCCTATAAACCCCTTTCGCCCCTGGCCTCTGAGATTTAAGAATCCAAAGGATAAAAGTATGCATGTAGTATGACCAGGGATGAGAACAGCACCTAGTTAAAATTTTACCTTATTTTTGGTTCACCACAGTTGCAGGATATGCAGTTCTGGGTCACTCGCAGCTGTACCAGCATATAGATGATCTAGGAATGTTCTCTACTTTGCAGACAGTGCAGCAGCAGTAGCAGCTCCTGAAGGTATAGAGAGGAAATTTAGAGGGTATTCACACAGCCATCTTGAAAGGGGTCCTTCTCAGCAAAGAATGCAGCTGAACACCCCGAATCTGACCTAAAGGAATTATCACCCTGGGTAAAGACGGTTCTTGTTTGTTTGTTTAGTTTGAAAAGAAGGTACAGATTCTGCAAAGGAGAAAAAAAAATCCCAAAAGAAACTCAGTTTTAAATATTTGATCAACTACTGTCCTGTAACCTGTGGTCCAGACTGGGGAACATCCTTTTGTATTTTTGCAGTCCTTACACAATCTGAGTAGGAGGAGAGACTCTGAAATGAAAGCGTCAAGCTAGTATGTGCAAAGTCCATTGTCATCTTAGGTGTTTTGTTAACTTGCTTGTGGAAAATGTACATTAATGATTGAAGGAGAAAAAAAATTGAGGAGAACAATCAGTAGTTTGACTAGAGTTTAATTTAAGCAGACATTAAATATTGATGCACTGACAGAGTCTAAAGGACATTCATTTGCCTTCAGCAGCTTTTGAAGGCAACACTTCTGTCGTTATAAATTAACACTTCATGTGAGAGGTGGAAAGCATGAGGCTTGTCAAGTGCTATTCGACCACAATATGCAGGGTCACTATACCAAATCTGTGTGAAAGGTAATAAAACTGGTAAAGCTGCAAAGAACACAGATTTCCTATGAGATGCCAGTGAAGTCTGACAAAGCTCCCTGGTGTCATCACAACTATGCTGACAGGGAACTTGGCCTACATTGTTTGGGGAGATGTGGATCAATCTAGTGGCAGAACTGTGCTCCCATCTAGTTTGGCTGTCACTGCCAACATGCCATCCAAGATGTACATACCACCCTCTTCTGAAAAGGTCCCATAACATGGGCAAGGCCTGAAGCAGGTGTTCAGATGAACTGTATCACTGTTCAGCTATGCACAAGAAAGATGGAGAGAGACTTCACATAAGAGCATGTAGTGTCAAGACAAGGGGGAATGGCTTTAAACTGAAAGAGGGCAGGTTTAGATAAGATATTAAGAAAAAATTCTTTACTGTGACAGTGGTGAGGGACTGGCACAGGTTGGCCAGAAAAGCTGTGGATGCCCCTTCCCTGGAAGTGTTCAGGGCCAAGCTGGATGAAACTTCGAGCAACCTGGTGTAGTGAAAGGTGTCCCTGCCCATGGCCAGGGCTGCTGGAATGAGATGATCTACAAAGTCTCTTCCAACCCAAACCATTCTATTATTATATGATTCAAATGCTGATTTGTAAATCAGTTTTCCATGTCAGTCTTCAAATCTATACATATGTGCAAAATAAACATCAGGCGCAAACCTTCTGTAAAACGTGTAATAAAAGAAAAGCAGCAATCACCCAAGTTGGAAAAATAATAATCGATAATATCTTTTTTTTTTTTTACTTTATGTGAAAAGCTTTTTTGGTTTTTATACTACCCATACAGTTAATGACATGACCTGTATGTCCTCATGAGGGCATTACCAAATGAGGGAAAAGTTACCTTAATTAAAAGTAATTTTAACTTGCTTCTCATTTAAATTCTCCTGCTATGCAACACAATGAACCAATGTAGTTACAAGGAGTGTTTTTTCAAGATGTGGGAATGGCCTGAAGTTGTGTCGGGGAGGTTTAGGTTGGATATTAGGAAAAGGTTCTTTACCCTTTTGTAAAGAGGTTAGTTGGATGCTGGAACAGGCTCCCCAGGGAAATGGTCACAGAACCAAGCCTGCGAAGTTCAAGAAACCTTTGGATGATACTCTCAGTCACATGGTGTGACTGTTGGGGATGGTCCTGTGCAGGGCTAAGGGTTGGACTCGATGATCCTTGTGGGTCCTTTCCAACTCAGAATACTCTGTGATTCTGTAAACTTGCTTAGTAAAAATTTCTTGTAACAAATGAGGGAACTATGAAAATTTTTACATAATAGTCTTCTGATTCTGCTGTATATATTTGCATTCTCTAAACTGATACAGGAACTATTTTGGTTTGGTAAATAATGAAGTTTTCCATATTAGAACATTAAGGAAAATCACAGTCATTTAAGGCTATTTTAAAAAGCACATATATTCCAATTAAAATACAAAAGTGCACAGGTAATGACAAATAAGTACTCGTAGCATGAAACACATCTCTTAAAATTGTGAAAAAAAAAAAAATTAGCACTGTATCTCCAAGCAAAGGAATTTTTCAGTTCTATTTTCTTTCAGGAAATGCCTAGTAGTGCGTTTTTATTGCAGTATAGGTCCTTCATGACCTCTAGGTTTGCCGTAAATTCACTAAGATGCTAGTACAGACCACAAGTGCTATTTTTACCAAGATACAAATTTTCTGTTGTTCAGCCCTATTTTTCCATTTTTGATCCTGTTACACGTTCCTCACAGTAAAGCTAATCCCCAGTTAAGATGGTGCATATTATGTCTGGATAGCTTGGAATGCACTCACTGTTGTAGGAAAAGGATTCCATCTTCTTTACAGATCGGAAGGCGATTCCTTAAAGAAGAAAAGCAAGAGTCAGAGCCATCTCATATAGGAGCAAATCTTGCATATGCTCATCTACACATGAGCATGTATGGTTACACAAGTGAAAATATCAGTGCATTGGAAAAAATCACAATACCTAAATAAACAAATCACTTTTGCAGAAAATAACTTCCCTTTTCTGTATGTCACAGCTCTTTCTGAGCTATTGTATAAAGAGCAGATCAAGTGCGTGTTTAACTAGAGGAAGGCAGACTGGTTCATGCTACCTCTGCTTTGTTTCAGGTTTCTTTCCCAAGTTTTATTTTGTATCAGCCTCACATTTTAACAGGCTAGAATAACAACCTTTATGGAAGAATACCATGCAAAACAGTTAAATATATTTTTGCTTTCACCAGTGGATGGACAGAAAATAAAGAACTGGATCCACAGTACTGCTGAAAAGCAGCAAAAGCTAGAACAAGGGAAATACCAGAACATCCCCTCTAGTCCCGAGCTACAAACTCCAGGGTGAAGGCTGCAGTAATCTGAGCTGCAGCAGAGGGCATGAGGAGGTTCTAAAAACGCATTAAAAAACATCCTATAAGAAAATAATGACTCATTTGTTTTACACAGAACTATCTCCAGCCTCTGCCTGTTGAGCACATGACACGGAAGGGGCTGTTACCAACCACATCGCAGGGCTGCTGACTCTCCAGTGGGACTCTGACTGTACACTACTCTGTCAGTCAGATGCTGTAGAAATCCTCAGTTTCCCTCTAGTGGATAGCTGTTAGTCTTTGTAAAGACTACACAAAATAGACTTTGCAACCACGGGCCACAGAGATGACTTCAGCTCCAGAGCAAAAAGATGACAATCTCAACAAATCAAGGACAAGTATTTTTGTTGAGGTAGTCACCATGTAGAGCATGAATCCTAGAGACGGCTCCTCAGAAGTAGTGTTTGCTTATTCCCTGCTGACAATTCGTCTACTTCGCGCCAACAGAGGGTACTGAAGTTTAATGGCACACATTTACCAGGGCAGGAAGCAGCATAATGCATTCCTGTGAGTCTCTGCAGAGTACAGACATACTCTTTTCATCCTGCTTGAGTACCAAATTCATTTAATAGACTTGAGTTAGCTTTTCCCTTTCTTATTTAACTATATTAAAATACCGAGGAAGGCATTATAATAGTAGCCATATGAAACAGCCAGCAACCTAAATTCATCTCATTGCAATCGCATTTCAATGCAAATGCTGTCAATTTTTTCTCTATAATGCAGTCCTGCCAGTTGAAATGTAGCATAATTTGCAGTATTGCCCTTAGCCTAGTTTTGGATCTTTACAGGCTGAGACCACCATCCCAAATTACACTGCATTTTTCTAGTTATGCTCATACATTAATATGTTGGCAATACAGCATATGCTAAAACAGTTCACAATTTATCTCCAAATATCTGTTAAGAGCCCCAGGAAGCACACAGGTTTTCATTTTGCACTGCCAAGACAAACTGGATGACTGGAGGGACAAAAGGGAAAGGAAGATTCCACAATGGGAGAAAGTTATTTTAAGCTTATGTCAAGCTGACATAAGGGCTTGTCTATCTAAATATAGATTTGTCCACTGTAAACACCCTGAGTCTACATTTAATGCAGACACATGCAGAGTTACTCAGTAATGACAAACAAGCTTTACATCCACACCCAGGCCCACAATAACTCAACCATAATTTATTCCTAAATAGTTTGTAAGTGGGTTTTTGCATCCAAAGAGAAAAATTAACCAGGAAACGCTTACATCTTTCTGTTGGCATCACACCTTTGACATCTAAGATCTCAAGATGAGAAGCTCTCCAAGGGGCTGCAGCTTTCAGGCCCAGATCTTTTACTCTCCATGGTTTCCAGAGGACAGGCACAGACGCGTTCCTTGAGCTTCTGCAGTGGCTCACATGCGACAAGGCAGTAAACAGCCTGTGCTGGGCAGGTGTGGGGCATTGTTCTGCCACTCAGAAATCCTGGCTTCTGTACCATGGTTTCGTGCTAACTCCTGTCCTCCACTTGTTAATGCTTGCTCTGCCTCTGAATCGTCAATCCCTTTATTCTGCAGCATAAACACTGTGCTATGCTGAAACCCTCTATCTCAAAAGTCTGGTAATCTCACCACATCTGCAAAGAGCTTGGACAACTTACTTCAATAAATTAGCTTAAAACCTACTTGCTCTGACAACTACGATGTAAACATATCCTGTGTTCTACCACTGCAATGTGATACTCTCTCCAAGTTTATGTGAATCATCCCCCCAGTGACTGTGAAGAGAACTGGAAACCATTGTCTGTTTACTGATTATTGGAGCTTCCTTACCAAAAAAGTACAAACACAAAAAAAATGTCTCCAACGAAACAACTCTGTAACTTGCCTGTAAGCCAGACATAAATATTTAACTGGACTTCCGTTAAACTTCATTTGGATTTTGGGCTCTGCTACTTAAAGAGTTTATGGCAAAGTTTGCCAGATGAAAGGCTAAGGATGCTGTATTTCAGTAGGCTTGCAGCCCAAGTGCCAGTGCTATGCTCATGTGCTGGCCTGGAGGCAGAGTTGTGCAGGGTGAGCATTTGCGGAGCTTCCAAACCTCAGTGCAACAGTGAACCTAAAGGGGCTTTCAACTCTGATGTACATCCTCCATCAACTGTGTTATATAACAAGATCCACCTTGGAAACTTTTGCAATCTACTTAAAATGAAGTATTCCAACTAGTCCAATAATCATGAGAGCAAGTAATTGAACAACTAGAAAAATTAGAAAACCAAGTGTTCAGTAATTATATGCATGCTTACATACCCATCTCTGTCCTGAAAACAGAACAAGGAAGCTTTCTTTTTCTCAGTGCTGCAAATGACACTTCTAATGCAACATATCCACATACGTCCAAAACTCTACAGTACTCCTGTACTCATTTTGTGAGCTTCAGGATTGCATTTTCTTTCCACTGCCATTGTCTGTGGCTTTTTCCCTAATTGAGGAAGACTCCAGAAAATTGTGACAAACGCCACTCCTTACACAACATGGCCAGGCTGGGGCATTTGAACAGTGTTATTGAGCATCTGCTACCCACTACAAATTAGGCATCAGATGTACACTACTAGCAGCAGCTAGAGTCACATGGGAGCATCATGGTCATAGCTCTTTGTAACTGCTGTCGATGTTTAGAAATATTAATTCACTTCTGAACATGACAGAAAAAAAATTCTTTGAGCCTTCGACAATTAGTGTTATCCTTCTTTCACATGGGATGCTCATAAGACTTGCAATAGGCAAAAAACATACACAGGAATAAGGCAGAAGATAACACCTCCCCCTTCTATGGTTATAAAGTGAAAAGTGCATCTATTGTGCATCGGTTTCCTTTAACCTACAGATTTTCCGGGCTCAGAAGCAGTGAATGAAAAAGTCTGTGCATCACAAAGACAAGTAAGACATCAAACGGCAAAATGCCTACCACTGCAATTTTACCCTAGAATCACTGAGATTGGAAAAGACCTCCAAGATTATTGAGTTCAACCTTTGTCCAAACACCACCATGTCAACTAAACCATAGCACTATGTGCCATGTCTAATCATTTCTGGAACACTTCCAGGGATCCCTGGAACATCCCTGGGCAGCCCATTCCTATGCTTAATCACCCTTTCAGTTAAGAAATTCTCCCCGATGCCCAACCTGAACCTCCCCTGGGGCAGTTTGAGTCCATGTCCTCTTGTCCTGTCACTGGCTGCCTGGGAGAAGAGGCCAAACCCCACCTGGCTATAACCTCCTTTCAAGTAGTTTCAGGTAGTTCAAAGCAATAAGGTCTTCTGCAAGCCTTTTCTCCAGGCTAAAAAAAAACACCTGACAGTGAGAGCAGGAGAGAGAAAGGTTAAACCACCAGCCCACTGACTTCAATCTTGGAAAACCCAGTGCCTTCACACACATAAATAGAGTCCCAAGTGACAGATTTAGACGGCATTTGGACAACGTCACTGGAGAACTTGCAAGTGAAGTACACTCTAGTAAGCATAAATGGGTCTGCCTTAGGAATCCTGTAGCATGTTTGTGTCCAGTCTAAACTTATTTGGAGAGCTTCTGGGTAGAGGTTGCTTTGATCCTCTTGCACCTTCCAATAGCTGAACCTGAAACAGAAATTCAGAGTACTTCATGCAAGGAAGCAGTCCTGCCTTGAACTGTGGGACCGTACAAGTCAGACAATAACATGAGACTCAAAGCCAAGCCAAGGTTCAGCAATGGGTGCCATTTAGATAGGGTTAAGGCTGGGCTTGGTGTGAGCTTTTCAGATTCTTCTGTTAACAGATGAGTCTTGCCTCAGAGAAAGCTTATTCCTCTGGATTACTTTTACATCCCTCAGAAGTGGCATAGGATCTCCAAGGATATTAGAAGGATTTGAGAGTCTTTGAGATAGAGGAAAAAAGTGTTCATTTGACAAAAAAGAGTGCCCTCCTTATTTGGCTATACTTACTTGTATATTTCAGAAATAGTTGAAACACTGGAGAAATTTTGTGTTAAATATCTCTACACAGGCTTGGAATTTATTTTTAACACACTCAGCATTCCTATATAGTTAACAGTCATGCAAACGGACACTTGAATTTCCTCTTCCGTTTTCTTTCCTATTGCTGTTTTCTCCTCTCCCACCCTGCAACATGGTCATTAAGAAAAGTCTCTATAGTTTGCCCAAGAGGCCAACTGGCACAGACTTCATATACAATAAGGTGATATCTTAAACATTAGGCCAGGGTCTTCATAGGAAATGCCACTGCTTCAAGTTGCAGAAATGGTTTTTTCTTCAGTATTATTTTACATATCCACCAACAAGGAGAATAGTCTTAGAGGAGACTAACTCCAGTTAATGGAGTGGAAATAAAACAGATTTCAAAAGATGAATTGTAAAATTGAGTAGGTCAACAGTGAATTAAAGCTGCATTTGCAGAAAATAATTATTTTCCTTAAAGGAAAGTTTTCTGCTCTAGGGTAGGCTGACAAACCACCTTAAGTTTCTACAGTCCAGAGATGGAAAACATCCTTAATGGCTTCCGCTAACATCTTTGAAGTCCTGCAGCAATTATGTAACTGCTCTGGAAACAGGAGAGGCTCAGCCAGGAACCCTGCCTCTGAGAAGAGAGCACTTGGGAGGGAAAAAACAAACAAAAAAGTCTTTGCTGAATCCTTGCTCTTTGTAGAGATCTCCCCCCATCTCAGCCTTAGGCCAACTTGGATGGGAAAGCTGCAGCAAGTGTCTGGCTTTCAGTGTCTGTTCTATTCTTGGGATTTCTTGTGGAGGAACAAAATGAAGCCTGAGCACCATGTGAGAAACTTTAATGTGAGGGCATAAATGCCAGGAGAACAGCTCCCTGGCTCCTTTTGCTCCTGTGGGAATAAGGTTGCTGTGCCTTTCATTGAACTCTTGAGATCTGAGGCTTGGAGGAAGTGTTCACTTTAGAAACCGCTGTTACATTTCCAAAAAGGTGTAGAAGATGTCAAAGCTAATTTCATAGCCCACTCATCCATTTGGAATCTGCAACCAAACTCAGTCCTAAGTCCAAAATAAACTCACTGTAGTTATTTCATCAGTGTGAACAACAGCTGACCCACAATATCCAGGTAAGTGCCAATTTCAGCCTTCAACAAATCCAAGTGTTTTGGAAAACTTATCAAAGGTTGATTGATGTTTGCTGAATTAAATCTTAACAGATTCCTTGCATTAATAAATTCCAATTAGGATCAGATAGCAATTCATAAATGCAAGTGTCACTGCTGGTAAAAAAACAAACAAACCAACCAAAAACATTACAAACTTTTTTTTTTTTTTTTGGAACAGATCTAAACCCAGGAATTTGAAGGATAAGAAACAGCTAAAAAGCATGTGAGGGTATGGAAGTTGTACTGTCAGCAGCAGACGACAGTAGGTTCATTATCATCTGTAAATTACAGGATATTTGTAGCATTAAAGACAAAACCCTAACATATAGTTCTTTGCTGCTAAAGGAAAGCAATTACAGGAGATTGCTAAAATGCAGTACAGACCAAAGAGCAAGATCTGCAAGATAAGCGAGTCACAAACAAATAAAACTGGCAGTGTGTTAACAAAAAACCCCAACCAAAACCCATTAAAAAAATATGACCAAAATAAAATACCCAAAATGAATAATGAAGGCAAGAGGATTAAATATATTTTCATGCCAGTATAAATATCCAAGATGTGAATTTTGTAGCCTGAAAGTCTACCTCAGTAAATCTCAGTCACAACCAGTTCCAAGTGTATAGTTTATTCAACATTTAGTGGTTTGACCTTTGATCTTTAGAAAATCTTGAGCATATTTTATTACTATCATGAGATATCCTGACTATAATCAGTTAAACATTAAGGCTTTTTGGGATAGAAACTAGCCTACTTTTATAGTTTTATTCTAAGAGGCAACCTGGGAAAACAGACATACTTTTTTATGTTTAACAAAAACATGAAACTGAGAATTAGCTTCATAATCAGAATACTCCAAGTATTTCAAAAGAAGACAGTTCTGTAAAGACTGAAAGTATTTGGAACACCCAAGCTATTTAACTAGCAAAAGTACCACAATCTGGTCCATTTCCTGTAAGAAAACAAGCTGGATTTCCCCCTCACTCCAAGCCATACAAAGGCAAGTATTCTGCTCACATTGTGTTCTCTTCACCCTATTATGCAACCAAAGAGTTTTCATGTATTGTCAAAATGATTTGTTTCATTATTTGAATCAACCTTCTGTAAAATGGAAGGTGGTTAAGGTAAGATGTTAAACAACAGAACAGAAACAGTCTTGCTTTCCTTGCCTGACAGTCCTGCCCTGGAAGCAGTGCTCCATGGTAAACGTTAGAAGGTGAAAGTGTGAGAAAGTGTGAAAATCCTTCAGGGGTTTTTGCTCTCGTTAGACATGGGAGATGCTTTTCACAGAAGCTGATTATTTCCTTCAGGCCCAGGATCCCTGGGGCCCTTTGCACACAAAGGTATGAACAAGCAGTTTAAACAAGAGCCTGTCACGAGCAGTTTCCACACTGGTCTCCAGCTTGCATGTTGCCAGTGCTAAAAATGTGTTATAGTAGTCAATGCAAAATGTGTTTGGTTTTACTTTTCTCCTACAGAATCACAGAGATGGTCAGAGTTAAAACAGGTGGTAAAACTAGTACAACACAAATGGTATTTCTAACCCCATTTGCACACGCACAGACATTTCCCCAGGGAAAAAAATTCTCTAGAAAAAATAAGATCATTATGTTCCAGGCAAACTTAGCAAGGTTATTGCTGTCAAGAGACCATGTCTTCCCAAGAATCCAGGTACGATGTGGGCTGGAATTACACACAATAAATTTTAGTGCAAAGGGTGATCATTTCAGTTAGGTGGAATATACCATAAAAGAGAAGCCAAAGCTTTATCATGCAATCTTAAGTCACACAAATTGTTCTTGAAATAAACTGTCCCTTAAAACATGGAGACTGCTGGAAGAAAGGCACAGCATTCATGGAGCATCTCTGGGAAGCTCTTGGGTTGTTTTATCTAAAAAGATACATTCCTTTCTTAATTCAGGTATTAATTTTAGTTACATGGGATCAATATATATACATTTAATAGTAGGGGATGCTTGAGTCCAGACAGAAATTTTTTGAAGAAACTTATTGACTTTTCACATATGAAACAGTTAACTTGAAAACCCTTAATTACCTTCAGAAACTAACAGCATTAAAAACATCCTTAATTAAACACTCAAAAAACCAGCCAGACTAATCCTAGAGTTCCTTAATAGTGTGAGGAATGCAGTAATTTTTAGCAGGTTTAACTCCTTAGTATGTTGTCATGGCTGACACTTGTTTTGGAAAGAAAACCCAGGAAAATAATTTAAATAAAACTTATGACAGGTACTGGTCACACTGTTGTAAAAATCTCTGTGCAGGAAAAGTGAAGAGACAATTTTAAAATCATACAGAAATACATCATGACAAGCAAAAGCATCTCAAGAGTATATCTTTTGTGATAAGGTCTCCCCTGAGCCTCCTCTAATCTAAACAACTCCAGCTCCCTCAGCCATTCTTCATAGAACTTGTGCTCCAGTCCCTTCACCATCCTCATTGCCCTTCTTTAGACACACTTCACCACTTCAACATCCTTCCTAAACTGAGGGGCCCAGAACTGGACTCAAGGTGCGGCCTCAGCAACACCGAGCACAGGGTAAGAATCACTGCCCAGTCCCGCTGGCCACACTATTCCTGATACAGGTCGTCTATCTACAGCAGTTTCTGCCGTTGACAGCCAAGATGACTGTGAAGATTCACTATGAAATTACAATCTGTTTCATTGCCTGTCAAAAATCTCTCAGATTCAGAATGGTAAGAGCCCAGCTCACAACACTACTTTTTCACACTAGATCAAGGAGGCCTTCAGTGACAGGAGAAAAGCCAGAATGTGACTATAGGGACTGAAGGAGAAAGGAGGTAGGAGTGTATACTCCTGAAGTTCAGCATCAAAAATGCATTCCGTATTGTGACTGGGAAAAACAAAACTCCATGTAAGGTATTACAAAGGTGATCTGAAGCTATGGAAGCGCTGTCTACATACTGTGACCCTTGAACACAGATGTTCCATGAAGAACCTGTAATTTCTCCAACTCATCTCCAGTATGGCAAAGGAAAGCATCCATGCTGTGAAGTTTAAATCAGTCCCACTAGATATCACTATTTCCTTCCTTGTTAGGAAAGATGGAGATGGTCGCACCACAGATACTTGAGACTCCCACAGATCACTCTTCTAGTTTAATTAAATTTGCATGCCAGAGTTTGGTCAAGGCTTAAGTAAAAATGTATGTGACATAGCGTACAGCATTTCCACTAATACACAGTATTTGGAACTAATCTTGTTCCATTCTGAAAAACAAGCCATATCTAGCTTCTTTTTCTTTTTCTTCATTGTAAATATTCCAACTTTTGCTCCGTATCACCCAAAGGACAAGTCTGTCACAGGAGGCATCACTCGCTGTTCACTGGTTAGCAAGCAGAGGCTTTTCCATGAAGGAACAGAGAAAAGCCATAGCTGACTTTCATCAACAGCCCCAAAGTTCAAAAGCGAGGTTCCCGTCTCAGTCTCTCCAATTCTTGTATTTACTGTTTGCTGCATTCAAGTGAACTAATAGTCTATACACATACCTTCAGTCTTCATCTGGGAAATGCAGGACTGACTTCAGCCTCTTCTTGCTTCTGGGCAGAAGGATGTATATACTGTGTACTTTGAAAGGTATGGAATGGCCTCAAAAGCACATGAAACAGACAGATATCCAAACCAGCATCTTTACATACAGGAAGGATTAGGCTTATTAAAATTGCTTGCTTTGCAATGCATCATGCTTTCTCCCACACTCAGCAGTTTACCAGAATTTCTAAGTTAACTCCTGCAATGCTGAGAACTTGCTTTCCTTTATGAAGGGGTACAAGCCTCAGAATACAAAAGAACCATGTAAAGGGGAGATCACCTGGACAAGGCAAAGTAAACATAAGCCAATCATATGCATCATCTTTCCCTTCTGCTCTTCTGAAAGTATTCAAGTGACTCATTCTGTTCAGACAAATGTCAGAAAGAAAACAAAGGACATGTATGAAGACAGACAGCATCAACACAGCTCATTCACCCAGCTACAGACCCACTGGCCGTAGCAGTCAGAGACAGGCAGAACAACTGCTTGCTCAGCATTTGCAGAAGAGGAGAGATGAGAATAAAGAAAGGCATTTCAAGAAATACTGCCTGTGTTTTAGGAACACAGTCACACAGATCATCTAAGTTAGCACTCACTGAAATACACCTATGGCCTGGCATCCAAGAACTTGGAGTCATCATAATACAAGGATTCTACTGGAAAAGTAAAATGGAAGAGCACAATTCCATTGCATGCAGGGGCCTGTGCTGACTTGAGCAGAGCAGGCGGTCACAGAGATAAGCCAGAGTGGCAGCTGAAGAAGACAGACACGAGTGGATTCAAACAACAAGTTTAGCAAGACTCCAGGCATGGAATACAGGATAAACACAGGTAAGTGCTACTGAGACTTTCAGATCTAAGCCCAGAAACTTGACAAAACACCCAGATAGAGCAAATAATACTTAGAAAAGCTATTGAACCACACAGGTGAGCTCTGTGCTAAGTTGATGAATGAATGCACACAATAAAAAAAGTGACAAAACCAGAGACATCAACAAGGATTGCCCAACAAAGTACAAACAGAATTTACACAATAGCATACAATCCAAAGTTTAAAATATGCTTTAAAATTATTGAATATAGCACTAATTAAAATTTCAGTAAGATAATATGTCAAAACAGTAGAAACTATGGTGGATTCTTAAGACAGATCTCCATTAGGAAATTACTGAATCCATCAATCGCAGAACTGGATTGAACAATAAGGTTTGATCACAAGACACTCAAACTGAAGTAGACCACCAGATACCATGACCTTTACTACTACTACAAAGAAATAGCAAAAGTACTCTTTTCTGAGCTGCAAAATATACTGCACACCCCTCAGCATAGGCAAGGAAAAATGTTTGCCTTCTCTTTGTCTTATACTTAATATCACATTACAAAAGTAGCTGTACTGCCATGTAATGCTTTTGACTCAAAACATAGGATGCTTATCTATAAAACTTTGCACAAATACACATCTGTCTCTGTGAGCTTAGAAAAACTGGAAAAAAGATGAAACTGTTCTTTTCCTACCCCACTCCACCCACACAAGGAAAAGTATCCTCAAGATAAGCAGGCCTACTAAGACCAAAAGACACTGCAGTCCTTGCTGTGGTTAAAAATGCTTGAACTCTCACTGGAAGGCAGCTGTAAAAGGTTAAGCAGACATGTTTAATTCAGAAAGGTACTCTGGAATTTCCTCACAATAACAGCTCAAGAAATATAGCTACAGTCTTCCAAGATAGAAGCAAAACTGATGGAGCCAAGCATGCACTGTACTTTGAATATTCTCTTAATCCAAAGTAAGGAGAACCTCCTATGCACACTTTATTATGCAAATAGGTTAATCCCCAGATTCCACACTCAGACATTTAAGTGAAAATATCAGAAATGGCCCAACTAGAATCAAAGACACCAAAAACAAAGACACGCATGTATCTTTCTCCGATTCCTAGTTCTCATTTTTCTTCCTCTTTTTCTCAGTGATGACAGGCTGACAGAGAGAAGTAAATATATATCCACCCAGTAGTCTTCCATAAAAGTAAATACAAAAAAAATCAAGTGTTTATTGGAAGTCTGCATGAAGGCACAGATGAGCTTGATTACAGACACATTGTAACATTTACAAATACATGTAAACACCTCAAGATATACAAAAAAGCAATAATACAGCTAATACAGGAATAAAACATAACCTGCTTAAAAAACCAAACTTTGTATCTGAGGTTCTTACAATAAGCTCTGACCCACACCAACAGAGTGTATTGCTCTTAAAGTCATCACCTGGATTCATGCTCAACCAATCTGCGCTTTGGCCATTGTTTGATCTAAATTTGAACAGGCTCACTTCACTAGGATCAGAAAAACATAGGAATAACCAGCTAGACACCCAATCAACATATACTGAGGCTTCACTGATTCTCTAAACATACAAGAGCAATCACCACAGTACTGAAATTAAATATATGCTTCAGTAAAGCTGAAGGATGCTTGTTAGGCTTTTACTTGCAGTTGAGGAAATTGCTGTATTTCTGCAGGAAAGGAACAGTCTACCGCTGTCAGGTGATTTTTTTCTTCCTCCACAGGAGGCTTAGATTTCATCTGAAACACCTGCCAAAACAAAAGTCAGCAATCACAAACTAAAGTGCCTTGGACAGCTTAGGTTTTACCACCAGAATAAAACATCTCTGTTTATAGATGCAGCATTAAGACAGACTATGAGGAAACCCACCTTTGCACATGGGAGTCTACTTCCAACATTTCTGTGGAAAGGGGAACTGTTTTTTGTGGTTTTGGTTATTGGTGGTGGTGGGTTTTTTTAATTCGATACCAATGCCATAAACTTAAAGAACTGCAAGACAGCATTTTTTCAAAGGAAATCACACCGAAAAGAAAAAAAAAAAAAAGTAGTTTTAGTACAGGCAATTCCCAGGCCTAGACAGAGTACTCTGAGCAGCAATTTACTACAGGGACACAGTGTTCACAAACTCAACTCTCAACCATCTGTCCTAACTCCTTACTCCTCCTCTACAATATCTCTATAACCTCCAGATCACCATTCCAGTGAGGAAAGACTCTTATCCAGGTAACACATGCAGAACAAAACACAGCTATGACATTTCTCCTGACCCTGCAGCCACATCATCCCTAAAGATGAGGTAGTACTTTTCTTTGGAGCCTAACTAGTTAAGTAGGAACAAGCACTGTTCTCTCTAATGTAGCAGCTGTCTGTAATGCAGTGCCAAACTCCACAGTTTATCTCCTCAGGACACACCTCTAATCAAAAACCAGCACCAGCTGCTTTAAAAAAAATAAATCATTATATGAGCACACACTCCCACTTTTATGACTCCAATGTAAAGGCCACAGTCTGGCATATTCAGTGACTTCCTCCTGTGTACAAAGTGGCAATGACTCTTAACCTCTGTACTGGGACTGATGGTTATTACCCAAAAGTAACATGAAATGAGATGTGGAATTAAACTATTATGAACTTTAATCTGAATCAAAAAAAAAGCCTGGAAGAATTCAGCTCCTCAGGGAACTGAGGAAACCAGATTGTCTCTATGCATACAGTCCATTTGGTAATTAGGGGCTCTGTTTGCTCTCTCTTCAAGAGAAGAGATCTTTCTCCTCAAAGAGGTTGTTGTAACATATGCATATATTATAATTTTATAGCTTACACTCATAAACCTTCTGGTTTCTCATGAGATGGCTTGAACTGTAGAAATATGCTCTGCATACTCCATGCTCTGTAGACTCCCAAGGATCAAAAAGAAATAGACTGCCATGACTGAAACAAAAAGGAAAAACCAAAAAGAGTTGAACAGTATTGGAGTTTGTACTGCTTGTAAAACTAAGCACTAGGATTAGGAAAAGCACTATAAAACTTAAAAAAGGTCCTGGGATCCATCCTCTTAGCAAGCAATAGTCAATACTGAGGATGAGAGACTCTGTTTCTCTGACAAACTATTCAAGGCTCTTTTATTTGTCTCCATGATGAGTTTCCATTTATTTAATAAAATATACAGTCTATATAGTTTCCTGTCAGCAGTGCAACCTGCACAGATCCCAGGAAACTTTCTCGTTTTCATTGCTTCCAAGACTACATTTTTCATTCAGCTGAAGTGCATAGGGATTCCACCCAGGCAGCCGGATTCCTAAATGCAAACATTTTGACAGGAAAGGAATCTATTCTGTTCAGCTCCAGTACAGCAATTGCCAATAGCGAACCACTGACACTTTCTGGGAAAACTCTTGACAATACTTTCTGCCCTTGGGAATATGCTCTCAGAAGAGTACACATAACTGAAAGAGTCTTATCTGGCTTTTAGCTAGAAGGCTATCTCCAAACAGTCCCACCTCTTCTTCCAAAGAGCTTCTCTGGAACAAACTGTGGATAAAACAAACTCTTAATACTCTACAGAGTAGCAGCTGCATTTCAAGTCCAAGCCAGATCCCTTGAGAGAAAACCTAAGAAGAAAGCTGCTTGATTGTCAGAAAGGAAAGCACTGCTGAAACAGCTAAAATGTACATTTTTTTAAAATCTTGAGCTGTAAAGGAATATGCTTTCAAAATGCTCATCACAGCTAAAATTGCTTCTGTGGCCTTCCACAACTAGTGAGGATGCAGTGCGCAACTGACAGGCATTAGTGATGAAAAGGACAACAGAAACCCACCCAGGCACTGCTGAGACAAACCAAGCACTTAAGCCATTGTAGGAAGCTGGACCTCACTGTCAAGTGAGTGTCTCCAGTCTACAGGAGATCCGATAAAATCACAGCTGTGGACTCATAATTCATGACTATAATTCACAAGGAAAACTGAAAATCCATTTACATTTATTAGATGGTTGTGCACAATTTCTCATCTTATTCAAAAATTCTACAAATAGAGTTTAACACTTCTGATTGCAAGCAAATGTTTGTTCAACGTTCTTAGTTCAATAAGGCAAATGTAGCGCCTTGTTACACTTTCAAGATTTAATATACACTTGTCAGTTCTTTACTTCCTTCTGGTAACAGTCCCACTGGAATAGTAAGGAGAGTTCACTAAGACACTTTATAACAGCAGCTGAACTTGGGTTATGCAAATTCAGTTTTGGAATATGCTTCAAACATAAATTATTCTAGGCAATTTTCCATTTTGACATCTAAAACACCATCGACGGCTCTTCCTCTCCCACCCAAATTTGTACTACTACCACCACAAGCTTGCAATCCGTAGAGCCATATGTCCAAGAATCTCAAAGCACTTCAGAAAGGAGGGCACCATTTCAAATAGTGGGATGCTTGAGCTGGAATCCTACTTAAAACAGAATTTATTTTTTTATTTGTCTTATGTTTACAAAAGGACAAGCATCAAACTAAACCAGTCCTATCTTGACATTAGTGCCACCTCAGAATGCCTGTTACTTTCTAACATGCAATCCTACCACTGATTCAGGAACTCTGTTTAATTACAATGCTCACAACTGAGTTTCCTCTGAGTTTCTGTGGAAAGGTGAGCATCTGCTATGGTCAATTATTTTCAGATGGAAGCACTCGTCAAATTTTAGGTCTGCCACAATCTTGAGAATCACTTGACTGGAGAATCATTACCATATTTAATGTAATCTGATAATGCACTTGATCCCTTATCGGTTTAAGAAGTGAAATAGACTATATATGCATTTCTCTAAATTCTCTCAGAGCTGAAACTACATACCTACAGTGAAGAAATTCTAGTTTTGCCTTAAGCGGAACATTTTACAACATTATTTTAACTTACTACTTTGATTTAATGCACTAATTTTATAAGGACTTTCAGTTTGCAATTCTGACTGAATACGTCAGCGGTAAACATGACAATATATGTACAAATGTTAGTATACTACCAGAATGCTGTATTTCCTTCTTAAAAATGTCCTTAATAAAGCATTAGGCATGTCAAACAAACTTTTGTAAACAAAAGATAAATTACTCATGTTCTGTTCTGATTATAGCCAGATACATATTCTCATAAAATAAACATTCTCTTGTCATTTTCCATGGCCCACATATCCATATATATGAGGTAAACCAGTTAAAATTATCAATAATATATAAACCTCAACCTCAGGAAAAATGTAACCAAGATGTCAATACCAAGAAGTGACACTTTGTTCCACTGCAAAGTGAAACCAATTTATTTGTGCTAAATGAATGGAAAAAATGTATTCAGAATACATTTCTTTATACATTGTACCGGCTTAGGCTGCTAAATACGCATTCATTAGTGCCATGTTGTGCTACTTTCTTGTAGTCTGTTTCTACCAAGCAATACAAAGTTTTGGCTTTTACGCCAATATATTCCTCTATGCTCATCTTATTCTCTAACAGACTTTTGAACATTTAGAATACGTGTTCAAACTTTGCTTCAGGGGAATCACAATTAATATATTTTAACAAGAAATTATCATCAGTTGTTGTCTACAATCACATCGCCTTCTGCAGCAAAAAAAAATCAAAGAGCACACTTGAATCAGCAATCAGTAACCTGTGGCAGGACCACTTACCGAGGTCATTTTGACAGCTGACACAGTATGGGCAGCTTACAGGTTAATGTAAATCTCAAGTGACATCATCAAATCTTAAGGTCCACGAATTGTACATTCCACAGACTCCAACAAGCCAGTTCCCTCAGTGTAAAATTCTGACTGTACCATACGTTTGAGGTGCTTTTAAACAGGAGAACTATGGATGTGTCCTGTGTGCTGAATTAAGCTTATTTGCTATGTAATACAATAGTTTGTGTCTTGGGCACTGATTTAGAGTGTCTGACTCACTTTTGCACTAGAAGCTGTTATTTTAAATGACTGAAACATAGTGCCGATTTTCCATAAGCTTGGTAAACACTAATATTTCAGAATTTATCACATAGCCCATCATGCCTTTCATTTTCTGCAAATTGTCATGAAAAAATATAAAAAGGTATCCCTTTAATTTTACAAACCTAAAAGCCAGGAAAATGAAGCTTTGGAGCCAAGCAAAACGACATAATGCCGTATTACCAAACAGAGTAGCAAATGTTCCAGCCAGAGAATGGACATACATGTATAGTTCAAGTAAACACTGATGGAAAAGTTTGTTAAGTTAGTGTTGTAGACCCACAACACTGGCTGCATTTTATACAAACGTTTACAACACAATTAACAGTGAAGCCTATATAACCTCAGTGCAAATAAGTCAAATCGAAATATGCCAATTAAGCCTTTGGCTTTTAGTAAACTGCTCCGTGTTACGAGTCCACTTCTGACATAGAGACTGCTGAGCACATGCACTAAGGCTGAGAGGAGGGATGCACTGAATGTTGAAAATTGGCTGCCTGCGATGCTGCGGATGGGACCGTAGGTTGCACAGGTGGTGGAGGTGGTGGCGGAGGAGGCTGCACTGGGGTCTGCGTGTTTGGAGAAGGAGGAGGAGTGGGACGTTTAAATTTGTCGGGGCTGTTACTTCTTCGTGGTGAAGGCCTCTGCAGAACAAATATTGAAATTATGTTTAACACACTCCTGAACAATGTTAGGTGCAAGTCCTCTTAAACTTGGCAAAGGAAAAAAAAAATCACACAGAAAAATCAGAACAATTATGTGGGAAGAAGAATTTCAAAACATTGCAAGAGCCACAATACAACTTTTACATAAAACAAACATTCCTCTGAAATGGAGTAGCAAAGGGAAGGGGAAGTAGTCTTGACATCAAACAGAACATGTATTCCTTCCTGTCAGCTTGCAGGAAATGAACACAGGACATGTCCTGAAGATATGTTTACCCATCATGACCAGAACCTAAAAAGAAAGAGATGCTGCAGGCACAGCATCACCTCCCAGCTGTGCCTACCCCAACCAGTAGATGCTGATGAACTCTATGCTGCTGGCATATGAAGTACAACTATGTGGTACCTGTGTGTGGGTGGAAATGTTTTGAATATCAGAGAGTCTGCTCAGAATCTCTAGCTCCCTGAAAGACTCAGCCCACACACTGGAGCAAGACCATAGCACAATACAAGTTGCTCTTTGGAGAACAGGAAAGATTACAACCCTTCCAGCTGCAGGAGTGAAGCAGTTGGTAGAGTGACCCCCTCAACAGAAATTTCAGATTTTCAACAATTTGCACATTTAAACACAAAGATTTAAACACCACTTTATCTTTACAATGCTGGGGTATGGGAGGAGGAGGATCTTCTTTAATGTTAGCAATGTAAAAATATAAATAACACTGCCCAACACTAACTTCCGCACTTTTGAAACAAAAATGCTCATTACTTACCAATCCAGTTAGCATTAATCAAGAACCACAGGGCAGGACAAACCACCCACCCACAATTAATAAACAACCACAGGTGATCAGCTCTGGGGAGAAGCATGATTACAGTTCTACACCAAAAGTACTACAGGTGAAGTCAAATTTACTCTATAAGAGATCAAAAATGAAGAGTCAAGAATCAAACTGCAGTTTAGTCAAATTAAGTATATTGTATCTATTTTTCTGCACAACTATGTACAATAGATTAATGTTCTATGCGAAAGCCAAGGGATTCTTGACAACTGACTGATATCTCTGAAACAGTGTAATTTATTGCATTTGTACAAATCTAATAGTACAAAGGGACCTAGTATCAGTATTGAAAAAAGAGCTACTTAACACCTTTTCCAGAACAACTAGTATTTTGTCCTGAAGATGATCTTTTTCATAATGACTCATTTCATTTACAGTTTCAGAAAGAGTAGAATTTCGCAGAGACTGAACAGAACAAGCTCCTTAAAAAACTTATTTATAAAATTAGTTTCCAGGTTTTCCAGAAATGTAAACATCTTCCTATGACTAATTCATGTGACACACAGCCATGGGCTGAACCCAGACCAGCATTCTACCTTCCTGCCGAGCTCTAGCTTCCTTCCTGTTCTACCCAACATTGCAGCATTCCCACCCACCTTTGCTCCAGGAAATTGTAATAATTACCTTTGCACGCTCACCTAAACCATTGCAAAAGCAGCCATATTTTAGCATTGTACTGAAAATTCTGTTGAAACACGTTTTTACATCTGAAAATGACAAGTATAAGCAAAAACCTTGAGGGATATTTACATACTACCATACCTGCTGAGAAAAATCAAAATGGTCTTGACACAACAACTATAAGGTATTTTGCCAAATGGTTAATATTTAGGCTCTGTTTGCTCATTAAGTTCCACAAATATTTCGAAAAAACATGATGAAGCAGAAAAGCATCAAACATCGCAGGTAAAAAGGAAATAAATTCCGTTGAAAGATATGAGAAGTTGCCCTAACAGATGTTTATATTAACTTTCTTCTTTGCCAATGAGAATAGAAAATAAGAGTTAACTGCCTGTTACAGTGACATGATGGTAGCATTGTGTGTCATCCTGAAGAAAACCTGAGCTTGAAGCAACCTCAGATGACTCATCCGTCAGATGGTGGAGACTAGGAGAAAAATGAAAGCAACGTTTTTACTTCCTGGGATAGGCTTAGTAGCTTAGAACATCACTTTTCACACCCTGCCTGCTGATCCATAAGATGATACCTATTACTGTCCTTAAGATGATAATACATCCTATTCTTTTGCAGAAAATAAGGTTCTCCAAAAAGAATCAGTTTCTGAGGGGTGAAGAGGAAAATCAGGGTTGAAGAAAGCAGCAATAGATATCTTGGAGTAAGGAGACA
This sequence comes from Calyptomena viridis, assembly GCA_013390005.1. NCBI lineage: Eukaryota > Metazoa > Chordata > Aves > Passeriformes > Eurylaimidae > Calyptomena > Calyptomena viridis. The sequence continues at coordinate 231,034 of WEIV01006293.1, read as the reverse complement.
AAAACAAACATTTACAAAAATGTTTTGTAAAAAAGCTTAAGGACAAGAAATCATAACTTTTAAAAACCAAAGTGTATTGGTAATAGGTATTTACTATGTTAAATACTTACTGTAATACCATGGGATGGTCCCATATGTTGCACATGAAGGCCTGGGGAATTGTAGTAAGACATTCCAGCTCTAGTCAGTGAAGTTGGTGGTGTGAAACCAACTGTGTGACTTGCATATGACAGACCTAAAATTATTAAAACAAGGTAACATCAACATTCTTATTTGATATAAAAAAATAAAGTAGGAGAGGTTTTCTAAATTTTTTGGTTCTGAATCAATAGGCTAAGAGCTGGTAACTACTGAAGATTAGACTAAAAATATTCATCGTACTGAAAAATGGGATGTAAAATTATTTTCTTTTCCTGCAGCATACTACCATGTATTTCGAACATACATTACACAGTGTTAGATCTAACTTTTCACTTAAGATAAACAGTGTAAGGCTCCCCTAGCAGCTTAGTTCTAGTCCACAAATACTTCCATCCAGCATTCCATTTCTCCATGAAGGAAATGGCTCCCTGAACAACTTAAGGTCTGCAGAAACAGAGAGGTTGTCCCTGGAGAAGCCATCTAGCAGTGGGCCACTATGAGATTCCACAAAAGAACTGGGTGCAGGTGGCTCCTCCAAGGCATACCAGATCTGCACCACGGCTTCCTCTTTTGCCTCAGTATTTTAAAGATCTTGGGGGGCATGAAATTAAAACATTCTGGAAAATGTTACTGGCTGGAGAAGGCTAGCAACTAACATTTAAAACTACAACTTGTTTTATTCATGTTAAGGAAAGGCTAATATTCAAAAGCTTAATATTCTAATTTTTTCATCTAAATACTTCCTTTCTATAAAAACTCATTTATAAAAATGCAGAGTACCTGTATAGATGACCAAGGTAAATAGTCAAAGCAACTGCTAAATGCTTCAAGTTCAAACCTTGAAGGGTTCTGAGCAGCTTAAGTAATTCTCAAAAGAATACATTTTCCAAAACCTTTAGCTTGTTTCTGCTTTCTGACAAAAATATCCATAAGGTATGAGATAGGACTTTTCTCAGCTGTTTATTACTAGACACAAACAACTCCTTTGGACAACAATAACCAACAAAAATTTCTGAAAGTCTATTAAACTTTTAGAACATTTTATAACACTACACTGGATTTAACAGTTTTCATACTGCAACATAAAACCAATCCAGAAGAGTGTCACTGCACCTACAGTATGCACCAACACCCAGCATCATCCTTGACTGCATGTATCTGTGTTTCTGCCTACCATGAGACAAGATCTTGGGGAGAAAACAGAACAAGCCTCAGATCACTAATAAAGTCATACAAGCAAACAGACTCTCCCTGCTTCCCTCAATTCTGTTTGATTCTGTTACATCCCCAATGTATGTTTGGTGCAAATTATGAGTGACTCCAATAGAATCACTACCACTATAGAGTAACAACAAAATTAATCTGCTTTTTGATGACACAATCTAATTGTCTGTAGAACATGTGTTATACGTAAGTGCTTTTGCAAGCACAAGGCCAGAAACAATGTTCAGGGAGGTGACAGTGTGTTGCAAGTCAGAGATAAGAGCCTAGAAATAAAAGGCAAAATACACACTTCAAGTCCCCTTTGTAACATGACAATTTTGAACTGCATTGGGACAATCCAGCTCCACAAGCTTTACAAATGCAAGTCTACATGGCAGACAAAGATGCAAAAACAGGTAAGCTCATCTCTGCAGCCTAAAATCTCTACCTAGCACAGCTGTAAAGCACAAACCAGTTTATCTACACTAAAGACTAATTAGTAATTAGATCAGCTAATCCCCAGCTGCTCAGAAGTAGCAATAATTACACTATCTTCACAGTTCCATGCACTGTGCTAGAAATCTCAGGAGTATCTCAGCTTCAAAGTGTCCTCAAAAGTAGCATCCCAAGCCATACAAGTACAAAAGGCTCTGGGATTCAGAAGCTAGAAACTGATCCATTAAACCTGACTAGCTATCCCCATGAAATTACAGCATTTCTGACCAGTTCCAAACTATGTTTCCACACATTCAGGCATATCATTTCCCAAATGAAACGTGCCAGGTCATACTATTACTTGATGCAGAATACAGTTGATTCGGTGTTGATACTTTTGACATTATCTTACTCTACTACTTAAGATACAAAGTACTCTCAAAAACTATTTGTTTTAATCCATTACTGCATTCATATGTCCCAGACAGTTCTACAAAATTCCATATTGATCTCATTAGTTGTATATCAAACTGCTACTTGTATTTTTTTGAAGTCTGAAACTTCCCAACTGTGGCTATTAAATTTATCAGATGCAAAGGAGAGTAATGCAGCTCCCTGTTTAGAACTGCTAGCCTGGAACATCTACTGTACCAAAATTTCCAAACTCATGAACTGTGTTAGAAATTACCATTTCAGCTGTGCTATTTTTAAGCCTGATTCAGACTGTGTTTCAGCACCCCCTGTCTGTGGGAAGTAATTCTCACTAGAACACAGCACTCTTGTACAACTACTGATGGAAGTCCACAGGGAACAAGGAATACACTTCAGTCCTGGTGTAGGAACAAACTGAGAGAGTACTCCTGCACTGACACAGCAGCATCTAAATAGAACGCATTGCTAAGGAATCTAAAAGTTACCAGATAATTAGTCCCACACACAGCTTTAATTATAATCACTGTGTGGAGTGCAGATACAACGTGCAGTTGAGCACTCTATTATTATGAAGGCTGCACACGAACGTCTGCAGTGGTCATCCCAGAACAGCTGTTGGCAAGACACTTCTGTACACCCAGTTACAGGAAATGGATGAGAAAACGTGTATCATTTTCTTGGTAACATATCTTGCAAAACATTGAAAGTCAAGTGATTTGGCTCATTTCAGAAGTGCAAAAACCTCCTTAAAACTCATAATCATAATGCTCATCTCTAAAGCTGCAACATGGCTTACGACCACAGCAGGTTTTCACACATACTTACTCCTTTTGCAACACCTAGATGAAAACTATTTAGAGTCCTTTGAAAAACTAAAGTCAACCTTAAATACTAAAACAATTTAGACATTTTATATGTTCTAGCAGACCTGGGCAATAAAATGTCTCATTCCCATCTTGCAGCATGTGTCAGAGAGCACACCTCACTTGCCCATAGTGTAGGGCTCTGGCTGGCAGGCTCTAAATGTGAACTTCAGAAAGCAGGACATGCAGGAGTCACTTCATCATGTCCAAGTGAGTTTGTGATTGCTATGTAACATCCACGGCTACCAACTTTTAATGAATGTCCAAGTGTAATTTTAAAGGATTTTAAATTTCAGTCAGGAAATGTTGATAACACAAGTACATTTCCTTTGACTTAAAATATATTCAGTAATTAGAAACTCAGAAAAGGTTTGCTTTCTTCTGTTATACGAAGTACCCAAGACAGGAATTCTTAATTTTATAGTTATTTTTAGTAATAAAACATAGCAGAAGTACAAAAGCCATTTCTCTACTAAAGAGAAATGAAAATTTACTTTTTTCCAACACATTCAAGATTAGACTTCTCTAAGAAGTTTTGATTCAGAGCACAATAGCAGTCTCATTACTAGTTCATCAAACTCTAGAAATCCATTTGAATTATATGTTCTGTCGGGCAATTTGTGGGGAGAGAGAGAGGAAAAAAAAAAAGACAGCAGGAGATAAAAAGAGAGAAAAAAGAAATAAAAGTTCAAGTGTGATAGCTACTTAACTGACCTTTAATATCTGTTCACAGATCTGAAATACATAGTATCTGTTCACCATCCCAAAACATGCTGCACTAGAAGACACCTAAGGCAAAACTATTCTTGCATTTATGATGCAGGATTTTTTCTCCCAACTAGCTTTGAAAGGCTACTGACCTATATATATTAATAGGGCATGTTACTATGTGATGCATACAATAATTTTAGAAACTGGGTTAAATATTTACCAGGTGATATAGGTCTGCTAGAACTTGGTGAGGGTGTATAAGGGATAGGACTGGACACAGTGCGAGGTCTTAATCCTTGTGCAGACATCTCATTAAAATATCTAACAAAAAAAGGCAAAGAATAATTAGATCAAACCTTTTAAAATGTGCTATGTTTTAAATGCTTCACTGTGATTTTTTTCAATTCCTGTAAGAATTACATTAGATTAATGAAGAACCAGTCACCTTTAGGAAATCATGACAGAATTCTCAGCATTGTGGATACTGGCTTAACTTTCAGTGGAAACAGCCAGACTTATCTTAGTCATTAGTTAAAACCATACAAGTTGCATATTATTAGAATAGTACATATTAAGGTCAGAGATATAAACCATGTCATCCAATCTGACCTACACTACATTCTTGCACTTTACACATTTCTACATTGAACTCAGTAGCTTGTCTGGCTGGAGTGTATCTTCCAGAAAGGCATTCAGCATTAATCTGAAACCACAAAAAGGGGGGGCAAAAAGCATTAGAATACTAATAATTTGTTCCAACAGCTGATCAGCCATCCCATTAAAAACATGCCTTATTTCCTACTCTGGTCTCAATATGTAGCCATTTGTTCATCTTGCCTTTTGACACTGGAATAGGAAGACATTTTCAATGCAGGACTTTCTCTCACTAAGGTACTTCCAGGTTGTGTTGCGAGATACACACTTCACTATAATAAACTGAACAGATTAGAACCTCAGGCAAGGCATTTTTCCCCATCTGTAATAATTTTAATGATATTTATTTGTTCTTTACTCACTGAATACAGTGAAGCTTCTTCACAGACATCAAGTGCTATATAAAAGGAGACAAAAATAATACCAATTGTGCCTACTTGCCACTTACTGCTTTTATCTCAAAAGAAATTCTACGGGGGTTTTTTCCCCGCAGCACTAGGTTGGCAGCTTTCAGGTCGAGTTGCTTCTGTACTCTCCACTTAAGATTTTTCACTCGCTGTCTAGATTAGATGCTCCTCTGCTCACCTTTTGCTGCACATGTGATTGCAAATCTGTGCACTTGGGTTTATATTATTAGATTTAGCTGTGCTTCTTTACTGGACACAGCAAGACAGCAGGCAAAATTAGCTACCTAACATCCCTTTGACTTTTCCTTGTCTCCCATTCTACCACCGTGCTCTCAGAAATTCTTAGTAGCTGCATTTATTTCCAAATCATAGGAAAAAAAAATGTAACATGGCACAGCATTAAAAATATTCCCATTTGATGGAACTCACAATGATGACTACTTTGAGATCTGTTCATAAACATGCTTTGACACTGCATCGTGCTGATGTCTAATCAGGATATCCAGTCACTAAACCACATTCCCTAGCTAAGGCAGTACACTGCGGTGATACCAAAGTTGGTTTGAATTTGGGTAGATCAGGTAGTAAAGTAGCTGCACTAGAGAACAATGGAAAACCAACAAACTGATAAATTAGGGTTTAATTAAATATAAATTTTCGAAAGAGCTACCAGTGGCAAAGTTAGTGAAATTGAACTGACTGGACTTCCTCTGCAATACACAGTAACTTGCAACGCACACAAGTGTGTGTGTTACAGGCAGCATCTTTGTGATTTAATCACCTTGTACTCTACACAAATACAATTTTATGTAAGTCATCCTAGTACCTAGGTATTTCCCTACTACTCCGAATAACAGGATGGAGGATGAGAAAACAAAGCTATCACTACTCAGGAGGGAGAGGTTTTGGGAGAGCTGTGTATTTTGCATTCAGTAAAGCATCTTCACCTATCCCCATCTACAAACAACAGGTATCATCAACTAATAGAATGCAACTAAAAAAAATGGGATATCTGATTAATTACCACCACCGTTTTTAGGAATATGTAAATTGACAAAAATTTACATTTTAAAATCATTACTGCACACAGTTCCACAAGTATTTTGTCTACACAGTGCTTCTAAAACTAACCACTAATGCTTGCTTCATCCTTCCCTGATTTGTACTACTTACACTGCAAATACCTGCTTTGGAGCTATTCTGTCAGGCCTTTGTAGTACCAAAAAAATCAACATGACATTTAATAGCTAATCAAATTTTCCTGCATTTTATTGGTTACCACTCCCTACAAGCGGATGACAAAAAAAAATATTAGGATACTCTACAATGTTGGATTAATACTGGTAATTCACCTAGATTTAGATTTTGACTGTATTTCCAGTGTATTGTAAGTAGTGGAAGAAAAGATTAGTCTAATAAAAGCAGATTCAAACACTAATATAGCACTTGCTAAATCTCAATACCAGATGCTAATGCAATATATGTCAAGTTCTGCTTGACACAAAGTATCTGGTACTTTGTTCTTGGCAAATTATGGCTTATAACACATATACTGGTGACCCAAGAAGAAATCTCTCAGTGTCAGAAGAATACGCAGCACAAGGGCAATTATTTTATTTATTCCAAAGGACCACTATAAATCCAAAACAGTGTAAAACAACACAACAAAACAGTAAGCATTTTATAAGAAATAAGGACATTTTATTCAAAATTCTCTTTCAAGGTATAATTCTGTCATATGACTATGATGTGAGAAAACAATAAAAGGCATAATGAAAACCCAATGAAAAACTCAAGACTATCTGTAATACAGCTTCAAAGGGAGAAAAAAAAATAAGGATGTTATGGTTTGGACGTCAAGAACAACCCAACAGTTCTGGAAATGCTTCCTCTCTCTAAGGCTTCACACAGCACCTCTTTGTATTTGGACATAGTTTACTTTCTGCAAAGGACAAATTAGCCCCAACTAAGGATGTTGTTCCTACCTCATAGAACTCCTTGCAGTGACCAAGTCAGGGGCAAAACAAAGGTATCATGATCCTGATTCTCAACTCCACAGCTTTATGTATTTCAATATACATTATCAAAACCCTAAACAATCTTCAGATACAACTACTCTCTTGCTCACTGTTAAAACTAACGTAATTTCTACACAACTTTGAAACAATTCTACTCAAGGTATTCCTGGACTATGCAGGAATTTGGTAAGTATATTAAACCCATACACAGGTTATTTCTATACTTAATTCTATAATATTCAAAAAGTAGTATGAGTACTGATAAATAAGTCAATGCCAACATATATGGATGGCTAAAAAGTACCAACCTTTCATCGTCCATTTCTAAGCTGGATTCACTTTCTGACAGTTGTCTGCACAGTGCTTCCCTACGCTCCATTTCCCTCTGTAATTTTCTTTGAAGTCTCAAGTTTTCTTCTCTCATATGTCGCTCCTCTTCCAAATATTGTGCCATCTTCTCTGAATCTGAAATTCAGAATTCTGTTAAAATTTGAATAAAATTCAATTTTACAGACAGCCAAATATGTTACGCCTAATTTTACTCCAACACTTCAAGATGAGGGTGTAGAAAATGCTCAGGATAGATCACTTACGATTTTCATCTCTCACTCATTAGTTCAAAGCCTAATTCAGAACAGCAGCTACTAAAATGAACTGTTTCACGGCAATTTTGGAAATGAAAATGTAAAAAATCCCCCAAAACCACCACCAAAAAAATCCTCATTATTTACTTAAATAAATGTGAAAAGAAAGGAAAAAAACAAAATTAAGAAAATAATATATTGCTAAAACAATTAGGAAGAAATACTGATTCCTGCTTCATTAAAATAATGCTACTCCACATTTACAAACATGTTGCTGCAAGACATGGCAGAAATTATTTTAAATGTATATTTTCATTTCAAAGGAAGAAGCACAACACCAGTTCTGAAACGCAAAACCCTAACTTGGATTAAAATTCCTACCTTATATGTATTCTACAACATTCTTAATTACATGTTTTATCACGGAAATGGCCAGCAGAACATGTACCGATATTAAATATTAATACTAGAATTATACTAAATTTTAATATTAAAAGTCAACAAGAAGTTTACTCTTTACATTAAAGGGCAATTTGAGTTTTTCAATTTTAAACAAGTTCAGCAAACATCACTTAAATGGTCTGGTATCACAGAATATTTAAAGTGATAAAATTAAGTTATGAAGCATTGTGACAGATTACTTAAATAAAATGGAACACATGATGAAGACTTATGACACATATAATGTACTTTGTCAGATTTTGTAATGTTTGATCAAGTTTACAGTTAAATCCTTGATATTTAAAAAGCCCAAAATGATTCATCATGTTTTGTGATCCCTTCTTCACGCAGCACCCTTCAATGAAAAGAATATTCCTGTTTTAGAAGACTGTTCCCAAACTATTAACATGTGATTTATCTCTCTTCTGTGGTAATATCACTTCTAAATGTAACAGTATCACTTATTTTAATCTATTATTATACCAAACCAGTTCCTAGAAGTGCTTCAGAAATAAAAAATGTAATACAAATATCAGAATTTAGTAAGCAGATTTCATTAACTATTTATGAACAATACTAGAGGCTCTCTAATGACCACATATTGCAAACATCAAACTGGAAACTGTATTTCTGTTTCATCTTCTGCTTGCAGGCACATCCATCATTCCTATCAGCGCTGCTATTCAGCTGTTTATGTTATGCAATTGTTTAACCTGTTCACAACTGGAAAGGGTACTTTTAAACCTAGATATTATTTTCAATGAGAATTTGACTTCAAATGCTTTGATTTTTTTACTCTTAAGTCACAGTAATTCAAAAAGAAACTGCTTAAAAATAACAGAGGGTCCCTGAAATTAAATTAATAAGGCTAGATTTGCACAAAGAGTATTTTAAATCTAAAGCATTGCTCTTGTTCTGAACTTCAGTAAGTGAAGGCTACAGTGCAGTATTGGCAAGTACAAAGCTTAGCCGTCTTTTATCTTCTTTTAACATGCACAAATTATTAATAACTTGTGCACAAGGTCTGCAAAAGAGCACTCTGGATCCATCATCTCTGTCTTGGAGGAAGGCTGCTGCCTCTGGCCAGACATTTCTCCACATGGAGGTTGACATATCCCTGTTGGCCTGTTTGGAGCAGCACACCACAGGGGGATAGTATTGACTGTTCCACACTTACCCAAATTTTTCTGTCTGTGTGGTGATGTAGCTACTCCTTACCAATTGCAATATAACGCTACTGACCAGGAACTAGTCAGAACTACTGACAATGAGACAGAAATTTTTGATATAGCATGACAAAATGAAGGATTGGCATTGCTAAGTTCATGGGAAGGTGCAAGCCTCCTGCCAGCTAAGCCCATGTGCTCAGGGCCACAGCCTCTTCTTTGGAAAGGCAGGACAAAAAGCAGGTTTTCCACTGCTGGCACGGGGTCACAGCACCACACAACAGAAACACAACTTCTACACCACTCTTTATGTTGTCCACCTTCAAAGCAATCTTACGCAGGCAAGACCACCACAAGATTACTTCTGCTACACTGTGAAGTCAAACAGCTGCCTGAGATTGCCACAATCACAAGTGACATTCTTCTATACAGCTAATATATTTTGCTAGCTGTTATTTCTTCTGAGTAATTCTTAATTTACAACACGACTCTTACGAAGTAGGCCACAAATATGTTTTGAAAAACCTCTATGTTGAAATACTGCTAAGTCTCTGAAAAAAAGATACATGGTTTTCTGCCACAAAATATTTGTTGATTCTTCCAGACATCCTTCTAGTAAAGCTAAAAAAAACCCCCAAACTGCAGTACAAGTAAAACTGCAATTATAAAAATGTTTGAATTCAAACTTGCCTTAATTTTTTTCACATCTATATGAAATTCAAACTCAAGAAAGTACACAGAAAAACCTTACATTTAACGAAGATTAAAAGATTTGAAACAATGTTTTACTCACGCTGTAACTGTGCTGCTCTCAGTTGCTTCTTTAATCTCTCCACTTCATTCTTTAAAAACCTGATATGTCTCATCATATTTTCTGGAGAGTCTATCTCCATTGATATGTCTCTGGGTGACGGTGGAGCAGATACTGGCTGGTCTAATTTCTCCTGCAAAATTCTACATGAAAAATAGTTCAAACTTTACCTTTCATTCTAATGAAAAGAAAACCTCATATCCCCCAGAAAACCATTGCAAGTATTCTGACAGGTATGTAAGATTTATTTTAGCTACTAGTTTTGAGGAGATAAACTTGGGAGGACTTACAGTGGATTTTTTTAAATTCAAAATAAAAAAAAGTAAAATTTGTTGTCCAAGTACAGATGAATTTTTTAAATTATCCAAATACTGACATTCCTAAATATTTCTTCATATAGTTCAGGGAAAAATTCTCAACTATATATAGTTATCTCAGTTTTACATTCAAACATTACTTATTTTACAAAATTATTTTAAGCAAACTCATTTATTCTCTTACAAGTTTTTACATTTATGTTCTTAGAGAAAGAACATACAGTGAAGATTAATGACAAGTATGTCTGTAGTGAAACACAAGCTTTTCTGCATTTCACCACTACCAAAAGAAAAAACTTCACAGACACTTTCTGAAGTCTCTCTTTTTTTTTTTTACTCTCCAAACAGAAAGGTATTAAGGTATTCCATATAGTCAAGGTTTCAAATACCTCAAATAAGTAACATTAAATTCAGGAGTAATGAATTTCTCTTATGAAATGTGGTAGATGTTATATGTTCTAAATGATGATATTTGGAGTTAATATAGTATTTTCCACCCTGAACTCATGAATCTGTTCTTTGCTAGGAACATGTTGACTGGTCAGACCCAACTCTGTCCTGAAGAACAGGGACACCATTACATAAGCACAACTTTTTGCATGGTGTGGTATTCACACGTATCATACACACTGTACTGAATCAAGGTCTGACTCCACCATGGCTCCTTATAGGAAGGCACACAGTGAGGTAAATTAAACCAGAAATGGTCTGCCTCAAAGAAGGCTTTAAATCTGAGATACAGAAAAATCCTACCAAAGGCTCATCCTGCTATGGATTTACCACTGCTGAATATCACATGTAGGTCTCAGAGCACCTTCCACACAGTAGGGCTCTGTAAAATAAAACTACAAACCCTGCAGTTCACTTTGGCTCAGGTGTTTCCTGAGGCACCAGTCAAGATTCAGAGAGTCACATTAACATAACTGTATTTAAACATGTAGGGAAAAAGAGACGTTAATCATCATTAATCATTACTCTACCCTCCTCCTTCCCAAAAAAAGAGTTCTAGTATTATAACATTAAAGAGATGGTTGTTTTCATACATATTTTTAATTTTAGCTTTCCCAGGAATATAGTCACTGTCTTAACTTTTACTAAAGAGGGACTGGGAAGTCTCAATGACATGAGTGAACAGCCCTGAGAAAAAGCTGAAGTTTTCTGTGAGCAGACAGGGAAAAAGCAAGAGGTTCTTACACGAACAAATATAGTAAATACCATAAATCTAAAGCTGACCACAAACCAGAAGATTTAAAAAAAGGCTACTGGCAGTTGACATAATTCAGTAAATTCCTTCAAGCTTTCCCAGGTAATTTCTTATACTATTTAGCTTTATCTACTTTAAATGACCAATGATGTGGCATCATGCAAACAAGGAGCTTTACAACTGCTGTAACTTCCAGGGTTTCACAGATTAAACAACTCTTATGGGACAGAGATGAACATATTTAATCCAGAACACTATGTATTAAAAATCTCTCCCATAGTAACAGGTGTACTGCAACATGACAAACCGTTTTTCTGCTTCAAGCTTATCCATCCTCTTCCAGAGACGATTCACTAGTGCTTCTTGTTCTTGTTCCAAAGTATTTTCAAGGTCAATCTTCTCACGTCTTAGCTGGAGAGGAAAAACAATCAATGAAAATGATGGGCATGTATTTTTTTCAAGGAACTGTTTTTAGGGAAGATCCCTGCTTTTATAACACCATTTTAAATAATGCAACAGTATGGAGAAGAAGAGACAAAATTCAGGCACAATGGGTTGGAGCCAGTGAAAAATCAAGAGATTCAGTAGTTGCACAGTTGTCATCTCCTTAAGAGAAGTTCTTCTCACAGAGCTTGTCTCTGGTCAATAAAGAAGAGCATGAAACCTAGACACATGAGAACTGACGACATGACAAGCCTATTCAAAGACATCTATTCCATGTGTCTCTGAAGTTCAAACTGAATTTACTGCCCCACAACCCCAACATTCACTCTTTTGAAAAATTTTAGACTTTTAGTGGAAGAATCACTAAGTAAGTCAGTAATGGAAGAGAAGCCATGTTTGCCTTGTGTTAGATAAAGGAGTGACAAAATAAAAATAGTAAAGAAAAAATTATGTGAACTGCTTTAAGTGTTATTGTATCAATCCTTACTAGCAAAACAAATGTAGTTATATCTTAGCAAAGGCTTTATAAAAGTAAAAGCTTGACATCAATCATGTTCACTTACTTTATGAACAAATAATTCTTGATTCTACTAGCAGTTAATAAAAGAAGATATAACGTAGAACCTTCTACTGTAAGTTAATAAAAGGAGATATAATGTAGAATCACACATGAAGAAATATACTATTAAACCAGAAATACAATACAATATTAATAAGACAGGAGAATATTAAGAGGCACAGCTGATCTTACTCAGTAACAATGCAGCTCAACTAAAAAACTTAGCAATAATGAAGTAATGGAGAACAGATCAACAGCTTTACAGGTGGAAAATAGCATGGAGGCATTTTTCCCAGCCAAGCCTTAGTTAGCACCACTTTTTTGATGGGCAAATAATCTCACGTTAGCAAATGGAAAAGACTGAAAACAGATTAAGCAACTTCCTCACACATTTACAGCATCACTGGGTGAAGGGCTATCACAGCATCTAAATCTGTAAGCGCTATGTGCTAAACACGACATTAATAATGAGAAACCCAAACAAAACAAACTTACATACTGCAGGTAATAGTGCAAGTTTAATGAATGCATAAATTTTATCTTTAAAGATTAGAGGAATTAGTTACTGTAAGTACAAATAGACATATATTGATGAGTAATAGGGAAAATAATTAAGAAACACTGTTTAGGAAACCTTTCCATGTTTGAGTTTCCAGATGTATACTATGAGCTGAAGGAACTTATATTTCAACAAAAGAGAAGTCAGAAGCAACATGCTTCAGTCTCTCATCGGAGATGAGAATTTGGATCCTACCCAGCACTTTGCTCCCCACATCAGCCAGAGCTGGAGTAGTAGGAAGGAGGGAGCTCAGTCCCAGGAGGCCCAGGGCATTCTGCTGTAGACAACTGCTCCTCAGCCAGTCTGGCCAGTGCTTGGGGCTGAGAGAGTTCAGAGGAAAGAAAGTACAGAAAATGTCCAGGCAAATCTGTACGTTGTGCTTCTACACAGATCTGCACTGCACTGCACAGCTATCTATACAAACACATGATGAAAAAAGTTTGAATGCAGATTGTAACCTTAATGATGCAATGATTTCTGCATCATTTCAGTCCAGCGTGGTTTAGACTGCCCTGCTGTAACTTTTTACAACTGTGTTATTGATCTCGCAACAAACAAACGCAAAAAACATACAGGTGAAAAGAAAATTTCTTTTAGTGGTAGGAAGAAGAGCACACTGGAATTTGAAAACAGAGTAAATTATTCATAACCCTGGATTTGAAAATCTACGATTACATTCAGTATTATAGCAACCATCACCAAGGCAGTGGAGTCCATTAATTATAAATCTGTATGTAGGTGATGTGCACAACAGCAAAGTCAAACCATCAGCAACAACATACAAATAAGCTTTGTGTTGTGTCCTGAAGGCTGCTCTGATGAAACATCAAAGAAACCAGGTTGTGAAACAAATCTAAAACTCCACATTTCCAGCAATATGAAAACATACTGGAAACAAATACTTTCCTTTCCTGACCTTGAGTGTTGGGCCAGTTCCTCCCACTGTCGGGCTATTACAGCTTTGAGGATGAACACCTAAATTGAACCTATAGGAAAGCAACTGCAGCACCTTGATCAGAGCTGTGAATTCAAAGAACTGGTGTGTTTGGTTTTGTACTAGATAGTTTCAGGTGTACTTTGCAAATGTACTCCAGTCAATGAATTTGTTAGCAATGTGATAATATCCAAAAAACATAATAATATTCTGAACTACAATAAGCAGGATGGGATTATAGCTACGGACTGAGTTAACAGCTCTGCAAATACTACTATCATTCTATATAGGTTCAAAGTTACATCCCAATCAAACATAATTTAGTTTTTACCACTGAAACAGGGAAATGAAGTATTGCCTTTCTTTCAGGCCTTAACCTTCCCTTCAGAGGAAGAGAAAAATTCCTTTTAACCTTCCTCATCATGCAATTGTTTCTTCTCATCTCTCTTTCACACATACACTTACTTTATTTCAAAATGCACCTAGAATATCCATTGTCTGTGTATTCCTGGATTATTGCTTTTTCAATCTTCTTGCCAATTTATTAACAAGCACAACTGTTCCCTCCTGAAATGGAGATCTTCCAAATCAATGACAGTTGAACATGCTGATCTCTGCCTAAGTCCACTATCTCAAATTTAACTTCTCTGATTCTCACCTGCCCTTTGTAGCTCTAATTCTCTGCTGCTTTCCAACAAAATCTTTCCAGAACATTTTACACATTATGTTCTCCTCCTTTCAAAGCAGACATAGATGATTATTAGCACTTCAGTAGTTATTCGTCATCTCCTAAATACACCCATTCTAGTTTCTCACTATACTGTATGAAATAAGAAAAGCAATTAAAAATAGTAATAGCAAGACTACAAATGCTTGGCCTCAGTAAGACAAAAATGACAGCTATTTGTTTCTTATCAAAGCACTGAACTGTAACACAGAACATTATTTCTCATTGTAACTGAGCCATTCAGTTAATGAAACAGTCACATTGCAAATTCCTTCACCATCAGCCTTCAGAGAAGAATGTTCTGCTGACTTCAAACTGACTTAAAAAATTATTTCAGGTCACATTTGAACCCTAAGATCCAACTTAATTTTTTATTAAAGAATAACACTCTATGCAACCACCACTGCTACAAGCTACAGATCACCTGTGGCATAAGCTGTTCAGATGAAAAAAAGCAAAGGAGAAAGGACACAGAGTGAACATATGCTGTAATTATCTGATTAGTGATAGATCCAGTAATGCAGCCCAGTTCAAAGCATTGCTGAATTCCTCCTTCGAAGCCCTGTTTAACAGGTCTTCCAAAGGTTATGTGGAAACATCATGGCAATCTCTCTTCCTTAATTCCCTATGTGTACAAAAAAGGCAACATGGTTCTCCCCATAACTTTTGGTTGCTTCTTGGTAGGTACAGCATATACCCCAAAGGCTTCAGCTGGTTAATTAGAACAATAAGCTTTTTGTTTGTGTAAGGGAAGAAAGCATTCTGAAGTCCAAAGTAACTTGAGATTTACTGGACCTTAGTGTGAGAGAAAACAAAGGCATATGAGGAATTACATATAAATACATGGAATTTCTGAGGAAGACTGGCAGCCAAATTTAACACCTTCATAAACAAAGTAAGTTTTCAAGGTCAGATATTTGAGAAAAAGACCTTTGTGCATCTATGCTTTTTGAACAATATATTGTTGATATTTAAACGTAGCAACAAGTTTCAAATTTTATGATTCCACAAGTCTCTCTGCCAAAAACAATGATACAAAAATAAATACCAGTAAGATTTCAGCTGTGGCTCATGTTCCAAGACTATGACAGCTTAGTATGTTAAGCTTACTTTGCATTTTGATTAAGTGGTGGCCACCACCACCTTGTGGCTAAGAGAGTTATTTCAATCTCATGCTTATTTCCATACTTGTTAAAGATTTGCTGGCAACTGCATCTTTCTACCTTTCTATTTTTCAATTTGTTCCACAGATCTCTCCATATAGAATGTTAGCATAAGAATCAAGAAAACTCATTTGATCATTTAGATAACCATTAATTCATTTATCCAGGTCAACAGAAATAGGAGAGTCACACAAAACTGGCAAAAATTTGGATTACCTGCAGCAAAAAAGTTCCACACCAAAAGAAATCAGAGAAATAATGCACTAGGTTTACACCACCTGAATTATTGAACTTGCCAGAAAAATCGGAAGTTTTTTAACAAGCCTATAGGTATCATCAGTTTGCCTTTTAAATCCAAAGGTCTCCTACTAACACCATTGAGATGCTTTGATGTACATGCCTAGACATAAGAGCACTCCCAATGTCTAAACTTCCAGCTGAAACATGACCAAAACAAGAGGCGTTTTATTTCTGCAATCCTCCTAACTGTCTCAGGAGAAAGGGAGATGTAGCCAAACCTCAAATCTTTTGGAGTATACACACAGCTGAAATCTCACAGTTCAAGTCCTGTGCTCTCCAAGCTGCCACAAAAAGGTGACCCAGAGCACCAGACCACACACAGATCGTTTACTCTTGTGCTCAACCACTGTCAGAAGTGGCAGTCTTTCTCAAGAGCAGCATGAGTGCAAAGTTGATGAACAGCAACAAGCGGGATTATTCACAAAAAAGCTGCATTTACAAAACTCACTGCTGTCTAGCAGACATGAAGGCTGCAAAAAGGCTACTAAAAGCTATAATGGCCATGAAAAAATTAATCGAAGTTTCTCATAATAAATTATGTTATTTATTGCTTTGAAAGTTAAACTGACTTTTCTATATTCTCGATATTGCCCAGTTTCTTACCTACTCTAAAAAATAAAGTCAAATCTAATACAAAAAATCTTGGTTTTTTCCTCAGTCATGTAATTCTGAAAGGAAGGAGTTACCTGCTCCAGGGTGAGCTGCTTCGAAATGGTATCATTTTCCAGTTTTTTAATCTTCTTCATCAGTTTGTTCACTTGAAATTCCTGTTCCTGCTCTAAATGCTGCTCCAGTTCAGCTTTTTCATGTTGCAGCTAAAAATTTAGGAGATGTGTAAATATTTTAAACACACAAAATTATGAACTTAGGCACCTTTTATACGTTTATTTACACATTTATTCACACATTTATTCTTACTGCATGTTAAATTCTCTACTGATAAAATGCACAACCCACACAAGAGTTCTTCAAAAAGGAACTGTGCTGCATATTTACAAAGCAGACAGAAGTAAACATTTCCAATTAAGTTAAATCAAAATAGATTATATTATATGCTATAGTGTATTATAGACACTTCAAAAGTAAAAAATTTATCATAATATTGACAAAAGCATTTATTTTAATCTAAATGCATCAACTCAAGAACACCCAAAGCACAAAATGCAGGCCTTTAGCAATTCCTTCTCTCAGACAGCTGAAAGCTTAAAATTGTGACTGAAGTCATACTACTGAAATTGCTGTGCAACAAGTTTACAAAACAATAAAATCAAAAAATACTCTAATTTATATTCCTATACTATCAAGAATTAAAATATTTTGATGACATAAAAATACTGGTTATTTCAAATCAATGTTACACATGTTCTTAACACTCGTGGGAATTTTTTTTCAGTTAATATATCCAATGGAAAAAATCTTTACTCTCAGGGTTCTTGAACAGATGGAAACAAACATCCCATCCCCCCCTCATTTTAACATAAAGTATGGTCTGGAGTAGAGTCACTTTTAACATTAAAGTCAAAATCACAATAGAATGCCTCTGAGACAGGGATCCAAGTCTTCCTGTGGATAAAACAGTGTGACTGGCACCATGGTATGAACACGTGAATCTGACTCAGGGAAACAAAAGACAGTGGTGTAATTACATTGTATTCTGACCATCCACTGGAAATTGCAGGCACCTTTTTGCACCTGCTTATTTCCTATGCCAGTTCTTTCAGCTATCACATAACAATCCGTAAAATCATAGTGTTTAGATGTGTGAGGAAAACCTGAGGAAATGGAGAGATACATTGCAGACACAGACACAGGTCAAGGCTGCTGGATATCCACAGTGAAGTAATATACTTTGATTTCGAAACAAGCTAAAATCGTCCATTTGTTAATAGAGTTCCTTTTGCTGCTATTTAGGGACAAAATGGTCTGTGAAGTGCAGTCTGGCAGAGAGATCAGAGCCAAAAGGCTCATGTGGACAGAGCACCAGGCAGACAGCAACTACTTGGCAATATACATAGAGAAGTTTGGACTTCAGCTGTGTTTTCAGGGTTTGTCAATGTTGAGATTTTAAAATAAACACTAGAATAAATTAAAATAAAAACTAGAAAATTCTTAGAAAATATTAGTTAGAAAATACATGAGATTTATTCCTTTTACTTACTAAGTTACAGTGTATTTCCTAACTCTCCTGATGATTACGAATGTTCCCATGCACTTGAGAAAGCCACTAGGCTCTAATATGCTAATCACTGAGACTATTATGGCAGCTCTTGATCAAATGGTTAGGGAATTTTGTTAAACTGCTTAGTTGGAAATAAAGCCATTCCATTGTTTATGTGAGAACACACAGAACTGCTAAGCGAAATCTGTATTAGAAGAGAAACATAAATTCACATTTTTAAATCAAAATACTATTTATGATTTTTGATAATCAAACTCTGGAGTTTCTTACTTCAGTATTGGAATTAAGCTTAGTTGGAAAAAACCAGGTGCAATGTGTAAAAGCCATTATTTCACCTTAGAGCTCCATAAGCCCCTTTACCTCCTTCCCCACCCCTTTGCAACATCAATAATTTGAGACTGAAGACAGTCAAAGAGCCAAAGGAGCAGACAGCCCGTGGATTACCAAGCCTCAAGGTACTGGCTGCATTGTCTTCAATCTCCATTTTCCTTCATTAAAAAAGCTAGACTTTTTTTTCACCTAAAAACTGAGACCAAATCCAATTGCTGCAAACAGCTTGTATTCAGTCAGTAAGTTGAACCGTGTGAAAAGGCACATAGCCAGAATCCCTTGCTCAGCCCAGAGCCAGCATTGGCTCTGTGACTGGGGACTGCTGGGAATTCCATCAGTCCAGTGGGTAAGTCACACAAAAGCACCTCAAACCAACTTAACAACAAATACCATTTCTTGCTCTAGTGTGCTTCATGCAGCTACTGTATTATTTAAAACAAATTGAGCTTCAATAGCACTATCTTGCTTGTCAAAACATTCCTTTTAAAGCTTACTGGAATTTCCATCGCATGGGGACTGATGAGACTTATTCATTAGATCTGCAGCTTCTGTGAAGGATCTACTAAACCTACCTTGGGAGTGTGAACATACTGCAGCCAAAGGACCATTCCAGCTGATCAGAAAGCTACCACCTGAAGCCTGGAGAGTATCTTGTATTCTCATTAGAAAGTGACTGGGAATAAAAAGAAGCCCACAATCACTTTCCCCTTGAGTGCTAAAAGGGATTAAAGAATGAAAATCCTCTTGGACACTCTGATGAACCTATTTTATTGTGCTACTCTCCTTTACCCTTTGGCTTCATTTTTCAAAGTGTGAGAAAAATACTAATGACACACACCAAAATATACATGAATTATGTCTGTCGCTCATAATTGGGTAAAATAATTTTTCCCTTTTATTTGCTTTGATCACAAAAACAAACCAAAATGAACTAAACTCATACAATGCCGAAACCTGAATGCTGAAAAACAGAATTCCTAACAATGAGAAAATATCCACTGGTAAAACACTAGTAGATAGTGTTTATTTTACCTAGTAAAGTGAGCATTTTCAAACTGTTTTTAATTATATGCAACTATAGTACCAACCATATATATATTATAGATACACCTACGGATGCCAGCTAAAGAGAAGACAAAAATGTATTCAAACATGTCACCTTGGGCAAAATGTCTTAGAGAGTTGGAATTGCATATCAAAACTGAAGGAGAATTTTCTGCTACATAACATTAGAGATGGGTTTGGTGCAAGAGTGACAGCAAATAGTCTGAAGTGAGAATGGGGCTTTCAAATAAAACACTCAGCAGCAGAAGTGTATGTGTTAGTTCAGTTCAGTACTACACAGCTACAGCAATACCTTCTCTCTCTACAGATACAATTGTCCTGATATAATGTAGGACCACATGTACCTCATTTCCTTACTGTGCTGGTTTACTTCTGGGACTGCAGAAAATGTTTTCATAAAGTAATGCAGCCAATGGAAGAAATTCCCTCTTAAAAAAATAACCCTAATTTATCTCCCAGACTAGGACCTGGTACACTGTGCTGAACAGTCAATTTTTTGTACTCCATGCCCTCTAAAGTTGTCCAATTCCTCCTTCACTGCATCCTGAAAGTCCTATTTATTAACAAATTTGTATCAGCAGTTTGCCTTCTCATATGTCCAGATGTTCATCAAATAAATGATAGATGAGCTGACTGTTTATTCCGTACAATCCCATTTGCATTCTTGAGCTGACGCATCGTCTTTTGGAGAGCAGGAAGGGTAATAGCTTATGTTTACAGACTTATAATTTTTTAAAGAATTGTCAAGAATCAGACTTGCATGAGAAACACTTCTGTACAGACACCCAATTGCTTAAATCTGCCTGACTACACATTATGCTGTTATCTTGTTACGTCATAGAATCTTACTTTCAAGGACAGGTATTTGGAACGATTTGCACCTAAAAAAAGGTATTGAATAAAAATATCTGAATTTGATTTTGAAAAGGACTGTTGCACAACTAAAAAATTAACTGACTTTGTAAGATCAAACAATATTAAAAACTTATTATTCTTTGGAGTAGCCTTGTTTCACAAAAGATAAATTTTCAAGATATACTACTTTAAATTTCAAAACAATAGCTCAGCATGTCCACATCCACTGCTGCAAGAACAGAGCCTACATCAAAACACTTCTACAAAATATTGCTACCATTCTATAATGACCAGAGACAGAATGCTACAAAAATATTGTTCCAAGCCTTCCAGAGACTTCATCAGGTAAAAGAAAATTATAATTAAAGGAACTACATGGGAAAATATACATATATAAGGCTTGTAAGAACTTTATCAGGAATATATGTGATTAAAAGCTTTCGTTTACTCCAAAACTTTTATTTACTCCAAAGCTTTTATTTACTCTGTTGAGATGCACGTGTTCCTTCATTCCTGCAGCATTCAGCCTAAAAAATCAATCATTATGCTAAACAAAGGAAACTTACCTAATAAAACTGTATGTTTATTCATTTGGCTTGTAGAGGCAGTGAAAGCTAATGCCAGACAGTTATAAAGAGGTATTATCAAGCAAACTTATGGCACCAGGAAGACAGTATTATTCCAGCAAAAATACCTTCTTTTATGTGCTACTGTGTATGTTTAGACTCAGTCTGCATACAGTAATAGGTTTTAAAATGAATTTCCTACAATATTGAATACCTGATGTCACCCTGTTCTATAACAGTAATGCACATTATGCTGAACTGGGACATTCTTGTTCACTGTTAGTGAGGAGCTGCAGCTTCTGCTCTGGCAGGCAGTTTCTACACTGAAAACCTTTTAACATTCTGGGAGCTCATTCCAGATGTCAGTCTGAATGCAATGCATAAGCCCCTACAATTGTGACAAACAAAGGTCTGACAAAACCAAAACCACACAGGCACTATGAAAAAAGTCCCTCTGCTACGTGGCTTTCAACTGAATAATATGGCAGTAATTTTGAGACAGACTTGCAAATACTTGAAAAATTGAGACTGCAAATCATATGCAGTTTACCAGAAGTAGACTCCTCCTCTGTTCCAAAATGCAAAGTTTTAGACAAAACAACATATTCATATGCAATTTTTTTCCCCTTAGTCATACAAAAAGCAGGAAGCCATTTGATGCACAATGTCTGACAGCACGAATTTTGAAAGTCTGGTCCCAGGTTAGACCAACATTGCCTGGCAAATAGAGAGATTAAGAATTTAATCCCAAAGAACAGTCAAGCACCAACTGGAGACTACTGTATTTCTAGTTAAGTCATCATCCAAAGTCTGCATCTAACTTAGCTAGAATTCCCTCCAGAGCAAAGATGCTAAAAATGGAAGTGGCCATTTACAAGTTCATTATTCACCTAATAATGAGCAGAATTGCTACACTCTTACGGGTATTGACACTCACAATCTCAGAAAATTAAAAAAAAAAAGGAAATTGTAATTATCTTAACTTCCTGGTCTAAAAAAGATTAGTCAGGAAGTTAGCACTACACCTGTATAAGAGGAAGATTATCCCATTATAGAAAAGATATTGTAATAAACTCTAAGCTGATCACGTGATGTGTGCCAATAATCCCCTCTTTTCAAAAAAAAAAAAAAAAAAAGTTTATTTGAAAAAGTTTATTTGTAATATCAGGAGTTTCTCTTCTTAGATTTTTAATCTGGTGGTCTACATGGGTAAAATTTCCAGAATTCCAAACTGAAGAATCAAAACTTTCAGGTAACAGATAAGCTTTCAGAAAACAAAACCCAATGTCAAGCACTACTTTCAGTTCTTTGCTACTTCAGAAAAGAACCTTACAACTCACCAATACTCTAATATCAATTTACTAAATCCGTGACCTGTTAAGAGATGAAAAATTACTTTCATATAAACATGCTGTAAAATTAAAATGCTTCCTAATTCTACAGGTAAGCTCTTTGGGGGAAGGGACTGTGTCTTCTGTATTGTTTATAAGCTGCTCACCATGCTACTAGTGTATAGAACAATATATCAATATTCTGGTTTTGCACATCAATCAAGCCATGAAATGAGATCTGCACTCAGCATACAAACAAACAGAATAATAGTTTTAATATTAAACTGTTTGCTTTAAAATAAGTACCCCACCTGTACTGCAAGACTTGAGCCACTGTAAAGGTATGAAAAGTCATCTAGATGTGTGGACAAAAAAACCTGCTGACCAGTGAATTGTCATATTTTAAAATCTTCCGGTTGACATAACCATGTGTCTCACATGCTAAATGAGGTTTACAAGAAGGCCACATGGAATGAAATCTGAGGCTGCCGGTTGAGATACCAATTTGTTTTTTAACAAAAACAGGCGGAGATCAGCATTTCACCTCTGTATTATTGTAGTTCTGGCTGTGTAGTTAATTTCTTTCAGCAGAAACCTGCAGTTACCTACTGAAAGCTGGGTAGTATTTACAGCACAATGCTGAATCCAAAACTGAGGATTTTCTCCACATGCCATGCAAAAGGCAAGAGTAACTTCACCAGTTTTATGCCTGCATTCTGTTTCAGGTGCTTCTCTGATATTTTCTCTCATTCTAGTGAGAATGAAGTTACATCCTTTAAGGGTTTCCAGTGGACAAACAGCACAATGCCCTTGAACTGTTTCATACACTACGAGGCACCCCCTTGGCCATTTTGAGAACAGTAGATTGTCATCTTTTTCTTTAATTTGGTGCCACAGTCAAAGGATAGTTTCTGAACGTCCACAGCAAAATAGAATTAAAATTAATTATACTTTTAGGTTGACAAGAAACTTGTATTTCTCTTTGTAATGTGCAAACCTATTTCACATAATGTTAGCAATTTAAGAACTGTTAAAGATAGAGCTTTAAGGCAGTGTGAATTCTAGGGAAAAGGCTAAGCATATTTTAAGCAATTACTAGATACAACAATTTAGTTGCTGTGGAACTTGTGCAGTAAAAAATTGTGTGAAAGGTCATTATGTGTTCAACAAAATCAAGTGTAATTCATGCTTTTACTTTTAAAGTAAGTTTTACTTTGCTCTATACCATGTATGGTAAAATCCCATGTAACTGGGTTCTGTAACAGATTTATACATCTCCCTTTCAATTAAACATTGTTCAACATACTGTTTCTCCTTTTACTGCAAAAGACTTCAGTGGAAAGCTTTTTCTATAGTGATATCTACGTCTTACTTCAATTAAAATAAAAAAACAGTTGATATCCCTTTTTTACTGCCATCTGCTTCTCTATTTTTCATGAAAATGTATGACTTAGAAAGAATATGTGTATCTTTTTCAGAAACATTCTTGTCAGTTCTCAAGAACAGCAAGAAGAAATAGTTTTTACCAGAGAGGGACTACTTTATCTTGCTACTTAATTTACTATGTGATAATAGGATGCAAATAGACAAAGTCATAGAAGACCCAGTTTTCAGCAACAAAAGTGCCAGATGGGATGAGCTTTAATGTTGTTCTCAAACAGTGTATTTCCTAACTGCAGGCCTAAACATGCCTTAAATCTCCAGCTGCAAAACATAGAAATACTTGCAACATATAAATTAGGTTCTTTTAAATTGCCTAGTTTTTCATGACAAAGCTTGTAAGTAATGGCATGAAAAAAACCCTGGCAGACCACACTAAACACTCACCTAACTTAGTACCCTGTCTCCTATAGAGGCCCAAAGCAGGTATTTAGGCAAGACTATCAAGCAGATACAACACTTCCAACAAATACTTACATGCTTTCCAAAAATTAACAACTTGGGTAAAGAAGTTTCTCTCCCACAAATTGTCCCTGCATCTTCAACTTTTTACTTCTGGCATCAAACTGATGTTTTAATTCAAGAGAAGCAACTGATTTGTCATAAGTATGGATAAACTTACAGATAAAGTCTCCTCCAAGCATCACTGCACATTCTTGTATATGAAATTTAATATTTCAGGACTCCTATTAAATATCAAATACTCCAGAGGAAAAAAGTGTCTGTTTCACTAATACTGTAAATTAATCAGTAACTCTCATCTGGAAGACAGTTAACATGTACTCTAAGCTACAAACCCTGAGGTTCTCAACACTGAGTCACAGATGAAAACTTTAACATATTAAAAAAAGGCTATTCACTACATTTCTTGTACTTTGCTTTTGTCAAATGTCAGCTTTACAAGAGCTACAACCTGACCACATCCCTCTTGACTACAGTCATGCAAACAAAAAGGTTCCGTCACTGGTCAGTCCTGAGGCTCCTGGGAGAAACATCAGTAAAGGCATCAATTACCTGCATCAGTTTTCTTGAAAGCTCATTAGTGAGAAACTCCTCTTCCTTTTCATAGTTCACTGCAAGTGTTTCTTTTTCTTTCTGCAGAGCTTGAATCTTCTTAAATAAAGTATTACTGATGAATTCCTCTTCCTGTTCTGCCCTTGCTTGCTGTGAAGTAAAGACACAGTT
Organism: Calyptomena viridis; assembly: GCA_013390005.1. NCBI lineage: Eukaryota > Metazoa > Chordata > Aves > Passeriformes > Eurylaimidae > Calyptomena > Calyptomena viridis. The sequence continues at coordinate 206,010 of WEIV01006293.1, read as the reverse complement.
TTAAGAAAAAAGGAAGCAAGCTTCCACATTAAAAGCTGCAATCATTCCATTCCCCTTCAAATGCCTACCATCCTGGAGAACAGTAGGCTGGATCTAAGTGCTGTTACTATCCCCTTACAGCACCTTTCTTTGTTTTTTGTCTTCCATCTTTTAACTTGGGAAAATAAACTGGTACTTTAAAGTGGCCTTGTCCCAACCAAATGCACAAACTCCCCAACCTTATAACCTTTATAAAAGCATTATGGATTCACAGATACCTATTTTTACCTGCTCTATGCCTGAAAAAGGAACTCCTCTCTAAATGTTCTCTATTGGAAGGGGAAACACAGCTCAGACTGCTGCATTCAGCACCATGACTTCTCTTCAGCTCCCTCAGACTGAGCTCTGCTTTCTAGGAGTCAAGTAACACATTTATTCTTTCACACAGATATGCCAGGCTGCTGAGCCACAGGCAGTATGGCTCATCTCACAGGAACTTCTACCCAACCACCAGCCCAGGAAAACAGGGATGTTACTTCTCAGAACTGTTACTCCACTACATACAACATCAACTTACAAAAGTCCCAAGCCTGAGCTACTCTGGAAGCAGAATCACTAGAGAAGACAGTTTCCATTTCAGCTTTCCAGTAGCACCTAGGCACTGCTCCACAAAAAGCCAGCTGGGAGTTTGCTCACCTTCACTTCCTATAGTTCAGATGTTTGTATGTTTTTAAATATAAATAATAGAAAGTTGATAAATGAAACACATAAATGATCTTTTGAAAACATGTTCTAGAAGACCATGAAGGGTATTTCACACGAGCAAATGAAAGATTGTAGCTACAAATTGGTAGAGCCAACAATTCCATAGTCCAAACAAAGCCTAGAACAACTGAATAACAGAAATACCACATTTAACAAATGAGGCAAGGCAGTGTTGAGAAGTGGTTTTATTCCCTGCAATAAAGTCTATGACTTGTGTGATTTTCCCTGATTCTAATATAATGGCACCAACTTAGAGCTTATGCAAACATTCTCTAAGTTTTATTTCAGTAAAATTTGAGAGGAAAATTTAAGAACTGAAATAGACATATTAGTGAAGGCTTAGCTTCCATAATCTTCTGCCCAAAATGTGCCAAAATAACAATCTCTTCATACTTATTGCACATTGAAAAATGGTTTAAAGATTTCATTATGTCAGTGATCTTTTAACTGGAATGATACATTCCCTAGTGGTCTGAGAGACAATTACTTAGACATAGACACCTTCCATGTCTAGAAGAAAATTAAAGAACATAATTGTTGTTAAATTTGGTGAAACTATAGGACAATTGCAAATTTTCCTTACGATAACACCAGTATTACAAAATCTAATGCCGTGGTTTGGAAACTTCTCAGTTGAGTCTTCCTTCCATCAAGTTCTCTTCACATCTTTATCTGCCTTCTTGTCTGTTCTGCCATCTCTATTGCTTTCTTTTCAAGGCCCTTTCCTATCATCTAGCTGCCACCAGCTCCCTTCTCCCTGTCACCAGCAGAGCTGGCACAAACTCAACCAGGAAAAGAAAACAAAAAGAAAAAGCAAAAGCAAGGTCAAGCATAATTTATTAGCTTAACAGCTTAGGTCCTGCACACCTCCTACAGCGTTTTGCATCTCTATAGCAGAGAACCATTATTCCAGCATTGGTATTATATATATTATATAATCCTGCCACATCAAGAAAATACAGAGTTGTCCAAGAGCTCTGAAAAAATGCTAAATTGTCAGTTCACTTCTCAGAGGATTAGAACTCCAGGAATCTAACTGATCTGAATAACATCATCTATCAGTTTCTAAACGTGGCTTTACATAGAGCTATGAACAATCTTATGTCTTCAGAGATGTTTTGGAACACAGTAAACAAGTCAAATTGCAAGGGCTCATTGTCCTCAAATCGTTAAAATTCATGCATGCTGTTCCAAAATCAACTCCTCCACAGCCTTCACCACACAGGATTTCTACTTGTGTCTGTTTTTCAATGGTTCAGACAATAAAAGACAGTAACACAGACCAAGCTTACCTAAAATTAAATTAGAAAGCACTTGGTTCTAAAAAAACCACAAAAGAATGAGGGTGTTTCTGCTTTGATTTCTGTTCATCCATAACTTGCACAGATTTGTTCTGCTTATGCTTTGCACCAATCAAAAGCTCTAAAATCACATTATTACAGCACTGAGCCTGCACAACACCTCATAGCCAGATCCTGGTGTTACATTAATGATGGGTGTTAAAGCCAACATGAACAGGCTGTCAAGATCCCAGCCCACTCCTGGCCAAACAGCAATGCCCCTCCTTTGTGCCTGCACAGGTTCTCATGTGGCCAGGCAGAGGGCCAGCACAGGCGGGGGAGACACCCAAAAACTAATCCCTTCTCCCCTCCCATTTTTCTTTCCTGCATCTGCTTCCTAAACTGGCGTACCACACAGGCAGAGTACTGGCACGATGGAAACAAGAACCAACAGCCACAACTTAGAGCTGTTTAAATTGCTCTGCAAAAAGCGCTGTGCCCACACAGTGCAAGACCCCAGCTCAAAGGAAAAGCTGAATATGATTGTACCTGCCTCCACTAGACATGAATGTATTTCTCAACTGAACAACAGGAACTCTATACACCTAAGTATGAACTATAAGTTCCAGATACCCACACACCATATTTAATATCATGAATGTCCATTTAATTATCAAAGGGTCAGCAATTTCAACACAAAGACTTTGGTTAGAAAATATCATACAGTTATTGAGACCAGGCACAAAAGCATGTCATTCATTACCATATTACCTCTAAATTTCATTCTGAAACTTGCCCTTCATCTTGTTACTCATTACTTGGAGACAGTTCAATTACATCAAGTCATAAAATAATTCATGTTTACCTTAATATTGCCTAAAATCTTCAAATCTGCTACTCATTTAGCCAATAATAAAACCGATTTTTCTAGATGTGAATACACTTTTTCCAAAAGGATAACCTGTCTTTTTATTAGGCATCTGTATTTAAAAACAGGCTTGATATAATCAGCTAAAAGAGAGAAATAGAATATGGAAACCAGAGACACTTAAGACTTCTATGAGGGTACAGAGTTCCTGGGTTTCCTCTATTATCCATATCACATTCAACATCCAAAAAATACTAACAACAATTTACTGTTCTGTGTACCGTATTAAAAAATAAATTGCTAAGGGACTGAGTTGTATAAAATGATAACACCTGATCAAACAATTTCTGGAAACCTGAAACAAGCAATCTACTTCCACCACAGATTTTCTGCATAGCAGTCACATCTACCTGTCTCCTGTGTCTCAAAACTCCACGTATCAGTAACTCAGAGCATTTCATGGATGCCATCCACTAAGGAAAGTCTCTAATCCTTGTGGTCATGACCATAAATGGCAAGGACCAGTGTTACTTTGCAAGAAATTGAGAGTGAAGACGGAGAGAAAAAGCACCTCATCCACATAAAACCTCTTACATTTTTTAGGAAGAATCCTATCATTTCTATTGCAACAGCATGTGAAATCCTGATCACTACTAGAGATGATGCATAAAGTGTTGTAAAAACCTACCCTTGTGAGCTTAAAATCCAATTAGCCAATTTTAAACAAACTAAGAAACATGTCTCCTAAACTTTAAATAGTAATTTTCTGTAGCACTGCACCTTAGCCCTAGTACACGGCTCTAGTGGCACTACTTCATGAAGCTGCAAAATCCAGGACTTCTAAGGAGGAACCAGCTTGAATACAGTCGAAAATCCCACTAAACTATAAGAGAAATCTTTTTTAAAATCCCAACTCTCATTTCTCCTCCCCAGGCAGTTTTTCTAAAAGCCTCACAAACCTTACTGATACTGCACAGTAGGCAAGCAAGTTCAACAGTTCAGTTAACACCTACTCCTTAGTCAGTATCAGCATATTAACAGTGACCTGACATAAACGTGTTCTTGCATTTTCGTTTCAGGTCTCATTCCACACATAATTTCGGTAAAAAGTGTTTCACAAACTGCTCCAGGCACCTACACTCACCACCTGAGAGCCAGATGCCAAGCACACCCAGCCTGCACACTGACAAAGTGTGGCTATAGGAGCACCCAGGATAGAAGCAACACAAGATTTAAGGGAAAACAGCCTGCCAAGCACTGTTTTGATCTCATCCACTCCTTTGTCTTTAAGGCAAGAGCCATCATGAGGTCTTTTACCATTGATCCATCTTTTTACAGTGCAGTTCGTATGAACAATGTAACCCTGTAGATGGAGCTGAAGAGCAGTTTAATCTGACAAAAGAAACTCAATCTTTGCTACTGAATATAGACTGAAGGGCTGGGGCAGCTTCGGGAAGAGATGATCTCAGTGGCTGCACATGTTACACTGAACTAAAGCTGTCACTTCAGAAAACAGACTTCCCGAAAGTCCTACTAAATTCAATGAGGTAAAAGGAGTGAGAAGTGCAGAAAGTTACAATGACAAGATTTTAGAATATGCAGTTCTCGCATACAATAAAATCTAAGCTTCCCAGTTCTTCTGAAGAACACGCTCCTCTTGCAGTACTCAAGTGACTGTTCTGGCCATACTTTTTGGCAACAGTTTAAAACTACTGATCTACAAATGTAACAAACATTCCAGTGAGCTGATACTGTTTCCTTACAGGAGAAACTTTTTCAGTGCAGCTGTTTTTTCCTACCAACCCTCCAGCTGCATCTGAGACGACCACATTGCATGCAATGTGTGTTTCAGACAAGGAGAAACACGAACCACCACAAGAAGAGAAGTCAACAGCAACTCAGAGAAGAGCTGCTCACACTACTGCCAACTGCAGCGACTGCCCAGCAGCACATTCCTGGCTGTAAGGGCTGGAGGACAAGGAAGTTACACCCAAGCACCAGTAATGATGTGGGCACAACTTCCCCTTCCATATAAAGGTACCTGATTCAGCTGGGTGGCCTGTCTGCAGAGAACAGAGCAAATGCTCTTGTGGTTAAAGTGGTGAGCTGGAATTCAAGTTCTGGAGTCAATGTGTAGTGTGATTTCCTGTTTCATCTATGGCAAACCCCCAGGGTCACTTCCTCAGTTCTGACATAAAACTACTTTTTTCTTTTCCATTTTTTCCTTCCCCCCCCTTCACTTCTTTTAAGTTGAGTTTTCAGGAGTAAGAGAGCAACAGAAGTAACAGAACTATGCATTTTTATCTTTGGGCATACAGTATCTCCTACAAGCCCCAAACAAGTAGGAATACCTTGGAATGTTTCCTTCAGAACCCCAAGCTTCTGGGCTATTTTTAATTTTTTTAAACACATACCTGATAGATGAGGAGGAAAGGGTTTTTTTGGTTGGTTGGCTTTGAAAAAAAAAAACAACAAACAAGCAAATCCCCCTGAAAATCCCACACCAAACTTCCAGGCTTACCAAAAGTTATTTTCAAAGCACACTAAGGGAGAAAGAAATTCATTACTGAACCTCATCCTAGAAGTTGATAACTTCAGCTACTCTAAATGTTACCTGTCGTGTACCATTAATGCCATATGCAGAACTGCTTCAAAACACAAGTCCTATTACATTTCAACTATTCAGTAGATGAGATCTGCTGCAAGAGGAGAAAAGAAATATATTTTTTAATTATAATAATAAAGGAATAACTTTATAATAAGCAATTATTATAAATTATATATTATAGCATTTCAAGTGTTTAAATACAGCTCCTTTTCACCTCCTTTTATAGTTGGAAATTCTCTCTCCCTTTGATCCCTTCCCTCCCCCCCTGCCCTCTTTTAAAAGGTCAATTAGGTTTTGGCCAGACATTTCCAAACGACTCCTCACAACACTCTAACTTCAGTCACAGCAACTATTTCCCTTGACATCTACAAAGTGATCCAGTATATTGCCATATGGATGCAGACTAACTAGAGAAATGAGCTGACTCAAACAACACAAGACATACACTTTTCTTCCAAGTCAGTTTTAACCACAGTCAAATGTTTTCAGCTCAACATCATTCATGCAGCCTCGTAAGACCTTCTCTCAAAATCTCAGTAACCTCCAAGACACGGCTATGCACATCTTGTAGTTTGAGGATAGCACTTGAAAAATGCCCTGAAAATTGACCAGCTTCCTAAACATAAAGTCAGTAGTATTTGTACATGGTAAATAATTTCTCAGCATCAACAATGAAGTAAATTTTTTTATGAAATGCAATTCTATTTCTGGAGAATCACTCCAGATTTGCACACACTTCAAATAACTTCTCTCTCTGCATTTTGATGTTGACCTGCAACAGTCTTGCACAACTGAATCACACAAGTGGTGACAATGAAATAAACAAGTTATGAAAACAGGCTCATTTGACAAACAAAAATATTTATAAAACTAATGTATTTGGTTAATTACCAACAAAGTGTAACAAGCTATATGAAATTCATAATTATTGAAATCAGTTTATGAATTTACTTACATAATTTAAAAATAATTTAAACAGTTTTCTTCAAAACAGAAAAAAAATAGTGAACTCTCTTCATGGGTTTTTATTGTATCAGAGTACTGATCTTACGTAGTTAATACAAAGGCAGCATGTGAAAAAGCTAAATTTTCTGTGACAGAGGAAACATCAAGATAGGGTCTAAAAAAATGTAAGAAACCTCAAGTAACTTTTACTTAGCAGTTTAACCATAACCACACATTGCTATGCCAGTCTTATTGTAACTGAAAACTATATGGTAATAAAGCACCAGAAAGAAAAGGTAGCTAGGTTGTACAGGCACACATTAAACACTTCCTATTTCAAATGCTCAGCATGACAACCTTAAGAATCTGACTATTCGTTAGACACATGCTTTATAGCATTTATTTTTCATCCACTTAAACATCCTCATGTGGAACAAGCTCCCAGACAGTTATCAGGGCTGCAGTCTCTGCTTCCAGCACACAAGAGCTGTAACCTGAGCCAAGAGAAGTTACAGGCCTAAGCAGAAATGACCCAGCAGGAAAATTAAATCTAACCCACAGACCTTTCCAAATGGCTCTATTTCATGAAGCGGTTTCTGTGCCTCATTGCTGCACATGCTCTTACATTTCCTACACTTTCTGCATTTTCAGGAGCAGTGGATTTCCAATGTGTGCGTAAAATGAGTATAGTGCATAAAAGCAACAAGTCTATTGCCTCTTAAGTCCTCAAATTCACTGCATACAAGCAAAACACTGCTTCAAAATACACATTAAATGTTCCTCAGAAGGACTGTAATGATTGCACATGCAAACACAGCCAGGAAAGCACTAAGAATGGGGCACTGTTAGACAGCTCCCCTCTGAGCCCAGCATAGGCAAGTGACCATTCCCAGCACAAAGGTTTGGCAATACCTCTCCTGCAGAAGATACTTAACTTGCTTCACCAGGGTCTTCACCATCTTCATTAGTTTGTACCCAGCTGAAGGTTTACATTGACTAAGGCAGCCTCTATGGAAACTACAGCTACAAAGTCATTTTAAACCCTGAATCAAACTTGGAAATACCTCTTTCTAATAATCCTTTACTGACAACTTCATGAAAGAAGTTTTTGCTTTACTCTCTGACTTCCAGTGACACTGCTGGATCTTTTTGTACTGGAAATAGTTGGCTAGTTAATCAATAGTGTAAAACAAATGGAAAACATAAGCACATGGAACAGGTTTTGCTTTTGTTCAGCCTCAATACAAAAGCTGCTGAAAAACATCACAAGGATGCACATATTCACAACTAGATTTGTAGGTTTATGTTCAGTTTGTCCAAATTTTCAAAAGTGCAGGTTTCTTGACACAAAAGATAGAAAAAAAGACCATATTGCTTATAGGTATCACTTACAGCTACTGTTGTAGCATATATTGTTTTGTTAGGGGGATTAATAATTTTCCATACCCTGCATAATCATTGGAATAACCATTCTTTTAAAATGCTGTGGTTTTGCTTGATCTGGATCTACAATACCCAATTTTAACACAATCTGGTTGTGTTACACAACTTAGAAGACAACAGCTTAAATCTTAGCAACACCACCATTTGGTACCAGAACCTAGAAAAAATGAAGTACTGAAATCCAAATTATTCTGTGATATCAGATGTCTAATACATAAAAACTTCTTAAATTAACATATTTTAAATAATTTTTAGCCTGTTTTCTGCCCATTGATAAAACAAGATTTATCTTCAATGCAACCACAAGTAGTCCACTTTGCTGGACTGGCCAACTAACAAACTCAAAACTGCACACTCACAAAGTTTCAGAGCAGGAAAAACAAAAGATTCAGCAGAAAAGCAGACTATTAGGTGACTAATTTAATACACAGCTTCTGCTCAGAGGTATGTATGTTGGTGCTAACAGGCACCAGAGTTGTGTTCTAAAATAACAAACTTCTGCTCAAAAGGTAAAAGCAGTTTGCTGTGGTTGCAAGTATCTTTGCTGCCACAACTGTTTCTCTATTCAAAGACAAAAGAGCACAAATTGACACAAAAGATAGACATTTAAGAGTCACCCCTCCAAATAACCTTCATGAAAATCCTACTTCACTTCATGCAGCCCAGGTAAATCACTGCAAGTATGCAAATATGAAACACGTTTTTCTTCATCAGAGCACATAGTAAGAGTCAGAGTATAATTCTGTTATACCCTGCTTTTCCATGCAGAAGGTGCCAGAGCACTGCAGCACAGCATGCCCCATGCAGTGCCACCAGCATGCCACAGGTATCAGTAACTCCCCGTTTCCAGGCAGAAAACTGTGTTTCGAAACTGGGTCCTGAGCACAAACAGTCTTGTGCACTCACTCATGACCCTTCTCTTCTAGATCAAAGTGGCCTTCAACACTTGTAGATCCTTCTTTCAGGTGTGCATAACCTCTGGTATATTTACATCAATCAACCTGCTCTCCTTGAAACTTACCAAAAATATCAAAACTAGGGGCAAGGACTACCAGACGAAAACGCACTTACAGGGTTTCCAAACCTTAGATGCTCCTCATTGATTTCCTTAAACCTTTTTTTTTTTTTTTTGTTGAGGGGGCTGGGTTGGGAAGGGCAGGGAATGGGGCTGCTGTCAGGTTTTGTTTGTTTTATATGACTAATTTAAATACAACTTAGGTAATTATTAGTGATGGCAATATTTTTCCCCACAAGAGCAAGGTGTCCATACTCCTCAACATAAATAACCTCTTAACAGGGTTAAAATTTCTCCCAATTTCCGCTTACACACATTGAATTTCCAGAGATACACTTTCACTGATACTTGAGTGCTGGAGACAAAGTTTTTACTAATTACAATCATACCTTGTCCTAAACCAAACCAACACATTCACAAAGTGAAGGTCCATCCCACTGTTACAACACATTAGCATGAACTCCATCACAGCAAATAAAATGTTTCTACTTACTCCTCCTAGGAGTCAGCAAGTAGAATAATATTGTGTTTTTCCTTCTCCATAGCTTGGACATCTTACAATACATACCACAGTATTCCAAAGAGCAATCTCTTTCCAGGCCTTCAACACAAGAAACAAGTCTACCAATTTAGTGTATGAGAATACAATGAGGAATATGAAAATACATATCCTTTGCTTTGTATTCTCTGACGCCCACAAACAGAAATTTGCAGGATGTGGGTGGAATACTATCATCCTTTCATCCCACACAGAACTGGAGACATGGATCTAACACAGGGAAATTTTTAAGAAATGCCTACCCATCCTTCCACCCACAGAGCAAGGACCTTCCAATTACATGTTTCAACATTCAGAGAAAAGGGATTCTTTGCAGATGTACATCTCAGGTTACATTTATTCTCTGAAAAGGATTTTGGAGGTGTCCCTCCTCTTGGCCCACTCAGGATCTCAGGGCCTGTCAGGACAGGGGTTCTGCCTAATGAATCAATTCAACACTAGCCAGGACAAAATTTCTTTTTAACAGATGTGAAAAACACATATGCTTTAAAGCTCTTGTGAAAGTGGTGGTTAAACCCCTACGTTTTGCAAAATCCATAATAGTGGCTTTTGCTGCTTATTTGAAAGCAAAGTGAAACAAAGCGGAAATCCCATCATCTCTGTTAAAAGTAGAAATTAAACACCGAAGGCACAGAAAGAAGCATAACTTCACACTGTGGCCCACTAAACGTTGCTGGGGTTTATCATGTCTTATTAAGAAACACTTATACTTTCACTCAGAACTGAAGTGTACCATTGTGAAAATTATTTATATATGTGGTAGAAGTTTTAAATATGATTAGCATCATCAACAACAAAGGAACTAAAATGACCTTAGCTTTACAATAATAAGCAGAAATATCACATTTTTAGGCAGTTTAAATAATTAAAACATCTGAGAAAACTTTACAGGTAGCTGAAACACTGCTAGGCCATTTCATCTACAGCAGGAGATGTTCATCTGCCTTTCTAAGCCCACCCCAAACTGAAACCAGATTGCGTGTAATGTCAATGTGCAGCAAATGAAATTTCAAACAAAGTCAAATTCAGAGAACAAGAAAATTCAGAAAAGAAGAAAAGGCCTTATCTGAAGAGTTTCTCCATCAATTAAAGTACCAGTCAATGAGCTGAGGGAATACCTTCTTTTCCAGGAAAAAAACTGCTGCAATGGAATGCATGAAGTGAGAGAGGACTCTCAGGAGCTGAGAGGATAGTCTCCATAGGCAATAATTAGCCTACAATGCTTGTATTTTAACTGAAAAGTTGAAATAATTACAACTCAAGTGCCAAGATTAAAAATTGCTTTGCTTCAGCTTTCCTCAAGTAACCCTTGCATCCCACAGAGAGAGATGTGAAACCTGCGCATCTGTAATTTGTGCTTTGCATTTTTACTGTGCAATACTTCAAATGCCTTGCCTTCATTTTTACTTAGTTTTTCATCTCACATATTGAAATGAAACAATAACAGTCCACTTAATTAAAGCCAAGACACTTCTTCAGTCAGACAGAAGGACTTGACTGAATAAGTAGTTGAGATGTTCCCTTCTGGACATCCCCAGGATGCTGCATTGGAAGCAAGACATCACAGGAATGTTTTCTGTTATAGATCCATGAGAGCTTGCTTTATATTGTATTTTTTCCCTCTCTTCTAAACCATGTCTTTGTCTCTTTTCCATTCCATCCCAATTCCAAAACCTGTACACAATTCAATTTGTACATTTTGTCCCCATTCTCCTCCTTCACTTTGTATTGTTTTTATTTCTTTTTCTTTAAGAGAAACACAGAAAAGATTCACCTCTCCTCCTGCTAGTTTCAGCAACTTCCTCCTACCCCAGCCCAAAAAAGAGTAGCAAAGCAACTGTTTCTCTCACTGTTTTTACCAGGCTATGCTGAAATACATCTACTTCATCTACTTTCTTCATTTTAATCACATTTCAAGGTCTGGTTGCGAGAAACTGGCATTCCATTCTCCTGCAGCACCCCATAAGTCCAGCTGCCTGATCAGTCTCATGTACAGCTGCTGCAGAATCACCATTTCAATGGCTTCCTATTCTTCCAGTTCCCACCTGCAATCCCACCCAAGCACACCTTACGAGGTGCAGCGTGAAAGCAAAACCTTTTGTTGAAGTCTCTAGCAGATGCACAAGCTTGCTCACCACATCTGGGTGCCACAGATCAGTATTGTTTGCTAAGTTACTTCAAGAACCATGAGCACTGAACAGTCTATAGCCGAAAATACACCTCATGTACATCAACACCACCTAAAACTAAGAACTTGGAAAATAACAGCTTCAGTGCAGTAAAAACTAAACTCACTGCTTCAAAAGACTTTTAAGTCACTGGAAATACACTAAGAAAGAATGGCCTCAGTAAAGGTTCAAACCCACCAATAAAAAGCATTCTTCAAATAAAAGCTGACTACAAACCAGTTCTGACAGAGAATTCAAGATAGAACCTCAATGTGAAAGTTCACTTAAGAGAAAGGCAAAATTACTTTCTATGCAGAACAGCAAGCCCACGGAAACACCAAGAACTTTGCATTATTAAAAATACCCAAGTGTAGTCTACAATTTCAGTTCTTATTTCACTTCCATCCCCAAAGTAATTCAGAGGAATAACTGAAGACATTTCACCATTATTAAATATGGGAACATCCATAAAGTAACTGATAAAAAAAGTAGAGCTGTTGTATAACATTTAAAAGGCAAGCAAGACATAGGTGCTTATCACAGTTTGGTATCAACCCAATGGCAATACTGCAAACAAATTAATTTGTATAAACTGTATAAACGACAGAAACATAAAACAGGTTATTCAGCATGGTTTTATAGAGAACAAGTTGTGGTAGATAAGCAAAGATTCATCTTTCAGCCAAGGACTATTTGTACTAAAGACAACCACAAAGTGTAGCATGTGTCTAAGGCATCAACTTGATTTAGTAATACATGCCAAACATTATTTTAAAATGGTTATAAAATAATCAAAGTATACATCAGGATTTCCAAAATGGCTTACCAATCCCCAAAGTATTCATCAGTGGGAAATGTCATTTCATCAACATGTACTAAGCAGGACATGGTTCAAAATATTCCCAGCACAATTATTAGCACCAAATCAAGTGCTACAGGACAGCTCAGCAGTACAAATCAGACCTGAAAGAGGCACAGGTGTGCTACTGTATTTCTGCCAAATTAGACAGAGCACACAACACTACACTCATTGAAGACAACTGACAATACAGGATGAAAAAATATTATAAAGTTTCCAATTAAGCTATCAGAAACATTTGTGCAAACTTGAAGCAGAAAGGGGTGTTTAGACTAGACCAGTGCATCACATTAATGCAGCACATTAGACTTCCAGCATCTCAGAGCCTGAGAGCTCTGAGAGTTTAGTTTATCAAAGTAAGCTAAAAGATGCCTTTTACAGCCTGTATCTTCATGAGGAGAAAGCAGATGATCCAGAAGACTTATTAACCTCACCAAAAGCCACAGCAGGAACCAACAGCTCAGCCCTGATGAAGTTCATGGGAAGAACAGGCGGCAGAACACCAAGGCTTTTCCAAGCACAGTGGTTCTTCACCTCCATGAGTCTTCAAATTAAAACTGGATACCCTTCCCAAAGACATACTTCAAGGTTACAAGGTTCAATTCAGTGACACCTCAGAAAAACATGAAGATGTGACAAAAATCAAAGCAGGTGATTAAGTAAACCTTTAAAGCCTCAAACTCCCTTAAAGTACAAATGTTCCCATTGATTAACTATTTGAGTAAAATTCAGAAACATTCCCTTTTTCTGCGTTGTTTGTTTGTTTTTAACCAGCATTGAAGAAAGCCTACAACACACACATGGTGCTGTTAACACCACATGGACAATGTTTTTCCTTAGAAACTCAATATACCAGTGGCTGTGTGTACCTACTAAAGGGAAGCAGATGATACTACACCTTTTCACTAACAGCTTGCCAACTGTGCAGCACTGCTTTGACCATGCTAACCTATGGGCCAAGACAGCTAGCACTGAAGGGCACTACTAAGCTTCCTTTTTCCTTTGTAGAAGTTCAATAGAAACTTCTTAAGAATCCAAGGTAAATGTAACACTAAAACACAAGGCATTCATTTCCTATATGCCTGCTCTTGGAAAAATGTGCCTGAAAAATTTCAGATGGACTTTCCTGGTGCATGAATTTGCCAATTTTAGCAACAACGATGTCTTTAAAAAGCAGGTGAGCAAAGCATTTCTAAGTTAGACTTTCAGTTTAGTCCAGCTACAAACTGAAGTTACAAATGCTGCAGCTGGATATGAAAGCCCCAAGCAGGTTTCTTACACCTACAGAAGACATCATAGAACTGCAAGTATCTTTCAGACAAGCAAGACCGCCTTTAAAATAAAGAGTAAATAACAGATTCACAGATATATTTTTTAAAATATTAATCTTTCTGCTTTCTTGGTCTGGTTTTTACCTTTATCTGCTACTAACTGATTTCATTCAGTCAGTCATTTATTCATTCCCATGCTCTCAGTAAGCATCTTTTTAAAGGTTTGTGTTTCAATTCAGATAGCTTATCCTGCCCTTTCTTCTACTATTAATAGATAAATTCTGTACTGAAACAGGTGTGCTGCTTTGAAATTCTGGTGCAAACTCCAGAAAAACAGAAAGGACTTTTGCAGAAGATTTTGACAGTACAGCACACCTATTCACTTCCCCAAACTATCTATCCAGGCTGTCCTTTTCCATGTAGACCCATGACAGCAGATCTCATGCATATACACACATACACACAAATTCCTCTGCACACTTCATAAAGAACAAAATGCTAAAACCATATTGATTCCCAGCATCCAAATCTGGTTGTTACTGAGAAAATTGTAACAAGTCTACAATACCACACAGGATTTTTCCAATCCCCAAGTGCCAGAAAGCCTGTTTGCTTTCAGGAGATGGCTGTTATTGAAAGCAACGACTTTCTTCAGGTTTTAAGTAGGGGGTGAGGAAATAGAAGCTGAGTAAGGCTTTTTCTTCTATTGTTCCTCCCAACAGGTGGGAGGCTGTTCGCGCTTCTCTGCAGAATCGCAGGGGAGACCAAGAAGCCAGGAAATGCAACTGCCCTCTGGTAGCACTCAGGGAATAAAAAAAGTTAAGCTGAGAGCCAAGGTGCAGAGGGCAGGTTTACCTAGGGAAACAAGAGTACCAGAGGTCTCATGGTAAAATACTGCCACTCACAACCCACAGCAGTCCCATGTCCCAGTGCTCCTTGCCAACACGTGTTGCAGCAGCCGCTACCAGCCAGTGATAACTCATGGCAAGCTCACAAAAGCCAGCATATGCCATTAGTGTTTTGGATCACACTGTCTCATCTGAACTGATGATCTGTTGGGGATCCACACAGCACCACAAATAGGGATTTCTAGGATAATTCCCTTCCCTACAAAGCAATATGGGAGAAAGTTAAAGAGAGATGTTCTTGCAAAATGTTACAATGCATTAAAACTGCTACATGAAGCATTTTGGAGCAAGAACATTTTTAAATTAATGTGTCTGAAATACACTATCTTCATCTCTGTTAAAAAACTAAGTAACAGAATAAGGCTTATTATATTTTAATTTTCTAACTCCACAGAAGAGGTCTGACTATAGTGAGCCAATTTACACAAATTAAATTACTGAATCTAACATCCTAGAGTAAGCATGTAGCAATCAAGGACTAAAACTCTTTGTTATTAAAAGCACTCCATTTGCATGAGGCCTGTCAGTTCAAAACAATAACAAAGAAAACCAAAATGCTTCCAGTATCAGCTACAGGTTACATGGCTTTCAGTGAAATAGGATTACTTGGTTACACTGAACAGTAGGAAAAAAAAAGAAATTAGAAATCCAAGTTCTACCATTAAAAAAAACTTCCCAATCAACTACACCCAGCTGAAGTACTTCAGCTTTTGTCACACACAACAATTCCATCTTTTGAACAGCAGTCAGCCCCACCATCTAGTTTTGAAGGTACTCTTATTTAATTAGAGAAACTGTGCTCTCCCGGGCTTGTTCCACTAAATATGACATCTCCTTGGGAGACCTTTTTCACTAGAAACAAGCAGGTTCACACAGGAAATCCAATTCTGGCAGTGCAGCACTATAACCTAAACTCACTATTTCACATCCCAAACACACAGCATCTTGGATCTTCAGGCATCTGTTTTTTCCTAAATAGGCACCATCCGTTCCACTTCCTTAAAAAAGACCTTGCAGAAATACACTATGAGATCATACAATAAAGATTGCTAAATACATATAAGTGAACTCTCTGCAAACAGCTCAAGTGGTCTTAGTCATTTCTTCTCAATATCTGATCCAAAACTTGGCACCTTCTGATACAATGTTCTTGCACTGCCAGAGAACCCTTCAAATATCCTGAGCTTTCTCCTTGCTTTGCTCTCTCCCTCACAGTTCGTTACCAATAATAGCAGGTGAGATAAAGTTATCACATATATTTACCTAATTTCACACTAGTTGCACATGAACAGCAGCATAATTTCATTTGCATTTCAGGTTACTGGAAGGGGTAGAGTTCACATATCTTTTTGGATGTACACTTAGTCCAAGCTGGCTTTACCAATTTCAGCATAAAAGCAGCCTCTGTTCTAGATGAGAGTTCACACAAAGTTAGTGAGCACACAAGCCTGCCAAGCCACCTTCTCTCAGCCACTTTTCCAAGTGCTACTACTTAACGTAGGGTCTCCTACACTTAATCAACACTTGTTTTCAACCCTATGACACAGAGGTTAACTAAAAAATAGAACTAATAGTTTCCTATGTGGCAACCGATTTAGGTAATTCCTAAACTGTACACATCCACACTGACACCAGCAAAATTGCAAACACAAAGAGATGTCATATTAACACTTACACCAGCATCAACACGTGAGGCAAACCTTAACGGGAAAATATTCAAAATCATTACAATGGTGGGACTATGGAAAGTAAAGAATCTCTGTGGCCTTTGCTCAATGAAGCTTAAACAACAGGATCAGTGACAGGCTCACAGATGAAGAGCCATGTGGTTTGAGGAGTCACCTTCACCTACAGCACACAGGTTTAGACATTCACCTGCTATTTTGGCTACCTGTCAGTTTTATTTGCACTTCACAGCTCGTCCTCAACACTTGATAAAAATCAAAGCTGATCTGTGTCATTACAATGCCCACAACAGGAAGCACACACAGCGCCTTGTCTGTCAGCACAGCAGCACTATGAGGAGCTGAAGCTAGCAGGTGGAGGAGCAAATTGATGAAGGTTTACAATCACAGTGGAAAAAATCGAAAATTTTCTATTCATTTACAGGCGAATGGCACATATTTCAACATTCCAATAAAGTTCATCTCCAGGTACTCACATACTAGAGCCACACAACAAAGTATTCTGACTGCAAATGTGTTTACATTATGGACTATGTAAACCACAGCACAAGATCTCAGTGGCCTGAAAAAAAATTACGTTTTGCATTCATTATTTCGCCGCTTGCTGAATTAGAAGTGGTTTACTCAGTTGTGCACGCAGCTTTCCATACCAAAGTCAGCACCATAATAAAATACCAAAGATGCTGGTTTTCCAGACAGCCTACAGGTTGCTAAAAAAGTCGCACACCTTTCCTCTCTTTATCCAAGATGTCAAAAACACACGGAGTGAGTTTCAGATTTAAGAAGAATACTTCCGTTATGTAAATTAAAATCTGACAAAAATATAAGATGATCAGGCCCTAGAGACAGTGCCTAAAGATCTTTAGTACACACAAGCAATTTTTTCCAAGTTGTCTACAAATAATACAGCTACCAGGGGTTCAGAAAGATACTGTGTCTTTCTAACAGGCAGAGAGAAAATGTCTGACTGACAAGATGCCATAGCCCCTTTCAACATTAGAAGGCTGCTACCTAATTAAGACACATTCTCTTCTCGTAAAGTATTAACAAAGCACACATTTCCCTGACTACCACTATATTTGTCATCCTTGAATAAATTACTTCTGTATTGTATTTCATGCACTTTTCCTGTCCACATCCTGCCAGACACTTGAATGCTTACTACTGGGAGAGATGAGAGGTTTGCCTAGGCAAGCTCCATTTCTTTGCTAGATATATCAACAGAAAAACTGATTATCAATAAAACAGACACTACACTCGTAACAAAGTACCCCCTGTGAAAAATCAGATGAGATGAGAGTGAGCACACACAGGTGGGATCGGTCTCTCTTAAGGCATCTCCACCTGCACTGGCATGGATGTACAGGACACTGTAGAGGGGTATAAAGGTTAGCTTGCTAAACACCAATTAAAGGTATTTGCATGCAGTCCATGAACCTTACAACACCTAACCACTGAATTAGCAAAAATCCCCCTGATTTAAACTCCTAACTCCCAACTCTTAGAGAAGAAAACAACGTCATTTTCACAGTATTTTCATATGCACTTTACTTGAGGATTGAGGATATGCACTTTACAGCACCACATAAAATGGTATTAACCTCCAAGTTATCATCATACTGCGCATAAACCAGGATGTCAGCTCTTACCGGGACAGAGTGCTGTGCGTGATACTCGCATTATTTTTAAGGGGCTTATTTTAAATGAGTTTTCAAATAACCTCTTAAAACACCACAGCTAACAAAATATTACAAACAAATCAAACACTTCCTCATGACCAGCTCAAGATGCAGCTCGCCGTTTCTGCATGGTGGTTGAAGAGGTGACGGCTGGAGAGATAATCCGTAATCTCCGCAGATTACTTAAACTCCAAGGAAATCTCTACTTTGAGAAACTTCAGGGGAGCCCAGAGCATCGCCCATCCCCTGCCCGGGCCCTCCCCGAGCCGTGGCCGCTCGGACAGCGGGCTGGGCGGGCCGGCAGGGCT
>WEIV01006293.1:149893-187395 GCA_013390005.1 Calyptomena viridis | reverse complement strand
CCCCCCGCCCACAGCGCCCCCTGGCGGCACCGGCGGGAAAGGCTACACACGGGCCCCGGGAACGGGGTGTGCCCGGGGGATCCGCCGCGCACCGACACCGGGGGGAGCTCTGCTACACAGCGACCCCGGCGTCGCGGTGTGCCCGGGCAGCCCCGTTGCACACCAAACCCGTGTCCCGGGATGTGCCTGAAGGGACTCTGTTGCACACCGAACCCGGGGCTTGGAGCGTGCTCGGGAGGAGTTTGCTACACTCCGCCCCCGGGGTCGGCGTGTGCCTGGCGGGGACTCTGTCACACACCGGCCCCGGGATCGGGGTGTGCGCGGGCGGCCCCGTTACACACCGAGCACGGGGCTGTGTTACACAGCGAGGCACCCCCGGGGAACAGCCCGCACTCAAACCCTGCGGTTTTCACCTCAGTGTATCACAAAACGAGCCGCGTACCGTGAGGGAAAGCCCTGCGGTCACCCGATAGCGCTGCGGGGGAGCCCGGGGGTTCTGTACACACGACTCCAACAGCCCCAAACCTTGGTTTTTTTAAAGAATACAAAAAAAAATCTACAAAAGCGGCGTGCGGAGGTACACAGCGCTGCGCGGGCAGCGCTTGAGGCAGGGGAGGCGCAGGGCTGCCCAGCATGGGCTGTACCCCCGGCCCAGGCCCTTCCCTTGGGGGGCAGCTCAGAGCCCCCTGCTTTGGACACCACAGCCAGAAGGGCCTGGGATCCCCACCCCGCCCAGCCCCAACCCCGCTCCCCTCACAGCACACGGACCCGCCGGCATGTTAATTCAGGCCTCCATGTATCAGTCAAAACGCTTTAAATTAAGATATAGCGAGGTCCATCCCTCATTACTGATAATGTATTTCCTGATTAGTATGTGCATTAGTTTCTTTGTTTTTCACGCTATTCTTCCTTTGCAGAGCAGCAGCGAGCTATAACAGAGAGTACACACCGTGCATTCTATGGCACAACATTGTCTGTATTGCTCCTGGATAAATTAGTCACCAAGACTGTATAATTGGTTTTTTCAATTATTTATGAAGGGGTCTTTTAACAAAAGTAATGGCAAGTAAGGATTTCATTATCGCTAACTGCACTACCTTTTTGTTCCATGCCACAGTAAATTTCAGATTTTACTCTTTTTAATGTAATATATGAAGGAATTCCATCTCTATAAAGTAATTATTCTTTTCGCCTACCTGGGAATACAAGTGCAGGTCATTTTATTTTTGGTCTCTTAATCACAAGAAAAGCAGTAAAAGGGCTGTTCCTAGTTTGCAGCAGTGAGAACTGCTGGTTGTGATGTCTGTCCACATGTCTGATCCCAGCACATGATGCTGCTATGCAAACCGAGGTCAGAATGGAGCGGGGAGCAAGTGGAGGTCCCCATCCAGCAGTGGCAGAGCCCCACAGCTCTACCTCAGCCCCATCAGGAGGCATTTCAGGCTAGAAAGGGTACTGCATCACCTACCCAGCCCTGTGGAAACTGAGCCTCACTCCTACATTTTGTTACCTCCATGCTGAGCCTGGAGACGCCATTAAAATGTAATAAAGTGATCATCAAAAAGCAACCCTCGGCACTCTCCTGGCAGCTGCTGACCCCCAGCTGGATTTCCCATCTCTGGGCTTCATTAGGGTGAGATTTCTTCCAAAGCCTAAGAGCATCTGCATCAAGAGATGCTGCTATAGTTTTACAGGTCTCTGCAGATCAGCTAGATGATGTCCATGAGGCCTAATGAGATGTTTTCAGTGCTGTCCTAAAATGTCCCTGCAGCAACTCCTTAGGACCCCTGAGTCTTCAGGGGCAAACAAGCCTGACTTTCTGGGGCACTCTGCCCTGCAGTAATGCCCAGGCTGAGCCTCTCAGCCAACATGGGCTGTGGGATAAAAAGCCTGAGAATTCAACAAATAGTGAGCACTGTTTGGGACAGATAGTTACAATTCAACAGAATTGCTTTTAAATATGTCTGCTGGTATTTGGGAAGCTGGCTGAACACCGCTGGTCACAAGAAAGTGTTATTTCATGTACACCCTCCACAGCACAGGTGATACCAGGAAAGCTGGTTCGGTCTTCCAAGCAAACCCGTTCCTAAACAAGCAGGTTTGTAACCTAACGTTCTTTCTCCATCCATCTGCCCAGCTTTGATCAGCCAGTTATTTCCATTGCTTTCAGCAGGGCTGCTCATGTTTGAGTGTCTTGCTGAATCAAGGCCTAAATATTTTGATAACCTGCATCAGCAAAACACGCATCTGCTCCAGGCTAATCTTACCCAGCAAGCCCCACGGCATGCTTAACCTTAAGCCACTCTTCAGACCTATCGGTGTTAATCTCAAGTGCTTTGCTGATTTGGAGCACTATAATTTTCCGCAGGAGATGTCCCCTACTCCTTCAGACACCAAAATTAGCCTGAAAAGAGACAGGGAGGTGCAGGCAACATCCTCAATCCAGCAACCGGGCCAGATTGGCTCAGCCGGTGGCTGCATCCATGAGATCACACGAGGCTGCTGCTGGTGCTGCCTTCAGCAGAGCATTTCTAGAGTGATGCAGACAGTGGATATGGAGACAAGGAATCTTGTATGGAGAGGAGAGCTTTCCCCTGGCTGCCTCGCTGTCCCTTTCTGCTGTGCTGGCATCAGATGTCTTGCTCCCAGCCAGCACACAGACTTTCATAACACTAAATTATAACTTGGCACTTATGTAGTTCTCTCTAGTTCAAAGCCGTGCTGAAACATTATCTAATTAATTCACACAATAGCCCTGGAAGGCAAGAAAGGGAGGTAGTGAACTGAGATACTTGCCCCATGACAAACACTGAGTCAGTGGAGGAGTGGGAGGAAAATTCAAGGGCCCTGGATGTTTAGATCTGAGATGGCATCCTTTTTGTCGTAACAGCATTTTAGTCATTTAAAAACTAGCACCTGTATATTTAATTACAATTACAAGCAACTACGCCAAATGAACAGATTAAACAGAAAATTTTATCCTAATTAGCACCCCTTCTTCCCCCCCAAAAAATCACATGCTTTCACATCTGTAAGATGTTAACCAAACCAATTAAAAAGTATAACTATGTGGTGTAAGCACAATTAGCAAATTTCACTTTTAAAGACAGGGCGCATGGCAGAGGCTGCCCAACAGACAGGGCTGCTTGAGCACCTGTGCCAGGGCCCTGGTCCCCACTGCAGTGAGGGGTTGGACTAGATGACTTTTAAAGTCCCTTCCAACCCAAACTATTCTGTGAAAAGCCACCTCAACCAGCCTGGAACCACCACAGCACCTGCAGGACAAAGTCCCCACCCCTCCTTGCCTCAGTATCTTTTTATTGTATAAAAAATAAATGCAAAACTATAAGGGAGCAAGGGAAGGTTTTGGTTGAAATAAAGAATCTGAAAATGTCACCAGCACAGTTACAGGACCAGAGCAGACACATCAAGATGAAGAAATAAAAAGGCAGGGTTTTATTTGCACAAACTACCATTACAGGAGGCAATGGGCAATTAAAAACAGTGTTTCATAAACTCACATCAACAATAGAAATATTTGTATAAAATACATTTCTAGGTGTGAGGGGTTAGAAGAGGTATGTTCAGAGATTTAATGTAATCCTTACGATAATTCCAGAGGTTCGTTAATCAGCTGGAAGACCTTCTATAAGAATACAATTCTATTAAAATATTCAGTGGTTATAGACTGAAGAGGAAAAGGCCAACTGAAGCTAATTAAACCTAGGAAGAAAAATCTGTACAGTACTCAGAGTACCTGACTGAAACGGGGAGATGGGGAAGAAGGAAAACACAAAGTTGCATTAAAATGCAATTAATGACAAATACTGCTAGGAAAATAAACTGAGGCAGCATTAAAAAGACTGTGCATACAAGAGAATATTTAAAGGGGAAAATGGAGTGCATATGTGGAAATTTTACCATTGTGGAAGGGTTGTTTCAGGGGAGAAACCTTGATTTGAAAGATTGTATGATCAGAAAAAGACCCAAATCATTAATATTGTGGCTTAGGGCGTCTATTGATGCAAGTTAAAGCATGTTTTCTAACAAGCAATTCAGATGAAAATGTAATGCTGCTTTGCTTTTCTGACCAACAGTTATTTAATCAGAAACCTGTCTCTTTGTAGGATAGAGTACGTGACTATGAAAATGTGCTATGCAGTAGCCAACCAGTAGCTAACATATCTTCAGCTCTGGGGCTTTGCTTTTTGTATCCTTGTTCTCCCAAGGAGTTTTTTTCAGAGGTCATACTAGGTTGGTTCTGTTGGTCTGACCATGCCATAACAATATCCAGCCTCTGGAAACTTTCCAAGGAAGCTGGTGAAGAGGGGATTGCTGTACTTTGCTGTTTTATAGCCCAATAGCTCTCAATAATTGAACATTAGTGTGATGGGAAAAGTACCAGCAAAACTTTTATACTAAATCTTTGCCCTCCTCCAGGACTTAGGGTCAAATAAATAGTGCCATGCACAATTTGCATACTATTTTTAGCATCAGCAGTTAGGAAAAATATGGCACATACATAGATTTTTCTTGAGCAGCTCATTTTTCTGTCCTTCACTAACCTTTTCCTCTCCTGGTAATCGACTACATTTTATGTCAAACATTTTGTAGCAGGCTGGGTTGAAATGGTCCACATCTCCATTGGAAAAATTCTGTGCTTTTAACCAAGCAAGAATATTTTCTTCTGCACTATGACCATGTTTTTTCTCCTTCACTCACTCAGGAGTTAGAGGGGAGCTGAGCCAGGAACACGTCCAGCTCCAGTTTGGTAGGATCTGCCCTGAAAACGGGGGTCCTGTCTGCATTGACCTCCTCCTCCTGTCCCTGGGTAATTCCCACTCATGATCCCAAGCCCAAGGACACAACGGGTCAGCAGTAGCTTTTTCACACATCATGCACGTGGCTAGGACAAAAACCAAGCCCCTTGACAATACCCTGTCCAGCATCCCTGCACCAGCCTCAGCCAGCCCTCTGTCTTGCTCCCCCTCCCTAGGAGAGGGCCAGCAGGGGCAGGAAGGCTGGCACAGCTCCGCATCTTGTGCCAGGACAGCTGCACCTGCTGTCCTCCAGGCCAAGCTGCTTGCACTGGGTTTGCAAAATATTTGATAAAAACTGCCACTATTGGACTTCAGCGAGTTTCATCAAATGTTACTGACTCGATCCTGCCCAAAGAAGCCCCTGTTATTAACTCCTTCCCTACAGAGCATGGAGAGGTTTTTGGGAGTGTAGCACACCAGTCTGCAGTGGCCTCTGGTAGAGCACTTTTTGATCTCCTGCATAG
Organism: Calyptomena viridis; assembly: GCA_013390005.1. Taxonomy (NCBI): domain Eukaryota; kingdom Metazoa; phylum Chordata; class Aves; order Passeriformes; family Eurylaimidae; genus Calyptomena; species Calyptomena viridis. The sequence goes on along the minus strand of WEIV01006293.1, from coordinate 182,111 downwards.
TGCATGGTACAAAGCCTGCATTAAACAAGCCCCCAGGAAATTAGCATTAGTTAGCAGGATGCTGCCATCCTGGAAGTGACTGCCATTTATCCCACTAATGTCAGCTCTGCACTATGGGAGCTCTTAGAATTTCTGACATTAAAACTATTACTGGCCACAAATAAAATGTAATTGATATTCTTTCAGAAATGTGAAAAGTATGGTAGGGTACTCTGCATCATTATTAGGCAGTGCTAAATCAAATATCAAAGGATGAAAAGAAGGCTGTATTTAGCAATTGAGTTTATTTTAATAGATGCAATCAGACTCCCATGACTTATAATTTTGCCTCTAAGGGGAATGTTCTCACTGGGGAAAACATGAAAGAAAAAAGAAAAAAAGTGCACATTTAGGTAGGGCCCTCATTCATTCCAGGGCTGTCTGTGCAGTTTGCTAGTTCTGGCAAGATTTCTGTTTTGCTTCTCATTTATGCTTCAACCTTCTTTTTCCCAAATATCCTGAGCTACTGCTGGAATCAATACACTCAGCGCAAAACAAACCCATCACCCAGAAAATCCTGTTTGTGCAGCATTTACTATGAAATTTTAAACTCTGCAAATTTAGCTACAGAGTTCCCCTTCTTTGTTGTCTCTTTGTATCAAAGCTTCACAGGAAGCAAGCTGTGACATTGCCATCCCGTGCAGCAGGAGCTGGGGACTGGGTCCTGCCAGTGGTGGGGGCTGTCCTGCTGGGCACATGCAGAGCTGGCCCAGGTGGCCTGAGAGTCATCTGCTATGGTCACAGCCTGCTCAGGCACCAAGTGCTACCCATGACTGGACCCGTGACTAGGTCTTGCTGCAAAAACATCCTTGGGAGCCCTAAGGGGAGCTGTCACATATGCTGTCACAGTGAAGACCAACTCCTCGGGCTTGAAGCTGCCACGTAAATCACTGCTAGCAGCAGAGACCTGTCACGGCTCACCTACACATCTCTGCTACCTGCACAGGCAACCCCACTTTTCTGTCTACATAAAGAGTATGTAGACATACTCTTTATGCCTGCCAGAGATGCCATTCCAAGTACAATCATAGCTTTTTTCTGCATCAGCATCAGGCACTAAGAGGGAACCAGGCTGAGGAGATGAGTCAAATGAAACGCTGCCTTTTGGATGCTGCTAGAGCTGAAGCGAGGCTTTTCTACAGTGCTGCTCCTGCCTTCCTGCTGATTGTCACCACAGCCTTTGCTTACAACTGTACAATCATGACATAATATTAAATATATACATCTGCACATGAGTTACTGAGAACATTCTTTTCAATTCAGCTGATCTGGATACTCGTAAGCAGAAGGGAGGTGTCTGGATGGTGACATCTCCAGGAGGATGATCACTGCTGTTGGTTTGAGACCTGCAATATGATGTATTCGTTTTTCAATGGTGTAAAGTGGCATTTGTCCTCCAAACTCTGGCGTAAGGACCTGAACCATTAGCATTGTACCAACAGTATCCTGACCTAGGTGAAACATCACATTGCAACACAGACTGGCTGCTCAAATGATGAAAACTACTTCATTTGCTTCATTCATTGCTTCAAAAGCTGGCAGCCCTGGTAACTCAGAAACACTGACAAACCTGTTATGTTCTCCTGAAGTCAAGTGCTCTTCAGTACATCCAGGAGAGCTTTGCTGACTGACCCCAGGTGAGGACCAGTTCCTGTGTGGGTCAGTAGATAACAAGCAGACTGAAGCGGATCTGTAGCAGCAGTGCTTCCTCAGATACCAAACTGGGGTGAAATACCTCATCTTCATGTTGCCTTAAAAGCCACATAAAACTGGTCCCTCAGTAATAAATAGTATTTATTGCAGCTGAACAGAAGCCTGCATGTCAGAGCAATGAGTGTACTGATGTTGCCTACAAACCTTTGTTTTGGCCACGTTTTTTATATAGTGGTCCATCACCAATAATATACAGGAAGTGCGTGTTAAATACAGGGGATGTACACTCTAATGAAATCATGGCCAGTGGGTCAGTTATTGGTCTCATACACACTGGGGAGAAAACTGCGTTTGGTAGTGCTTTTCCTAGTTCGTGATGGAGCAAAAGAAATTACAGGAGGTCCAGAGCTCACATGTGTTGAAGAGGCTATGCATACCCCTGTTGCACAGTCCCTTTCCCCACATCTCCTCCATCCCAGGGGTGTGGGTTTTCCTCAGCTTTGCTGGGCATGTGCTGCCAGATGCTGTTTTTCTCCCATTCCTCTGATCTGGGGACAGCTTGCCAAGCGATGGCCTGTCACACTGGGAAGATGAGGAGGTGGATCAGACAAAAGAAGCAAAGAGCAAAAGAAGCTGAAAGCCAGGGGTGGTTAACAGCCGGCCTTGTGAAGCCTCATATCTGTAGGGTACAAGAACACTACCAAATACACGTTATCCAAGAGTTTTAACACAATTTATTTTATGCTTAAATAATCAACTAGATCATCCAGTGTTTGTTGTTTTCATACATGTGTAATTAGAGCTATTATCAATGAATGCTGTTTCCATATGAATATAATCAACAAATTAAAGTATTTCACCAAAACCCAAATAAAAATGCCCTTTAAAACACAGCAGCCTTAACAACCTAATATTACACTGCTAGGATGATTACAGATGATTGGCTTACTGAAAGATTCTACATCTTATAGCCAGTACACAATACAGTAATAATTTTACAGCGTGCTGCCAGTCTATTAGCTAATAATTTCTCTTCAGTTCATTTAAAAATATCCCAAACTTGTGCTCCTTAGAGCACCAACCCACTTCTAAAGCTGCAAGCATTACCCCCGTTACAAAGCGAGAACAGATAGCACCCCCCTCCCCATAATGCAACTACTGTATATGTTATGGGTCTTAGGTAATTTCATTGAAAAATTGGCAATAGCAACAAATATTAGATGAAGGGCTTTGTGTTTACAGATAAAATCTTATTTTTCATGTTGCGGTATAGTGTTTGCAAAACTGGAAAAGATTTAATCAAAATAAGGTGAAACACATGCATCAAAATATTAGTACTCTGAAGAAAAATTTTCACAGAACTACAGAATTCCTCATTTTGGGAATCATTTAAATTTGCAGCAGATTTTAAAGATTTTTTTAAAATCAAGCTAGCGTTTTTGCATATACAAACATTATAATTGCTAATATACAAGAATCTGTGAAGATACACCCAGAATATTCCTGTAGGTGCAGCCATTTGAGACACCTAGCCTGCTCAATGCATTTGCAATATTCTGTTTGTGATTGAATAGGCAGTGCCTTATCAACATTTATTCTATTTTGTTAGAATTTATACAGTGTTATTTATTTACAGCAAAACTATTGATGTTTAAAAAAGAAACAAATAGTGTTTTATACCCTGACAGTTTGGGTCCAAGAAAAATAAGGCGAGCTGTTGTGGATTTTAGTAATTTTAGTGTCTTTCCATGGTTTAACCATATCGTCTTCGCACATCCTCTCTGGCCACAGGAATTTATTTCTTTTGAGATGACATCAAACTGCTTGAAAGAAGCTGTTAACAGCATGGCATCTTGTATATACACTGCATTGGTAACTGTGCACCCTCCAATCCTGTGAATGAACGTGAATTTCCATGCTCTGTAAATTGGCTCATGCTAAATTAATTTGTTTGGGGTTTTTTTTGTTTGGTTTTTTTTTCTTTTTTGCATAAAAACCATGCGGTTAATGTGGGGAAGCAGCAAACACACACACTCTTTTATAGGTGAATGTTTAATTCCTGTTGATTTTTCTTCCATGAGTGTTCCTCTAGAACACTGGCAGTAAAAGCACAGAGTCCTATGGAAAGAAAAGAGAGCACAAATCATTTCAGAATATGTCGTTAGGATCAATTTTGTGCCTTTCCCTGACTAAACAGAAAAGTTGTAATTGGCACGGTGGAATTCTGCAATAGGATAAATCACATATTTTCTAGGTAGTTAATGACATTAGTTGAGCTCCCAGAATGAGGGGAAAATGCAGCTGCAGATGTCCATACTGCTCATGAACTGATTTACAAACACATTTGTAACACACTGCATTTCATCACCGCAGACACAGTATCAGCTCATCCGATCTGATGATGACAAGACACAGGTACTTTTATCATGGAAGAAACTGCATCATCTCCAGAATGAGAGAGCTGCTGCTTCCACAGCACGTTTTTCTTCATTGTGTGCAAGCACCCCCAACAGTGAGGGAAAACCTGCTCTCCCTTGCACATCCACCTCTGCCAGTTGCTTGGGGAACATGACTGGCAGAGCCAGGAATGCGGAGTCCAGCCCTTAGGAGGCTTGACTGAGGACAAAGAGAGGAAGAGGAGCAGCCCCATCCATCTCACACTTGGCTCCGAGGAGATGGGGTCCACCTCCTGCTCTCACCCATCCAAACAGAGCCATGCACGTAAGGACAGTGAGTTTGTTACATGTGTTGTACAACACCGATGTCTTGCAGCAAAGAGGGCAGGAAGCAGAAATACAAACACACCAGCAAGCGGGAGCTGGAAGACCTGCGACTCCCCAGCACCTGGGCAACAGGGCAGCCTGTTCAGGAGCGTGGCTTGCACAGCGCCTGCGGGATTCAGGCTGGCACGGACATGCCTGTTTACTAATCAGGTCACAGGTCCACACGCATTCCCCAGGATTGCTCATGCTCTCCTTCCATGCTAAAGCAATCTGTCCTTGCCCACATCTAGAGTTGTCATAAATCCGTCCTGCTGCTAAAAGCCGACTGTTCCCATCGCAGCAGTCACGCCAGCTTATACAGCACTGTCCTGAGGAATTGCATGCAAGACTTCTTGGCTTTCCCTTTCAACCTATATTTCACAATGGATTTATTTGCAATGGTGACAAAGACATTTTCACAGCAAAATCTAGCTTACCTTGTCATTTTTTTTCAAACACTCAAAGGCAAAGAACCACCTCTGCCTCCCCAACAGGGATTTTTTTGTCTTTTGTGATTACAAAACAAATTGCTGTTCTATCAGAATCCTCTGCCTGTGCAAATACATCCACTTCTGAATCCAAATAAAATGTTTTCAATAGACTCTTGACTGGGCTCACAGTTACTTAATGCACATTTGGTCATGCTTATATCAAAGTTTGGAGCACAGTCTTACAGGACAAAGTTCCCCCCTGAGCAAAGGTTCATTACCTAAGGCAGACTCTGAGTTCCTCAGGGGCTCAAGCATGGAAGAGTTGCCAACTGGAAATCACAGGAGAATTGCATTGGCAGTTATGGGAGCAAATCTGGTTCTGAGGAACTCAGACTCTGGCTTCCTGAAGGTCAGACTCTGTTTCATACATTATGTAAGGACTGCCATATTTATGTCATTTTATTTTAAAACTGAAATGCTTCTCCCTTATCCGCAATGTATGTTGCATTAAGCTCGTATGCTGGCAGGCTCTTTAGCTGCACTGCTTATGGGGTTCAATGCCCCACCCTGCCTTCAGTGCCTTTGAATTTACACATTTCCGCTAGTTTGCCCCTACAGACTGACAGTGGAACAACAGGGGAGCCAACGTGGGACACAATTTCATACAAGTAGTGCCATTCCTTTGGCTTGCTTTTCTTCTTTATCCTTGAGCTACATGAATGAGAAAGATGTTTCTAAAGAATCAACTTCCTTTTCAAAACATTAAATATTTTATGAGTACCTTGAGCAGAAAGCCAGGTGAAGCTGTCTCACACGTCTCAAACGGCACTACTCATACACACAGAAAACCCATAAAGTCAGGTGGTTTAGGGGCTACCTTACATTGCAGCAATCAGAAGGGACTAGTGACTCAGGAGGGACCCTGCTTCTGTCCTTTTCCTCCACATCACTATGTGGTGTGTTTTCAGGTCCTGTTTATCTTGTTCTTAAATCCTACAGTCAATCCTATACCAGATGTAAAGGAAAAGGATAACATGTAGACTTGCACTTCAGAAACTCTTTCTCTGCCCAGTTCCTGGAACCCAACAAAGCTAAGAGAAGTTCTGAGTAGAAAAAAGACATAAACATGGTAAACCACACTTGGAGCCATGACTGACTGACCAGCATTGACAGACACAGATGTGCTCCTACTGTATATACAGACACATTTCTGTGTGACTGTAGCAATGTCATCAAGACAAAGCAGCTTCTGGCTTCATGGTGCTCAGTCACACCGTTACAGGGTGCAAGGCTGTCTTAAGTCTGTGCATTTGTTTTTAGCTTGGGAAGCCCTTATACCATCAGCCACTGGTTTGCTTCAATCATTAAGACTGGATCAATATAATTCAAAAGGAACAGTTGGTAGGGATTATTTGTTGGCAAATATTGAGACACTTTGCTTATAAGGACTTTGACTTGCATAACTGCCCTCAGATCACTCACTTGACAGTTGAAGATGCCTTTCACTCCCAGCAGATTTACTTGTGTGCAGCTCCTTTACTATTTGTGTTTAAGTTAATTTTTAGAGGTAGAAAGTGCTGTGGATTACAAACACTAGACATTGTAAAACTCCCAGAAATCTTATACATGCCTCTGTATTGCTTTGTTTTGTTCTAAGAAGTAAAGCTCAATTTCTATACACAAGGTCATTTTCTGCTTACAAGATCAAGGGCAAGCTATTGAGCTTTGCAGCTGGAAAGCAATGTCAGGGTAGCAGAGTCAAGCCATTGTGCAGCCCAGGTGCTATTCCCCATTTTGCAATTGCCTTCAGCAATGGAAGAAAATGGATCACACTGACCGTTCAGTGGTCGGCTTTCAGCTTTCATGAGTAACTTTTCTTCTCCACGTGTCTGACCTCTTTCTTTGTCTTAACCTTATAAGCTTCCCCCTGCTTTAAAGGAAAAGTATAAACATTAATATAGTCTGCAGAGAGTCCTTGCAATTATAAACCTGCTTCCAAACAGGCTCCACATTTTGCTGTAACAGGATAAGTAAAAAGCAGTTAAATCACATTAACACTTCATTTCAAAGATACACACAATCTATTCATCCACTCTGCTGAGCTGCAAAAGCACAGGTCTGAAATATCATCTTCAAGTAGAAAACACAAGTTTACAATTTCATCATGACCCCTGGGCCTGGCTGGCAGTCCTTGGCAGATCTCCTGCTGTCAACTGCAGCAGGATCCAGTGCAACTGTCAGGGAAAAATCACTTTTCTCAACCGGCCTCCCAGGTCAGCCAGATTGGCAGACATTTACAACAGCATAGGCTGTGGCTGCTCTTATGATGTTTCACAACGTCTGTGCTTTAAAGTGAGCAGGTTAGTAATGGAATAAAGGGAGGAGGAAGAAAGCAAGCAAAAAACACCACTGAAGCAGCACAGATGTAAAACCAATGACAGTGACAAGCAGTGCAGGTTTCAGTGTCTTCAAAACAGCAAACCCCAAAATAAAGTTCATCTTCGCTCATTAAAATAATTCAATAATCATCTAAAAATAAATACTGCAGTAATCACAAGCCTCATTCACATCTGAGAAAGGCATCTGTTTATGTGTGGCTATTGGCAGAATTTACCCCTCAGGTGATCTGCATTGATGTATTTGCAACTATTTGTGGTTTCTGACTAATCTAATCTGGTGCAGCAAATTGAAAATGTTCCCTCCTTGTTGGGCAGGAATTTTTTTTTCCCCTGATAAATGACTATGAAAGAGGGAATGGAAATACATTTGTTTCAATTCTCTTATTTCTGTGACATGTGTCCCCACTATTTGTTTTTCCTTTTTTTTTATTACCAGTAGATAAAGAATATTTTTTGCCTTCCTTTCTCAATCTGTTTTCACTCAACAAGAATTTCATTAAGCCCAATGACAGTTTTACTGAAGCAAAGACCTCCCAGGGTCATGTGCTGCGGAGGAAGGCATGAGCTCCTCTGAAGTAATTTATTTCCAGAGGTGATGCCCATTCCTCCAAGGCTTCCTTGGGACAGAGGATAGTTGAGGCACCACCTGCCCACTCCTGCCCATACCCCTGGAGCCCTGTGCAAGAGGGACTGGGATGTGCTGGCACACAACAGTCCTGTCCTTCCCACTGTCCTTTTTTTTTCAAGGTGATGAAGTTGGGCATAGTCCAGCCCTGCAGAAGGGCTTCCAATTTTAATCACCAGGAACAAAATCCTCTCTTGGTGCTTGCTTGTAAAGGATACCATTGCTTGGGTCCGTTCTCAGTCCCCTGAATTTTGCAAACCCTCATTAACCAGCACAGGGGTATTACACGGGTGAGTGAGAGGCCGGTGGGGATCAGACTGCAGCTCATTCCTTTGGGCTAGTGGAAAAACAACACAATATGCCTAAATGTGTAAGGCACACATTCTGCAAGGGCTTGACCAAATGCACAGACATGGCTCATACTGATGGCACAAAACAGGCTCCAAACCTATGGCTTAAACGTGCTGCCTGTTTTGCTGAAACAGACCTTAATGCTCTGTGCCAAAAGAATTCAGCCAGACCCACTTGACACTGCCCCTGCCCACACACAGCACAGAGAGACACCCCTGCCCCGTTACCCAAACGCACAACTTGCCAATAACAGTAAGCACTGCACTTTGCCAAGGCTTCTTGTTAAATGCAAACCTCCAGCCCTTTAGCAGCACTTTCTAGAAGTCAACACAACCCTCTGCATCTACTGTTATTTTCTGGTAGTCCCCATTCCATTACCATTTCACCAACTTTCCTCTCATGGGGGATAACAACACGTCTTACTACCTTCCGGGTGATCTGTGGGAAGCAATACACGAAAAGTATCGATTTTTTTTTTCCTAAATTCTAAAGGAAAAAAGTATGTTATAAAGAAGTTACTTGAGTGCAAAGACTGAGAGGCAGTGATGTAATTCATGATTACTTTTCTCGTGATGACGTTGCCTTCTTCGTCGGTAAACTGCTCCTCTGTTACAGATTCACCAGGAATGTTTTTTGCTTCCTCACCCTAAAGAATGTGTTATAAGATTAGCAACAGAGCCTATATTCTGTCAAACCCACACATATTTCCACACCAATCCAAGCGAGAAGCACATGCTATCTTCAACTTTATGTAACAGTTTGCTTTATGTCACACAAATTGTATGAAAGCCTCGTCCATTTAGCATGCTGATACCTGTGAGTTTATTCTACAGAATGTGTCCTTAAAGCCTCTAGTGAGCTTCTAGTATATTGCTCTTATTAGCTAAATCATGACATGAAGCTCTCTGGGCAACAAAATCTTGCAGTCAGTCTGAGTCCTATGACATGGAGGCACAAATTCATGACGATATAATCTCTAATCAGACATCCATTAGCTTTTCACAGATTCTCAGTGCCCAGCACACACAGAGACATGGCCTAACATGGGGGAAAACTGGGATTTAAAAAAACAGCTCCATCTATAGCTTGCTAAACACGAGGTCTTAAACACACACACAGAAGACAAGACTTGTCAGTATTCACAAAATGGAGAAAGCTATCTTATGTGACACTTTGCCCAGCATGGTAATGCCTGCCTGGACATGTAGCCTGGCCCATGACTTACTGAGATCAGCAGCACTCCAGCCATCACTTCTTGTAGTATCAGCAATTTATAGGACCAGTGTAAATAAATTTAAAAACCATTTCCTAACTGCTATGCTAGTGACTTAATTCCACCACAAGAAATACTGCTCAAATATTAAATAAACGACACTACTTCAGAGTCTAAGGCTAGCTGGCAGTCATGAACTTATGTTCTAGAAGAACTTTGCTAACTTTACCTCATAAAGTCATGTTTCCAAACCTGGGTGCTGAAGGAAGCACTGCTTTTGATGCTTCAAAAATATTTATTGTCTGTGCTTATATCTTTCATATAAATAAAGCAAACATAATGTAGCTGGCCGACATAGGAAATATTTCCACTTGAAAATGAATAACCCTTCAAACAAACATTAAAAAATCCCTAAAATTTTTCTTCTCCCCTCAACCCACTATGGAAAAAAAATTACATCTAGAGGAAGGAAGAAGAAGGAAACATTGTGTAAAATATGTTATATAAATATTAACAACAAAATAACATTTAAAATGAGATTACTACAGCTCAACATCAAGCTTTCATAATGTTTCCACATACTAAACAGAACAGGGCAAATACAGTTCCCATTTACTGTGGTCTATACACTACTTCTAGGTAAGCTCCTGGCACTGCTCTATAACAAACAAATACAGTGATGCCATGTTTATTTTTTTTAAACTGTTTTCCCTACAAACACAACTTTTTCAATATGTACATTGTAACATTAGGATTGTATGCTATTTCTAAGCTCTCAGCAAAATAAGCCTTTCCTTTTGATTACAAGACATTTGTGGTCTTTTCCATAGCCAAGCTTTTTGCTTTTCCTCACTTTGTGGGGACAGCAGCAGGTGAGAGCCAGAGGGGAGTATTGCAGAGCAGAGCAGAGCACAGCTCTGCAGCGAGCTGAGTCCCCAGCCAACGTCTGTCATTATTCTAAAGTGCAGAATTTCTGCTTATTTCATACTGAAAGCTGTATTGAAATCATTACTTGATAATTAAGCAATGAAACACTTTCAGACATTTTACACATCTTTTTCCCCAGGCTTTCACAGGCTATATACAAACTGTAAAACTTGTTGAACTTTGGTGCTTCAGGAAGCATTACTGAGAGAAGGGCAGGCACCACAGCCAGGAGGACTCCACTGTATAGGGACATAAGGATGAGGTCCTGCATCTGAGACATGCCTGGCGCTGAAGAGACCTAGCTGAGATCCCCAGGCATGGGAATGGTGGCATCCTCACAAAAGCATGGCAGAAAAAACAGCTACTGGAACCTTCAGATGGAGCCTGGACGACTCATTCCCCAGAAGGACTCTGCTGAGGGGTCACAGGAAGGAGAAATCACACACCTGCCGAAGCATGGCAGTCAGTCAGTGTGCAGAAGGAGACAAGTAAGAGGCTGGGCCCCACAGTGAGCAGGGCCCCTGCACAGTAGCTGGCTGCTTCCTTTCTCATGAGTGAGACAGCAGAAACCAGAACAGGATGGGGACTGCTGCTGACACAGTGGGGTGATGACTGGGCAAAGGTTTTGGGAACTGAAACTGTGAGGTTTCCTATTCACAAAGACATGGGAGGGGGAAATAACGATTCTGGAGACTTGATACTTTAATCAGATGCATAGCAGATGGTTAACTAGCAGAACAGTTTCTTTCCTGGCCTCCCACACACAGGTTCAGATTCTCCCCAGTGGGCTCCCACACAGTGCCCTAAGGAGCAGGAAGGAACCCTGGCCCAGACACCCCATGAGGCACAAAGGTATGGAAAGCTTCCCTCTAATGAACAGGATTTCCAAAGTCAGTACAATAAAACCTACGAAAACCAGAAATAAAACAACATAGCCAGGAGCAAGGTCACCAGACTTGGAACACCAAAACTGCTTGGTGTACTGCTTCTCTGACTCCTCACTGTGGCTATGAGCAAGGTTATCCCTTAAAGCAACTTAGAGAGAATTACCGTATTCAGATTTAAAATGAAAAAAGTATTGATGCACTGAAAGGTGTCTCTTGAAATAAAATACAGTCTTCAAGGTGTGGTGAATCTTGTTTTTTAATTAGCTACCTACTCCTCTAAGCACAGTTTAAAAATGCTGTAAATGCTCAGCAGTCAGCACACGTGAAATCCAGCTTTCACAATTCTCTTGCTGGTGGGTAGTTAAACAAATTGCAGGAGGGCTCACAACTGGCAGGAGGTAGATCTGATTTACTGACATTTCTAATCCTATGCAGTTATAAAGACAGAAAACAAACCCTTACCCACTGGCCGTTTTACTTGTACGATCTCAAACCAACTTTAGGTTAGAATGGCACATTAGATGACCTTGTCAACAAAAGCTGTTTTTAAAGACAAAGTTGGTGCATCTGCGTCACAGCTAAAGAATAAAATTCTTTCTGCTGCATCATACTTATGTGGACTTCATTTTACCCTTGACCAGTCAAAAGCACTGTCACAATACCAAAAGCTTTAGAAAGGTAGGGAGAAAACTTAATACTGTGATTACTGGAAGCCCAGCTATATCCCTGGGACTAAAGCATACAAAGGCTGCAGCCTGCAAGCCTTAGCCCCAGAACATGCCAGGAAGCTTTGCAAAGCAGAGTGCTTTAATGTCATCCTGCTCACTGGAGTGTAGTCCTGCCAAAACCAGCTGGTATCCTTTCTCTGCTGCTCTTCAGGGCAGGAGAAGCAAAGAGCAGTTTCCTCAAAGTCTTCTGCCAGCTCCACTGATTTTCTTAACAGTTATTTGCAGATTATGGGTGTTCCCAGGGACCTTCAGATAAATGGAGTTATACAGTCTGTGCTGCAGTATTGTGCCAAAGTTCACTGTAGATTTGTCAGAGCTCTGGTTTTCTTTCATGTTTGTTTTGTTACTGGAGGGATAATAGTCCCTTTTATTCCTCCTATATATCCAGCATTGTTGTAAAGGGAAGAAAAAAGGTGCGGCTGGATGTGTCTTACCCACATGGGTAAAGAGGAATTTAAAAGCAGCCGGAAATAATCAAGATTGAAAGATCCTAAATATTTAATTTTGCCAAAGACCAGAAGCAAAGCTGCAATGGGAACAGGAGCTGTACAGAGCTCTCAAACCTCTTCCCTTACTGGCCTAAGCCACCATAATGACATAATCCCTTCAGTCTCAAAATCACATTCTTGTAGTGCATAAACAGCAGCTGCACTCAGTGTCCTTGGGGTCTCAAGCCTCTGTGGCAGTGGCAGGAGAAACAAACATCTTTCACTAAGGTAATTTTCATTAGTGAATTCTGCCTACTCAGGGAGACCTTGTTAATCAGATGCCATGACTCTACCCCTGCACCCGTGCTGAGTCTGTACTTGCTTGTTTGCAGATGTATTGCTAAAGCCTTAGGAGGAGGGAAAAAGCCCAACAAACCAACAGGCAAGCCAGAGAGACCTCAAAGGAAATGGTGCTGCAAATGGGACAGAGTACAGTCCTCTGCTGGGAGCTGGGTCATAGGTCTGTTGCTTGTTGCATGAAGGACAACGTGATGAACAGACCTCAAAACAGCACTTGTAGTGTGTGGTTTAATTTACCCCTGTGTTATCTTACTGAGGCTGGCAGCTCCAACTCTCCTGGGGCAAGACAGGGTGAGGGAACCTACAGAACAGAGCAAATCTGCAGCTCTCCCAGGGGACAGGGACTGCAGTGGAGAGGTTGTGCCCAGCTGAATGCACAAAACCAAACACTCCTCATTTGCCTTATATAGGGCACAGGCCTTTGATTCTTCTTACCTACAGGATGGCCACATTTTCACTTGCCGTAAATAAGTTTCTTCTGAATAGTAAGACTGTGGAAGCTGCTGGTTCTGATTTTGACTCACCACTGCTCAGGCTTCCATGCCACTTCTTCAGTGCAGGCTGAATCAAACCCTCCATGATCAGTAATGGGGTGTTTCATGGCAAAATGCATGGAAAGGGGCAAATCTTTAATAAAAATTGTCAAGAAATAACAGAAGTATGAGATACTAAATTCCAGGAGATTTGAATAACCTCTGCTTAGAAATATATTTTATTTTCCATTACATTCTACCATAAACCTTTTAGCAAGGATCTTACTAAATAGTTTTGCCATAAATTTGTATCCATGAAAGATTTAACAACCTCTGAAAAAGCATGAACATTAGACACTGATTTCTGCCATGACTGAATAAAAGGAGCTTTGGATCAGGCTCTGAATGTGTGCATTGTGGCAGCACTCTTATTTTTCCCTTGTGTGCTAATTGCTTGCATTCCTGCACTGCCATAAACCCATTTCTTTTGCAATGCTCCATCCCATCAATCCACCGTGTGAACATAAGAGGAGAAAAGAAGCAAAAACAAAAACATCTGCACTACCTTGAGGTTAGAATATGATCCTATTACATGTGGAAATGGGCATCAGTCCTTGCTTGTCTGGTTTTATGGGCTCAGCCCTCTGAAGTGCTAAATCCCATGGGAATGTGCTTGAAAATGCTGAACCTTTGACAGGACAGCTCTCGGACTGTTGGGAAAATACCTTCAGGGGAGAAAAAAGCCTTTCCCCATACTTGGGCCAGGACAGAGAACTAAGGTAGCAGTTAAACGGAAATAATAGTTTTAGCAATACTGCAGAATGGCACTAAAGGGAAAAAAAATTGGGACAGAAGAGCAAAAGTAATGAAGCAATTCAGCTGTGACAGTACGTGTGGAGGCACATAGAAAAGACTTTTTTCTACAGGACCCAATTAATCCTCAAGGTTTTGGCATTACCAAACTTTATCCCCTCAGGTTACCTGAGTACCTCTGTTGCTTTTAATGCAATATGCAGGCAAGTAATGAATACTAGGAAGGGCAATTAATATTAGGAAGAAATTCTTTACTGTGAGGGTAGTGAGGCAATGGAACAGGTTGCCCAGAGAAGTTGTGGATGCCTCTGCAGCAGAATGTTCAAGGGCAGATTGGATGGGGCTTTGAACAACCTGGTCTAGTGGAAGGTGTCACTGCCCATGGAACTGTTAATAAAGGCTACGGTAAAAAACCCTGTGGTAAAAAAACACAGTTCCCACGTGCAGCTCTGCCCAGTGGAGGCTTCAAGCACACCCTCATCTCCCTCCCCACTGCTGCCGGATGCAAGCCAGCAGAGCAGGCTGATGGCATGGGCACAGCACTGCATTCATTTGTGAGGCCTGTGCCCAGGTTTTTCAGATGTTCAAAAGAGTTCTTATTCCAGAGAATGCAAATTCAACAAAGGTTTCCAGGGCTGGCTCCTCACTAACCATAAGACAGTGCAGGATAAGTACTCCGTGGTCCAGGCATGGCTGCAGGATAGGACTGGAGCATTTCATCATCAGTGTGTGGCAGGTGCTGCACTGTGGGATGGGTGACCGAGAGAGAAATGTCCCTACCTTCTACCCTGAACCACCCCTTAATAATTTTGGCTAGCCAGGAGTGTTAGAAAACATAGTAGAAAGAAAGCCTAATTCTCACTACTGCTCCATGCAAGTGTGCTAGCACCATTCAGTCTGAGCCTGAGAGGGACACTGGGGCTGTGGGGTTGGGCTTGCTGGGCACTCGGGCATTGGCAGGAGACAGCCTGTTGCTCCCAACACCTGCTTGGGACCCTGCAGCAGGAATACATGAGTTATTTTCACTCTGCAGGCTGAGAGAGTTGCTCCATGTCTCTGAGCACTGTATCTTGAGACCTCTCTTCCCTGATCAAGGAGCTGTTCCTTACCTTGGGTGCATGCTCTCACAGTGATTTCAGTTCACCCAAACTGAACCTCTGCTCCCAGGAATGTGCAGAAATTGAAGTCCTGATCCCTACCAATGGCAAAGCTTGATTCTTTCATTTCATACCACCATTTCCACGAAGATTACATTATCAAAATACTCATTGAAATGGCTGTTTCCACTATCAAACTCTTTCTCTAAAAGGCTTGATGATTGCCGGTTTCAGATTTTTTCTTGTTCTGTTTTAAGCTTGTCTTGAGATGCAGAGTGAGGGATAAAAAAAGAAGCTATAAATAATCAGAAAATAACAGAAGTATCACATATATTTTCTAATCAAGAGGCAGGTACAGCTTTAATGCATTCCTACACGCTCCCAACAGGGTGGCTTCAGCCACCTCCTCTCCCCATGCACACCCTCTCCACTGTGTCTGCACTAGCTGCAGATTGCAACATTTTATGTGCCGCTTTACCATTGCTCTGTTAAAAGTTTAACCCCAAATTACACTATCACATTTAAAACCAATTTTCTGTTCCTTTCTCTAAACACAGAAGCTGTACTTGGAAAGCAAGTGAAGGCAGCCTTTGACACGCTTTCCCCTTCTCTACTCCAACATTTCCTGCCTCCAAACCAGCAGATACCAAAATAGTTCAGACATAAATTGGGTGGGGGACCTTAGCTATAGGCCAACTATGCAGTCTTTGAAACTTGCAGCACACTTACACTGTGTTTTACCAGAGACACCCCTGCAGCATTGGAGGGTCTGTAATCACCCACAGGACACCTGCCCTGTTTGAAAACACAAACCACATTCCTAAACCTGAGCAGTTATGTCTTATCTGCAGGGGGAATTGCTGATGAAGGGTTATAGCCTGACCTGCATGGAAGGCAGCAGGTTCTGCCTGTAGAGATGAGGAATCGCACAAAACATTCACTTCTACTGAGCTCATTTTTGCAATTCCTGACTTGTCCTGAACAGAAACATAACTGATATACTGAAGAAATTTGTGGTGAAGACAGTCAGAAATGTCATCCTGCCTTTTCCAAAAGTGTCTGTATCTTGGACTGTTTGGCAGCTGCACAGAGCAGCCTATCTGCCACCCACATCACACAAAAGGTACAGTGCCTGTATGCCGACTCCCCTCCACAAAGCATGGAAACAACAGTGATATGTGCAATTGGAATGTCACAAATTATTCCTAAAGTAACCATTATAGCTCAGGCAAACTCAGCTAGTGCTGCAATAGCACTGACGTGCCTGGCTGTTTCTTTCATGGCTTGTCTACGTGGTTTTCTATTAAGAGTTTAATAAATCCAGCAAATTATGAGGGATTAACACAATAGTTTCCAACGCAGAATTATTTTCTCATGCTATATGCTGCAGGCAAATAATGCCATAATGTATGAACACACACAAAAAAAATATGAGGGCAGATTCAAATATTTGTATGATTATGCTATTGTTATCAGTATATAAAGTATATTGTGCTGTAAATAAAGGCCATCTGTAAATAAATATACTAAATAGAGCCTACTGAAGGCAATGCAAAGACTTTTATTAACTCTGGTAGGTTTAAAACCAGGGTCATCTGTTGTATTGAGAAGGTTTTCTAGACCACAATAAGCACTTAGGACCACAGGTTTCAACCAGAGTACACGGCTCATACTCTCCTACATCCCACTCGTGCATTCCTGTAAATGTTTAACTTGTAACTTTTTTTTTTTTGAGAAAACAGAAAAAAAAAATTATTACCATCTGTTTGCACTTCATATTTGCTCTACAGAAGACCAAGACATTGCATCTAGCCGTAGTCTTTAGGATGCCATGCACAACAGTGGCAGTGAAGGACATAACATGCCATGCAGCACAGTTGTTTTCCAGCAGAAGACAACCATAAACCTCTGGGTTAAGCAAGGAAACGCCACCTAGCACTTGGTTATAAATCCATACTGGCAATGGAAAGCACATTACCAGAGGGACTCCACTATGCCAAAACTGACATTCTGACACAGCAGTCCAACCCACGTCCATGCCAACATCATGTCAATAATGCAAATCACAGAATACCTTCAGAATCAACCGCCGTCGATAAACTCTTGTAGTAATTCTCTGCTCTTCATCTGAGCTCGAATCACTCTCAATCTCACTGTCACTGTCACTACATTCCTAATAAATGCAGTTTTAGTACATTTGAACAGCACATTTGCAAGACAGAACATGCTGATCAGGACTAGGAGAAGAAAACAGAGGTTATCATGGACAGTGTTTTCCCTCTTTCTGTTATGTACATAATGACTCGCAGTTTCACTGAGAAGTGGGAGGAGGCCTTTTTTTGCTCCTTGGCATGCTGTAACTTGATAAGTACACCAGCTATGGACTATCTCAGCAGCTCTTAAGTCTTAGAAAATGGTATTTGAAATGCATGTGACCTGTGGAATTTCTAAACCTTACGCACTTCTCAAAAATTTTGTGTACAAAATAACCTTGTCATACTGCATTAATTTTTTTTCCTCAAGAATTAGTTTCAAATAAATTTTATGGATTGACAAGCCACAGGAAGTAAATTCCCTCATAAAAAGAAGAAGACAGTCACACAGAAAGATTCAGTGGAACACTTCTACATGGAAGATTATAAATAGGCCTTTTGAAGAACTTCTCCACATAAATGGCTTTCCTGTTTAGTATTTATCTGCTTTTAAGTAACAAAACTGCAGTGTGAAGCATAATCATGCTGTAATTTCTTAAGAAGAGAGCTGACAGACCTCAGCTCAGGGCAGGGGGAATCAGCCCAGCTCTGGTCACAGCTTGGTTCCAGGAGGTACCACAGCTGCACAGAGGCATCTACTCTGCCCTGGAAATCTTTGACAGCCTCAGTGCTTTCACCTCCAAAACCCAAGGAGCTCCTCAACTTTGGGGCTGTGCAGCAATGTGTGCACAGGCTTCATACCTCTCTGTGTGATGGATGCAGGGCAGAGGCCCTTCTCCCGTGATGTTTGTCTGAACCAACCTTCTCTTGAATAAAGAAATTTGAAAATTTCCTCTGTGTTACTCAATGACTGCCTGAAACTGATTTTAAAATCATGAATAGTGGATATTATGAACTGCATTTCTGTTTCTCTTTTTGAATCTGGCCCAAGACATCCCAAACTAGAAGCATTTCTCAGAAATTATGTATAAAATAAGAGTGAGCATAGGTGGGTGGAGGAGAAAAAGTACTTCATAACGAAAAGAATTTAGGTCAGGGTGACAATATTCATCTGCATGTAAAGTTTCCTGCAGTCCTCTGGCACTAGTCAAATATAGATACAAAAATTAGAATCCAACCCAATCCTGAAGGAGCAATAAGAAGCAGAAGATTTCCAGAGGGCACAAAGGCTTTAGAGGAAGACTTATTTTTAATAAACAGCTTTAAGTGGTTTATTTGTGATGGAATTCTGACATTGAGAGTCACCTTGACCACGCAGTGGACATCATCCTCTTTGGAGTACTGTGCTGTGGTCCTCTCACTTAAAAAGATCACTGGAATCTTAGGCTTGAGCATTTGTAGAGAATTATATGACCTACACCATCACCACACTGCTTTTGTAGATCTTTGGGCATTTACATGGACTTGGGATGAGGCCAACGATTTATTTCATCACATCACCAAGTGTCAGCCCAATATCAATTGTCTGAGTTTATCTCTTGTTGCAAACTGTGTGCCAAAACACTGCAGCCCTTCTCCTGCAGGTGTGTGACTATTGTTTTCTAGCCCTTTTCCACTGAGTCACAGAAAAAAATCTCTTACATTGGGAAGCAGTTTTATTTTGTTTCCCCTTTCTTTCCACAGAAATAAATCTGTTTTTTTGCATACTTTTCTCTTTATGGAGCATTTCTGAAGAACACCTTGCAGAAAGACTACAGATGAAATTCTCTTTCTGTTTTCATGACAGCACATGAAGTGTCTCACCATGAAGTGGACTGTGTTAGTAATTAAACTATTGACTTCAAATTAAAAGATATTATTGAAAAAACATCAACAAGACATTAGAAGTAATTCTTGCTGTCATTCTAACAGATGCTAGTTTCTTACCTATTCAGGCTTTGTGAGAGATCCACATTTAGGAATTACATTATTTTCTGATACCAGTTTATTCAAAGTTCATGTCTATAAAGAGACTTGTTATTTAGTAGATAAGATTATCAGCCTTTACCAATAAAGCAAAGTAGTGCAAATAAGAAAAGCACTTACTTATTCTTCTCAATCCAGATGGGATATCCAAAAGTAAAGAGCAAACATGAGTGGATGACAAGTTATCTTCCCACTGATGGGAATGCAGAGGGGGAAGTGCAGCACGTTAGCACACCCTCAGCACGTTACAGTGTGCATCTACACTTACTCCTGCATTTAATCAGAGCATAGTACCATCAGCCTGAGATCTGCCCCAAAGCTTACCAACACTAAGGAACTCTGCCATCTACCTTTAACTGCCTTCGTAGAAGGTGAAGGCCCTTATATTTTTTAAGTATTCCAGTAATTAGCAAACATTAGGAAAGATTTTACTGTGTCATGAACTAATAACAAGATAATAATAATCATATGCTACCTAACTGCTGAGACTGATTACGTTACCATCTAACAAAAGAATTTTTGGTTGTATAATCTAAAGAATAGTTTTAAAATTAACTAATTTAAACCTGAGTGATTTATTGCACCCCATTACAACCAACATATTTATTGTCCTACAATTAAAAAAGAAAAAAGCTATTATCATGTAGAAGCAATTCTATTGAAATACCTTGCTTCTGAAAGTTATAATCTCCTCCTGTGTTATGCCCAGAGAAAGACAATCTCAGCAGAGAGAGGAATGTAGAAGAAACTCTGCAATTCATTTTTAGCCGGGTTCCCAGCTGGCCCTGAGAGCTATTCTGTGGTGACCCTCCCAGTGCTGGGGTGTGAGGTACATGCAGCTACAGGGCTACAAGCCATTCTTTGAATCAAGTTTACTTTTAAGCTTCTGGGAAATAAATATAAGCAACTGACAAAGCTATCAGTCTTCATTGTCAGAAAGCAACTTATAACTGGAATTCTGCAGTTAAGGATAGATGAGTCGGGCAAAATACAAAGGAAGAGGAGCCCCTCATAGTATTTTAAGAAGAAAGAATCACCACCTGGAAAAGTGCTTTACATGTTTGGAAATCTTTTGATTCCTCTTGGCTGGATAGACATTGAAGTTGATTTGAACAAAGTCATGAAACAAAAAACATAAGGAAGAGATTAAATATTACCCAAAATTTATTTTTCTGCAAATTTACAGAGTAAAAAAAATGCAGGGAGTGTTGGGGACAAGGAGCAGGACAGAGTCTAAAGAGTTCCTATATATCTTTGCTGACTTCAGTGTCACAGGAGGAGTGGCAACCAGTGGCAACACCCTACTGGAAACAGATGGAGGACAGCTGAACTGTTTTGCACTGTTTGCATAGGTGGTATGTCAGGGTAGGAAAGGGGCCTGTTCCCCAGCGATGTGGGACAGCAGTCCCAGAAGCTGCTCTAACCTCTTCCAGGGCTCAGGGCCAGTCAGGCAGAGGATTATGCAGCCCTGCTTGGCTTTTCTGTCTGCCCCGACTCCACCTCATTCTATCCACAACACAAATATAAAATTTCAATTATCTTCTATTTTTCTCAATTCAGTAATAAATAGAAAAGGCATAAAGAAGGATAAAAAAACCAAGCCCCAACTCAAAACAAAAAAAAACAACCCAACATTACAAGTCTTACAAAAAAGTTATGTCAAGCAATATGTCAATCAACAGGGACTCCTCACTTTGTTAATTGTTACAGGACATACTGTACCTTCTGTTCAGACATTACTGCTCCCTCCTCCTCTTGAATGTTTGTTCTTGGCTTGCCATCCTCAGAAGTACTCCAGCCCATCTTCTTCACACTGACAGGCACAGATGTTTTGCTGCCTTCTGTTGTTGGTTTGCTAGTCTCTTCCAAAGATTTCTGATATGCTGCTGATGATAATGTTTGATCATCAGTACCAGTTGAGATCTGGGGCTTTGTTTTCAGGGCTTCTTTGTCACTGTGTTTTCCCACATCATTTAAAGACTCCTGGATGTAGGATTTAGTTTTTGCCTCTGATGTGGATTCAGACAGACTTCCATTTGTTTCTGGCTTCCCTGCTTCTCCTTTGATGTATGAGGTAACAGAATCCCGACATTGGTCCGAACTACAAGAAAAAGAGAAAGGAATAGACAGCTGTTCAGTGCTTAAATCACAGGCAGAAGGGCAAAGCACCAAGCCTCTTACTGAGCCTTCAGTCTGAGCACATAAGTTTCACACAGAGAAAAGTGAAATTTTAAATTCCACTTGCAAACATCAATCTATTTAATAACCTTGTCTTCTGTATCATGGCATAATTTCTGAAGCAACAAAAATATGATGGACACTGGAAACAAGGCCAAATGTTTTACGTTAATCTCCTTCCACTTAGGAGTGGGAAGGGCAGTAGGGGGAGGAAAAAGAGAAAAAATACACAAAACCTACCAGTTCCCGTGTATAATCAAGAGCTAAAGCCTTGAGGCACAAATTCTTAAACCAGCTCCCTAACCAAAGAGTTGATGGAAGTATCTGTTACCATGCAATTACAGTAATGACCAAATAGGTTATGTTATTTTTCCCCCAAAGTACAGTATCTGAACTTGAGGTACATTATGCCTTCTAAAAAATATTGCTATCTGCAAACAAATCCTTAGACAGTGCAGATTCCCAATAATAGACCAAGGCAAGGAAGGTAACTACAAGATAGAGAACTGACCAAAATTTTGCCTCAGATTCACTACGGACAGGTTTAACCTGCATTTCTGATGCACAGTTTTATTTTCCTTTGTATTTTTGCTCACTGTCTGTTAAACAGTATGACTGTACATACGAAAATATGCCAGCTATTTGCTGGCAAAACTCTTACAAAAGATAGCAAAGTGAATTTATCTAGCTAGAATTGGTGTTATCTTCTTAAGGGAGCCCTCTTACTTCTAAAAGTGATCTGTTTTACTAATTTAACGTAAGATAAAATGCAGAATAACAATGCTTGCTTAACAACACGAACTGCATCAGTAGTAGTTCAAGTGCTTTGCAGTCCTGAAAGACAATCAGTTTGCTGAAATCAATAGCCAAATTTCCACTGGATTCAATAAGAGAGTATCTAATGCTCTTTGGAACCTTAAAACATCCTGAGTCAAAGCTGCAAAGGATGTAAACTGCTGTCAGACAAATGATCACTGTGCAGATAATCATTTTGTGCATATTTAGAGGTGCTGCAGACCTGACTCCTTCAATTACTGATCACAGCAGCCACGTTCAAAGCAAAGGCAGGCAGGAGCCCCTCACCCAGTGGGTACCAGTAAAGCTGAACACGGCAACACATATTGTGAATGTTGAAAGCTTCAGTAGGTCCAAGGGGAGGTTGGAAAAGCTCATACAAGAAAAATGCACTCCAGAAAAATAAATACAAAGCGTCCATTTCAGCAGGTCATTATGCTGAAGGCAAGTGGAGCTTGGGAGAGTGTTGCAGGAAAACAGCATGTAGCTCCACTGTCCTTCCCTGAGCATACCCTGCAGTTACTGCTGGGAGACAACATACAAAACTAGATGGATTTGGTATCATCATTCTTACTTTCTTATACCTTTAAACTCATCTCTTTAAAAGTCTCGTAAATCAGCATGACATAATATGCTTGAAGTAAGTGTTATAAAAAGAGACAATTCAAGAATCGGTTTAAGGAAAAAGTAACAACTATCTGAGGGAAGGCAAAGATATACAATGGAAAGGATGACTGCTGAAAAGGTACTTAAGCAGCAAGAGTAATGTAGTATCCGTACTCTGGTTTCAGATAATGTCCTTGGTTCCATCTACATCTATGCATGACTTAGATTAATTACAAATAGAAATACACAAGATAAAGAACATGAAAAGCAATATTACCTGCTAAAGATAATATGAAATATTTTTCAAATGCCAGAAGGATGAATACCTGATAAACCTGATAAATTTCTTTTAAATACATATATAAGTATATATGCATACTCTCACAGAAGAGTAGAGCAGCAGCCTCTGCACTGCTCCTGCAGCATGGGAAAGCTGGCTTACACATACCACACAACTCTAACACAAAGGTGCTCACCTATCATCCAAGCGATCTAGCAGGCTACCACCTATCCTGCGTCCCGACGTCGGTGGCTCTGAGACACTTGATGAGTCAGGCTGCCAACCTGTAATTGAAGACATTTCGTGTTCTGCTTGTTGAACACCTTTAAGAATTGACCATACTCTTTCTTCCGTCATCTCCTCAGACTCAGCTCCTTCTTCCAGATGAATGTCCTCAAACAGAGACTTAAACTTTTCTGCCGTCATCTCCTCATCAGTACCAGACTTTTCTCTCTCAGGCTGTTCAGTCCTTACTCCTCTTTTACTAGTCTCTTCACTCTGCCTTTGTTTAGCATCTTTTGATATCACACCATAACTACCAAGATACCGTGGAAAATCCTTAAGGTCCACTTCCTCCAACTGGCTCTCGCCTATGGAAATATCCTTAGGTGTTCCTTCTCTAGGCACTGAAAAATCGACTTTGTTGTCATCCAGTGAAGTGTCTTCTTCAGTCACCACTGGCGGTGCTGCTGCTGTACCATCTACTTGCCCCTGGGAGGTCACTAACACATCACTCAGTCTACTGGGAGTTCTAAGGGGTGACTCTAGGCTAGAGGTGTCGCTAAAGAAATCATCCTGATGGAAAGGGGTGGGCGGCACGAAGCGCAACCCAGTGGGAGTTTCCAGTTCCACTTGGATGGAGGGATAACCTAAGGAAGACAGCACATTTGGACTGACTGGGACGAAGCATGGAGCAACAAATAAGCAAATGCCAAATGATTCATGGGTTACATAAAGTATGAAACCTATGAGGAGGTGCAGGTCTATAAGAACCAATGCAGTTCTGATAGATTTTGTTACTTTGTCCTAAAGAGATGGAACAAAGAATGAGTACTGCCATTGAATAGTACAGTGAAGCAAATACTTTTGACTTTTTTTTTAATAGTCTTTAAAGATTTCAGCAGTTATTTTGCAGCCATTTTAATGTTTTCAAGCTATAGCAGATTGTCTTATGAGCATGAAATAAATCAAATGTGGACAAGGGTGGTTGTCCCTTTATATATAAGACAATCTATTGCAGCCATATTGTGTAAATTTTTATTTCCCAGTTTTTATTTTTTTTTTTAATTTGGAAGTTTAATAAACAATTTTAAAGACAGCAGTAGATTATAACATAGGACAGCTACTTTTTTTGTCAGTAAGTAGTATTTCGAAAAGAGGTCCACATTTTTAATATGCTTTTATAAAAAAACACACAATACCAGAAATACAATGTTACTAAGATATACCTCCAATTTAACCATAGAGTGTAAGAATGGAATAGTTATAAAATGAAGAACAGAAATGGATTCTAATGAGGATACTAAAAAAGAGTAGATCTAAATACACAGGAGGATAAAAAACTAAAATAAGGACGTTAACAAAGGGGTAAGAGAACAAAAACAGAAGGGAGAGCTATATGAATATTTCAGGTACAGTAAAGTTATACGGGTGAGAGGACTGTGGTGAGTAAGGAGATCTTGGTGATCTTGAAGATTGAGGTGATCTCGGTGACATTGGTACAATCAGATACACTGATCAAATAAAAAGAAAAGAAAAATGGATGAAAACATGAAAAAAAACCCATACAAAAGGATTAAACTGAATATACACATAAAAATGACAACAAAACCTTAAGTTCCCATTCTGACAAATGAGGTTGGGTAACCTATGAAAGGAAAACAAAACATGCTGTGTGGTTAACTTGACATTGTGCTGTCTGCAAAAGGAAGTGTATTAACAGGGTTTGGGGGTTTTTTTCCTGAATCAGCTGAGAGAAAGCCAAAGGTGGTCTGGTCTTGTTGAGGAAAGGAAGCTTGAGGAAGGCTCAGAGAAGAGGAGTGACAGAAAGCAATTGCAAAGAAGCGATTTTTTTCATAAAAATATTGATGCTACTATTAAAAGGTGCAAGCAACATTTCAAGAGCAACTTTCTTAAAATGTCAACAGAAAATTATTTCTGTAGTGCAATGAGTCAATGATTGGCAATGCTTCTTAATAATGGAGATACACTGAGCTTGTATGCTCTAAGGAAAAAAAAAATCTTACTAAAATACAGAGAAAGTCCAGTGCAAAACAAGTTACAAAAAGCAAAGGAAATGTTACTTACAAAGGAAAAATCTTATTTAAGGAGCTATTTATAATACATATGAGAAAAATCAAAGTAACAATCCAGTGTCTGTTATCTAACATTTAAAATAAGGAAAAAATAACATTTAGCATCTTCAATATATTGATAAATAATAAGCATTCCTATGGGAATTTTGTTTTACAAGCAGAACTAAATTTATCCTTTTAATCTGACTCAAAATTAGCCTTCACAGTTTTGTTTTCAGTTGGTACAGTTCCCATGTGAAAATAATTACACAATTTTACCCACTAGCAGACTGAAAAAGATATTCTCTCATGCACTAATAAAGTATTTTTTTGTTTTCTACTGTCATTGTAGAAATAGTCCAAGTGAAAATCATAAAGAAATTGATGTTCATCATAAAGCAATTGATGTTCACGTGTCTCAAAGAGGCTTGGTAGTAAACTGCACATTAATTTACTCTATACAATTACTAAGCATTTTTTTTCCCTTGTTCTTCCTTCTTTTTCTTCCTCAAAGAATTCTTACTGTTACTTATCTAGACAGGAAGCCAAAGAATACACATATTTCCAGGTAACTTATCAAGCATGCAATACCAAGTACATTAAAAATACACATGGGCAAGCCTCGAAGGACAACTATTGCAGGAGGAAAACTTGGTCTTGTCAACTGACATTGAGGCTGGTGGGATCCTGGACTTATTCCTAGAGATGTCAATGTGTAACCTACATATCTCCACAAACAACTTGGATGCAGGACTTGAAGGTGTACTGAATAAATTTGTTAACCGTGTCCTGAGGGGCATCAGGCAAAGCATCACCGGACGGTCAAGGGAGGGGACTGTCCTGCTCTGCTCTGCACTGAAATACCTCACCTGCAATATTGGGGCAGTTTTGGGCACCACAATAAAAAAAAGGTATTAAACTATTAGACAGTGTCCAAAGGAGGGCAATGAAGATGGGGAAGGCCTTGAGGGGAAGCTGTATGAGGAGCAGCTAAAGGCATTCGGTCTGTTCAGCCTGGAGAAGAGAAGACTGAGGGCAGATCTCATTGCAGTTACAACTTCCTTGTAAGGAGAAGAGGGGAGGCAGACACTGATCTCTGTGATGACCAGTGACAGGATCTGAGCATGAAGCTGTCAGGAGAGGTTTAGGCTGAGTATCAGGAAAAGAATTTTTACCAAGAGTATGGCCAAGCACTGGAACAAGGAAGTGGTCATAGCACCAAGCCTGCAGAATTCAAGAAGCGTTTGGACAATGCTCTCAGGCATGTGATGGGATTCTTGGGGCTGTTTTGTGCAGGGCCAGGAGTTGGGCTCTATCCTCATGGGAGCCTTCCAGCTCAGGATATTCTAAGGTTCTATGATATCATACCATAACCATGTTTTAGGAGAGCAAAACCCCTTTAACATTTAAAACAATTGTTTCTGTAGAACTTACAGTCTTTCTTTAAAGTCAAGTTTATACAACATTATTGTGTGATTGGACATGTCACTGAACTAAATAGGACTACAGAATTCAATTACCATCAATGGGATCATGAAAAACGTTATTTTCATCTGCAAAACTTCTGGTGCCTGAAATGTTTCCATAGTCAAATATTGGTCCTTCCAACAGGGTCACAATATCTATTCGATTAATTTTTGTCAATACAGAAGTTAAGGCATCAGCTGAAAAAAAAATAAAACACGTCAGAAAAAACTTCAGCATTACAGAACTCTGTAATCATTTTCCTCAGTTATATTCACATCGCATTACTTACATATTGCTTGCATGTTCCAATGTCTTTGGTTTTAGCAAACCCCATCATTTGTCTAAGTAGTCATTCAGCTGTCTACTTATTCAAGATATATATCTTTTAAGAGTCTACAGTCTATCCAAGTATAATTATATTACAATGCAAAGGGCACAAAGAATAAGGTCAGAGAGTTCTTAAAGAACATATTTACTTACTACTAAAACTAAATATCCTTTTACTGGAGCATAAAGGCACTGTAAAAATCCTTTTACCATTCTGTTTTGAGGAACAACAGAATAGGCAGTCATGGAGGTAATAATGCATGTAAGGCTATTCATGCAGTACATCATGAAAACTCATTTATAATAATCTTGTGAGAACACCACCAGAATACTGGAAATTACTTTTAGAGTGAAAGAGATCAAAGTAGACTCAAATAGTTTGTAGGAGTATGTGGATCAGAGAATGGTAATGAACACCATTGACAAAAATCAAACCCTCTCTTTCAGTTTGAGCAATTCAAGTGTAATTCACAGATAAACCCAGAACTATCAGCACGGAATCAGTGTCTCTATCACTCCCTACAGGAGGAGGTCGATTCTTTTCTAGGACCTACAATACTGCAAGACTACCTAACTTTTCCATGCAGTTTATTTCCATGTTTCACAATTCTTGCTATTGGAAATTTTTCCCTAATATTTTCTTTACTGGAATTTAAGTTCATTACTTGTCCCATCAATTATGGATGTGGACAACAAATTATTTTCTTCTGCATACATAATGAATAAATACAACAAATTTCTGACTTCCGGTAAAAATATAACCAAAACTTTTTCTTTATGGGTGGTTTGCAAAGGACATTCATAATGTTTTCTTCAAGCTGGTAACAGATGAAATGCGCTATAACTTATAAACAACAAAAGTGACTACTTGAACTTACTTGTAGCATTTTTCCCATCTCTGGTAACCCACTTCTTTAATAACATGAAGCTTTGAGCAATAAGAGAATTTGGGTTTTCTACTCGGATTTGATTTATTTCATCCACAGAAAAATTCAGTTCTCTTGCCAGTTCTACAAAGACAAAAAAAAAAAGGCAAGAAAGAAAAGAAAACAAACCCCAAAACACCAAACGAAGCACAAATCCCTCAATCATCCTGTCAGGCTTGAAAATATTATCTTTCTTACGTCACATGGATGTCAACAAAACTACCTGAGACAAACTTTACTGATAACAGTGAACATGGGATTATATACTCATATTTAATTTCCTAAGACAGACATAATTTTGAATTTGAATCATCTGTGTGAGCTATTATTATATTTATATGCAGTAAACCACTTAAACATGGTGAACAAATCCCCTTGGAGATTCCTTCATCGCTGCTAATTTATAAATTCTGGGGGTTTTTGGCGACTGTTCCTCCTCTGGGATCTTCAGCTCTAAGCACACGAAGGGCCAGCTCTGCCTACCAACATACAGAGGTACATCAGCTAGGTAACATCCTCTCTCCCCCAGCATCAACTTGATGGGGGAATGGGGTCCCTGCAAAAAGGGCTTTGGGAAACTGCTGTCCAGTTCCAGCAAACACTCCAGAGGCAGCCCTGAGCTTGAGCAGATGAAACCTCTCAGCTCCTCAGAGGAACATCTTGAGAGGAGTTGAGAGAGTTTCTCTTTGATTTATTGCAAGAGCAAGGAATAATTTCCTATTAGGTGTCTTTGCCCAGCAATGCATTGCATATTTTGGGAAGCTGGCCTTACTGTGAATTTGAGATCTTGATGCAGTCTTGCTGCATCTTTTGGTTAAAGACTATCTGAAAATGGAACAACAAAGACTAATTTCAATATTAAAGCAGAAAAGCTTACCTGTCCAGCTAAGTCCTAGGTGATCAGCTACAATTGCCATCCTTATATCTGTCCGTTCACATGGACTCTGTGGACCTGTGATTTACAATTTCCCAGTTAAAAAGGTTTTGCACAGAAAACCACAATACCGGATAAGAGTTTATTATATATAAATAATAGCTTTAGTTTGACTACGTTGACAGTGCTTATATTGTTTACTAGAATGGTTGGGTGACCTAATAACCTATAAAACAAAATTTTTTCACAGCTTTTAGATTTTAACCTGTGTAAAGCCAAATGTAAAACTACATGATGTCGTGTAATGAAACCAAACATGCTGACAATCTAGCTGTTACACTGTAGACAAGTTGTTAAATTACTGGTGAAAACCACCAAGGCCAAATTATCATCTGTTTTCTCTACTTTGACAGAATAAATTTGCTGTCACAAAAGACATCTTTCAATTTCTGAATTACATCAATTTTTGAGTTACATGAATGTCTTTGGCATGCTTCACTAGCTTTCTACAGTACAGAATTTGTTTGAAGGAAGAAAAAAGAGAATAAGACAGCACATACAGATGACAATGACAGAATGAAAACTACAGTTAAGTCACTCCACAGGCAATCACAACAGTTCATGCACTAGGATCAACAAGTTGAAAGTTTTACAAACTAGGCTTGATCTCCACGATGTGAGCCATGAGAGCTCCAGAAACCTGACTGCCTTCATTCTCACCAGTCCTCTTACTCCTCCTCCTCTCACTGTCGGCCTTTTCAATCTTTGATTTTATAGATGCTGCCTCTGTTCTCATGTCTCTAGCAGACTTCGGTGTAATGGAAGGCTGGTAAACTTGAGTAGCTTCTGATAAGGATGTGTTCCTTGATGTACTGTCTTCTTCATCATCAGAGACCTCTGACTGCATCTTTTTCTCTTCATCAGATAGACGATCCACAAGCTTTAATGTCTCACCACTAATTCCCTTAAAATATTCAATAGAATGTTTACATACCTCCCTAAGCTGATTTTTCCTTACTTTAACTGTTGTCATGGTGACGGAGGTAGATCTTACCTTTACTGGTAATTTAGAAGGAAGTTGTTTTGTTTTTTCTTTCTCTACCTGCTCTTGTTTTGGCAGGGCTGAAGTTCTTCTAGCTAGATTACTCTTATGTGTATTTTTTACAGGAATCCTAGACCTTGCTTCTAGACAGGGAGAAGAATTATTTTGTTTTGCTTTGTCAGGCTTACTAGCCCCTCTCACTTTACTCCCTGTATTGTTTTGGAGATTAGTTTGTGAAAAGGCTTGTTTTACTGAGCTGGCCTTTACAGGAAGCTTTGATTTTCCTCTAGCCCCTACCAATTCTGTTGACTTTTGCTGCTCTCCGTGTGGTTTTTGCTTATCTCTTACTCTGTGTCCTTGTGTTGTCCCTGTACCTTTTCCTGAAGTGCTTTTCGCTTGATTAGCTTTCTGGAGGGAACATTTTGGTTCCAAATGTTCTTTTAGCACTATATTACAGGTAATATCATCTTTAGGGACAGCAGATGAATCCAAATTGTTGTTGTTATTAAAATTATCTTTTGGAAAATCAGTGTTTTCTGCTTGCCTACAGCTTGTCTGGCTAGAAGCTGAACTCGCAATCACTGCTACAGTTTCATTTTCTATTCCCTGACCACTTGGCATCACAGCTTCTATCTTATCTGTCACTTCGCCAGGGCCATCTTTCTTCAGAGTCATGGTGGAAGCAGAAATTCCCATTTTAATTGGTGTGCGCAATTTGGGATCAACTTTAGAAGCGTTTACTGCTGCCGATGATTTCTCCAGTGAGTTACTACCAAGTGTTTGTTCCATGCAATCTCCACTGGCCTGGATGCCGGGGTTATGTTCAACTGCTGTTGTTTCTACTGGTCTCTCTAGGTTTGTTTCTACAGTAGTGTCCCCTGCCTGTGGCTGTGTGATGGCAGTGACTGTACTTTTATCCCCTTCCCCCTTGTCCCCTGACTTCCCTTCAGAAGTATGCTCACCAATCTGAAAAAATTGGAGTCTTTCTTCAACAAAATCCCTCTTGCTCATGTCAATTGCGCCACTGCGAGTCATCTCAAACATCTTCCCCTCATGAAATGGGAAGGGGTTGGGCTCGCTAGTTGGCGTGCTTTCATCTGTTGGAGTTCTGGCTGGAGTTGTGTCAGGTGTTGTTGCTTGAGATCTGTCTTCCACTGCCAGACCAAATGGCTTAGCCTCATCATCCCTTGATTTAGTCTCAAACACTTCATCGTCACCTCGGTTATTGGACCACGGATCAAAATCTAGACTCTTGGTGGCCACAGTTTTGAAAGGTGTTGCAAATTCTTCATCTACTTTGTAACTGAAATACGAATCAGGAAATACAGTCCTGTCAGGGTGTCTGCCTTCCAAAGAGAAAAACTGTGCCCCTGACTTCTTATCACTCTTATCTCCGGCTTTTTCAGAAGCTGGACACTTTGAAGGTGTCTTGTCTTCTTCAGGGCCTACCTTGCCTTCCTCCTCAATGACTTCAAGCTTACTCTGGCTAAAGCAGCGATCAGTCTGCTTTAGAATGCCTTCTGTAGTCCATACATCCTTTTTGGTTTCCACTGCCGGACCTGCAAGTTTAGAATCACTCTCAGTTAAACCATCATCTTCATCTTGCAAATCATAACCGTCAAGAGAGTCAATCTCTGTTGCATCGGTATCATGGGAGAATTCTGCAGTGGTTGCTATGGAACACTCTGTGACAGACTGGTCNAGAGATTCATCGTCACTGGAGTCACTGACATCTGCTCCCGGTGGCACAGGAGATGGTGGCTGTACTCTTATGACAGGTTCAGCCAGTTGGCATTTGTCATGTTCATCTTGCAAGTTCACTTCGGTCATCTCCATTTCACTATCAGTGGAATAATGAGGCTTCTTTTCTGACTCGCCTTGATCTGCATCCAGTGGTGGAGGAGGAGGGAATTCAATATAGGCAACTCTGTTACCTTTGGGTCTTTTGTTGGAGTCCTTATTGATAAGACTAGGTAATGTTTTGTCGATGTGTGGTTCCTCAGCCTCTGCCTGTTTCACAGATGTTGACTTAGCCTCTGCTTCCTCCTCTGACTCCTCAGACACCTCAGGTATAGGGCTTGGCTTTCCTGGGATATAAGCTATTAGTGAGTCAGGTGTTTTAGAT
>WEIV01006293.1:70076-149883 GCA_013390005.1 Calyptomena viridis | reverse complement strand
AACTCATAACTCACTTCCTCTGAACTTGGTGTTTCTGGTGTTAAAGGACTTTTACCAGAGCTGTCTATAAAGGACACTTGTTCTAGTGTGTCATCTTCTGGACTACCTTGTGGAGAAGGAGGTTGTTTTTGCTGTCTAGATGTGTAAAATGTTCCCCTTGTCTCCTGTACTGTCTTACTCTCCTGACTGACAATTTTTTTAATATTTCCTTGTTGCACCTCTTTCTCATATTGCTTTCCTACTTGAACAAAACTGACATAAACAGGTAAGGTCTTAATTTCTTTTACTCCCTCAGTGCTTACTAGCGGTGCAACTTTATCCAAGTAATCACTGGCACTGGGGTCAACTAAGTCATTTGAAGGAAATTCCTTTCCTGGGCTACATTCTAAAGAATCTGGTGATTTACTAGGGCATAGCTCTGCTTCCTCAGCAGAAGGACTTAGGCCTATTGAGCTCTGCTGCTTGGTAACTTTTCTGATTTCTGAATGCTTTATTTTTTCATCTTCCACATAATCAATCTGCCTTTCAACTTTCTCCTTAATCACAGCTGATTGGGATACTTTAGCTGAAAGTTCATAGACACCATCAAGCATGGCTCTCTTCTCCTCAACAATTCTGACCGGAATATGAGACACAGCAATTTCTTCTTTCCTTTTGGATAATTTATCAGCCACTTCACCATTACGTTCCCCCTCCCTGACAACAAATTCTCTGTATAAAACTCTTTTTGAGGGAGATTTTACAGTCAGTTCCTTCACTTCTTCTGAATGAATTCCATTGGCAGCCAGCTTATGCTCTGTCACAGTGATAAATTCACTTTTTCTGTCAGTTTTAGATTCGGCATGATCAACATGGTTTTCTTTTACTGTGTCTGGAACCAGTACATGTGAAAGCTTTTCTTTCTGTGTTTTATGGTTAGAAGTTCCAGGACTTTCCCACGTCCTATAGATTTTTTTGTCCCAGTGTCCCTTCGTTGTTGAATCTGAGCCATACACCAGGTCCTTTGTCTGTGGTTCTGAAAAGCATTCTGGCACGCCTTTCCTCATCTCAGTTCTTTGTTTTTGTGTGTCTGAAGCACGAGAGTCTTCGATAGCTTTCCCTTTACCTGGAACAAGGTCTTCCTGTATTTTCACCTCTTTCTGCAAAGCTGTGCTCACATCAATGACCTCTACTTGCTTTGCGTGTTTCTCTCTGGAATAAGACTGACACACTGGTAACTTACTTTCTTGAAATTTCTTTACTGGAATTTTGGACTGACCATCCAGCTTTTTTTCTTCTTGAGTTATGTCCTTACTCCTTGGGCTTATACCTTGTTCAAATTTTAGCCTAATGGAACTGAGCTTTGATTGCTTCAGCTGAAATCCAGCCTGTGAAGCCTCAGGTACTCCAGTCTGCTGAGCACTTCCTTTGTGTTCCATAGTTTGTTTAGAGTCCTCTGCAGGTTGCACAAATATCCTTTTTTCAGGACTGCTGGGCAAACTGGATGCTTTTCTTTCATCCACCTTGGGAAAGCATTTCCCATCATGTGCATACTGCTTCACCTTACTCCATTCATCCCCGGATGATGGCAATTCAGAGAGCAGAACTTTCTCAGGGCTGCTGCTGGCAGAGCTCTGGCTAGAATGTATTTCCTTGCCATTTTTTTTATGCTGCTTTTTCTCTGGAGACTGTAGCTCATCATTCAACTTCTCTGTTTTATCACGAAAAAACTGTGATACTTCAGTCAGTTTTTCTTCTGCCTCTTTAACAGTCCTGTCCACCCTGTCTTCATATATCAACTTTTCTCTACCTCTGTCTAATCTGTCCTCAGTAAAGCGCATCCACATTGCGTGTTTTGGACTACTAACATCTCCAGTGTAGTGTAACACTGTCACTTTATCATAATGATCATCTTTAGACATTTTACCTACACCATTTTCAGATATATCTTTATAGATTTTGGAGAGAATCTCTTTTTTGGGGGCAGTAGCTACTTTTTCTCTGCATCGTTTATCAGTCCCCTGTAACTCTGCACTAAGGGGTAGAGCATGGTCAGTAACTGACTCCTCAGTATCAGAATGAGACACATCTAGCTTTTCTGAAAGAAGCATTTTCTCAGCAAACCTGTAAGACTCCCCTCTTAGTTCTGACAACTCATCATCATGGTATTCTATTGAGTGTTGACTCAAAAGCTTCAGTGTTTTGTAAGAGTCATCAGACATGAGTTGAGCAGAACTAGGGCGACTGTCTTCTTCCTGGGACACGGGAGTGTTAACTCTAGAGGATTCCAGATAAGAAGGAAGTGACTCTTCGGCCGTAAGCTCCTCTTCTTCTTGCTGACCTTGTTCATCTGAACAAGGGAAAGCATCATGTTTTTCCAACTCTTTTAAGTTAATATCTCCCCGAGGTAAGTCTTTCTGATATACATACATTTCTTTCTCTGGATGCTTTTTTGTTTCTCTAATAATGACTTCAGTAGGTTCAGCCTGATTACCTTGTTCAATATGGACCTCTATTATTCGCTCCAGTTTGGGTTTCATTTTGCTGTCCTTCTCTGCATGTTGTGGTGAAGTTTCAGCAGACTTGCTAACATCGGATGTTACTGATGATTTATGTTCAAACAGACCTGCCAGTTCTTTGGAAGGGTCACGTCCAGACTGAAAGGCTTTCATTATGTCATGAACAGACATTGTTTCCTCAATTCTTTCAGATGTACTTTCTGTGCATGGAGGTTTATGATAAACCATCCTGGTTGTCGTAGTGATATGAGTCTCTTCTTTTACTCGGACGCCTTTACTAAGGACACACTTATGGTCATCTTCTTCACTGCTGCTGGCTTTCATTTGAAAAGCTTTAACCTTCTCTTTGATAGAACCAGAAGGTTTTTGCTCCAGCTCCATAAACGTAGGGGTAGGTTTTGAGGCTGGTAGCTCCTCTGCCTTCTGCTCTGGGATTTCTTCAGATGATGGTTCGTAGCTGCGGATAACATGAACTACTTCAGTTCTTGTTTCTGTAATGACGGGAGGGATGGGTACATCATGGAAAAGTGGTTTTGGCCCTGTGCTTTCAGCACTTTGTGGTGCAGAAGGTGTCTTTTCACTCCTTGTTTCAAAGCCACTGTCAGACAAGGGACTTTTATCTTGATCGTGTTGAGAAAAGTCATCTGGAGACTCTAAAATAGTGTCTGTTCCAAAAAAGGAGTCTGCAATTTTACATAACTCCTTTTCCGATGTTGAAGGCCTCATGGAGGCTGGAGGCATTTTAAGTTTATGTTCCTGCAATGCGATAGCTGGTTTTAAAATGCGCTTTTGTCTCTCTTCACCTTCTTTTTTCCCCTCTTCAAACTTGTACTTTATGTTTGTTAATGAACTGCTACCGATATCATTTGCTAAGTAATCAATAACTTTTGACAAGCTATAATCCTTTTCCGACATGGTTTTAGTTTTAATTTGGACCTTCTCTGGAACAGATATAGGAGGGCTTGTCAAAGCTTGCTGTCTCGCTTCATCAATCTCCTCTGTACTGAACTCTACCCAGTCATCCTCAGACAGGTGTCCTTGATCACTTTTGGATACTTTAGCCGACCCTTTACTTTCTAAACACACATCTTTTTTCAGAATCTCACTAACTTTTACTAAGTCCTCTTTTACTTTCTCAACAATTTTAAAGGGCTCTTCATCATCAATTCTACCCTCTTTTGGTATCTCAGGTTGGAATGGTTTGTCCTCTGCGACATCTGTCTGCAATATTGCAGTCATTCTTATCAGATCCTCTTTCATTTCAGCAACATCTTTCAGTATCTCCTGACTGGAGGATAAAGAAGATGGTGTGGACAATTTGAGAGCAGAGGGTGCTAAAAACAAGGATGATTTTATTGGAGATGAAGTTCGATTAAAGGTAGGCTGCGTGCGTGCCTCTGTAGTCAATGTTTTAATAGGTGACAGTAACGCAGCAGCTGATTTTGTAAGTGAAGACGATTCTGGGAGCTTCTTTAATGCTGGTTCAGACAAAACATTGACTACAGAATATACTGGCACTGTTATTGTTGATGAAGTTACTGATGAGGTAGTTGCAGATATTGACCCAAGGGCTGTGTACAAAGCACCTGCAGGAGGAGTTCTCATTGACTGGAAAGCTGATGGTGCTGAAGACACAAATGACCTGAGTGGAGAAAATGACATTGTTGTAGCTGTTGAAAACACTCTCTCAGCCGTGTCAGCAACTGCGTTAGCAGCACAACTTGCAGAATGTGCAGCTGCAGCAATCTTGTCTTGAAAAACAGCTGCAGCTTTGGATCCATTTATTAAGTTGGCAGAAGATGGGTATTTCAGAGGTGACACAGATCCATTGAGCAATGGTACATCTGTGTGCCCAGCTACATGTTTTGCTGGCGACGACAGAGACGAGGCCATCATGACTTTAGTGGATGAAACAGCATCAACTGCTGACTTAGCAGGTGACACCACTGACTTTAGAGGGGACGATAAAAGTGAAGATGCTGATGTGATGACCGATTTAAGTGGCAAACTTGAAGAATACATGTTAATGTTGGATTTGGGGGATGCTGGAGGCGTCATGGTTATGGATGATCTCTCCAAGAGAGATCCTGCTGTAGTCACTGGAGATGTCCGAGAGGGGAATGTGGTAGTGGATGCCAGCCCTTTTAGACTAGCAGCTTCTGTGACTGTGGGCGCTCTGACGAAAGAGCCTGAAGTAACCTGTATATTGTAGGGAGGCTGCGATACCACAGTTTTTATTGGCGAAGAAATTGTCCGAAATGATCTAATCGGAGATGCTACATCACTAACAGATTTAACTGAAGATGTGGTAGAAGCTCCTAATGTGGATTTGATTGGAGAAGTAGAAGAAACAGACCATATTGATTTTAATGGGGAAGCTGTAGGAGTGTTAGAGGAAGAACTTGATAAGGAAGTGAAGCCTGATTTGGTTTGCCCAGGCACTGTAATTGGAGCTGTTGTCCATGACTGATATGGCCGTGTTGAAAAGAATGGCTTGTATGAGTAAGTAGCAGGTAGGGATCTTGTTGCTCCTGCACTCCGTTCAACTGTTTCTTAAATTGTTAAATTAAAATCAAACATAAAAATCAACAAAAATGATTAAAAAACAGAGAGACCAGAGAAGAAAATTGGTCAGTAAATGTTGTAATATTACAAAAAGCAAGTACAATTGTTTGCATGAGTTGGGATGAAGGAGGCAAAAGAAGATTTAAAAAAGGAAAGAAAAAAATTAGGAACAAGCCATATACTGATAACTGGTCCAAATCAAAAAGCAACATGAAATGAAAGACAAAAAGCACATAGCAACCAAATCTGCAAACAATGAAGAACAGAAAACACAAAGAAGGAATCTATAAGGTAAAAATAAAGCCACACCAAAATTTCTTCTCTTACTTCCCATTGACTTTCTGATGTGCTACTTCTGAAATACTCATATCACTCTATTTTGCCTGTTTAGGTATGTCTCTGCTTTGTGCAACTATTAGAATTATCCTTTTAATAATTTCTATTGTTGTTCTATTCAGATTTGAACCTATACAAAAATATAAACTTGCGTAAAATGACATTATATAGCTAAAATCTTTTTTTAAGCCACTCAAAACTATTTCATGCAGAACCCAAAATTCCTTTAAGTGACAGGCAATTGATGTGCAAACTGTGAAGCAACTGGAATAAATTCAAATCTATATCTTCCATGCACAATTCTGATATGCTTCACACTCACAAAGCCAATAAGAGCAAGAGCTTTTCTGAGTCAATATTAAAAAAAAAAAGAAAAAAAAGAAACAAAGGAACATATGCATTTGTTTCCATGCGATATTCCTTTGGTTTGGTAAAAACTAAAGTGAAACTTTACATGAAATGATTTTAAGAAGCATATGTCATACATGAAATATGGAAAATATGATATATGATAAAAGTGAGCAGGCAAAGCAACTGAATCAGTTTTTATTCATGCACAAATGTCATGTCATAACGAGCACACAGATTAATACATTTTGTATGGTGTATTAAGCACAAATACGTAAACCTTACAAAACCATTTCACAAGAGGTCATTAAAAGAAGAGTACACTTTTTCTACAAGATGTAGTGTCTTGGTACCTTTTGAGGAGATTTCTTGTATCAGCTCAGACAGACCTGTTCAACTTTACAGTTCTCAAAAGGTAAAGTTAGAAAAGCAGTCAAAGAAAAATATACTATGAAATCAATTCCTGGCAAGGACAAACCTGTTAAATGTTATCATCCCCCAGAACTCTCAGCTCATTCATAGGCATTTTGAACAGAATCATTATCCACCGCATTTTGCATGACAGGAGGCATTCATGCCAGACAGTATTTCTGGGAATCACATTACATATACATATCCTCTGATACAGCAATAACATTCAGAGCTGACAGTGAAAGCAGCTTTGAGGACCTTTTTTTTTTCCTTGAAAGTTGGAATTAGAAATGGAGCTAAAATATCCAAAGAATTTAATCAACATACCTTTCTCTGAAGTTATACTAGTAATTTGTCAAACCTGCTTCATCTGTCTTATAGACAGACAGTAACTTACAGTGAAAGAAGGTCAACAAGGCTAATACTAAACTGTTAAAGCGCACACACACACTTTATAAAATAGTGAATATTCAGTGCACAGGTCCATATCCTGCAAGGAGAAATGTGCTGGTCCTATAGAAGCCAATCGAGGCCTAGAAGGCAGTGTGGATGGCTGGTGATATTGCAGCATGAGAACATTAAGGTTGAAGAGAGCTTGAGTACTAGGCCTGACTGCCACAGCCTAAGTCAAGAAACATACACTTTTCTTTGTGATATTATTTTTAAGTGCAAATACACTTCCTTCCGCTCCCCCCGCAAAAACATAGTCTACTTCATTAAATGAGCCAGACTATACTATGAAGATTGTTAGCAGCAGC
The DNA here is from genome assembly GCA_013390005.1 of Calyptomena viridis. Lineage (NCBI taxonomy): Eukaryota > Metazoa > Chordata > Aves > Passeriformes > Eurylaimidae > Calyptomena > Calyptomena viridis. Next base: position 142,967 of record WEIV01006293.1, on the reverse strand, counting down.
TGCTAACATTCACCAAAAGTTCATACAGTCTTGAGTCCAAGAAACAGACCCCAAAATTATTCTGAAAAAACCTAACAACTTGTTCAGCAGTTAGTTTTATGAAATATCTTTACAGGGAGCCCACTGCACTATGATGAGCCAGTCAATCACAACTGACTAGTGAGGCAAGAAAACTAACAGGCTGCCCTCCCAACTACTCCTTCTCCTGTTAATTCACACATTCAGATATTTTTGAGATTATTCTTTTTTGCTTTTGCAGTTGAGAAGAACCAGTACAAAGAAAATTGAGTAATTCACCTGTGTGTGCAGCTGTAAACTGGATAGGGAACAGGGCAATTTTACTATTTTGAAATAAGAAAGAAATCCCCCCAACATGCAAGCCTTTAGATTGGGATAATATTCTAAAGTACAGGTTTATGTAACAGCCATTTCTGGCTACTGGACACTTTCGCCCTTAACACTTTCTATCCACTCTACATCCAAGATTTTATTAGACAACAGATGTTAGTAATTACCTTCTGTGCAACAAAGTACACTTCCTTACTTGCAGCTGATAATGGAAACCACTGAGTGTACTCATGTAAGTGGCCACTGCTCAGCCTGTCTCCTCTTCAGCCTCAGGTTTATCCCACTGCTGCACTCCCCTTCCGTGGGGACCTCACTACTGGAAGAGCCAAGAGGCCCTTTGGACCCTTTCCCTGAGTAGGGGTAAGGACAAGGAAGCAGAGGATTGTGTTCCACGCTGGCAGGGGTGCAGAGCTAAAGCATCTATCTGCATGCACATGCAAACACATTCACGCTTCTGTGAGGATAAAAAACAATCCCCGCTGATACCAAAACTGCAGGAGCTGTGCCATCAAATTCCCTGGAAACAGGTAGAGAGATTCATCACTCATATGCAATCACTGGAACAAGCTTCCTGTGGTGTAAAGCGGGCACAGCAGCAGTCCTCCTCCTGTGCTGGGCACTGTGTGCTCTCTGGAAGAGCTGCACCTCCAAGCTCACATCCTTCCCTCCCACCAGCAGGATGCAGGTGGCAGTCGTGAACTACATGCTCTGTGTGCAAAGGAGGTGGTGCTCAGCTGATGGCCAAGCCACTACCTGTGCTCCTTCCTGGCAAACAATCATTTCTGCATACCCTTTTCAGGTAGCTCACAGCCTTAAGCGCGACCATTGCCAAAAGGGATAGAACAGGTAAAGAATCCACAGGAACTTCTACTGTGTCAATCCTTTTACTTTAAAAAACAACTCTAGATTTAGAGATTTAGGTTTATTCCCTCCAACCTTTTGCAACTGAGACATAATGGACTTTTGGTGAATAAATAAGACTACTTTTTTTCCCCAATGAGGGCTGAAAAATTTATTGTGAGCAATATATGCAGTCATCAATCTCTTTTCAAGCAATTTCATTTTCCCTCTCTCAGTTCCCATTAAGCCTGTGACAATACCTTAACAGACATCAAGATGTCTCAGCAGATCTGATAGCTTCTTCAGATGTTATATGCTTGAAGTCTTCTTCCAGGCCTGAGAAATGCAATATATTCTGGAGCACATCTTATCCAAAGAAGCCACAGATCTTATAAGAGAATTAAACAGCATCTTCCAGTGGGAACTCCTAATGAAGTTTGTCTATGGATTTTATGGAATTATATCGAAGGGTATTATATTGCAGTGTAGCAACTGAGAAGTCACAAGTAAAAAAAAAAAAAAGGCAAGAAAAAGCTGGGAAATGGGGAACAATAGCAGTCAACCTCAGACAGGAGAGGTGAGGGAAAAGCTAAGCCACATACATTATTTTATTTTTAACCAGGAAGGAAAGGAATGCTACAGGTCTGGTCAAGGGGAACATAAGTTTAAGTGGAAGCAATGTGTGGTGCCAGGGAATAAAAAGCATCTGCAGGGAACAGAGGAAAAAGGGAAGTGGAGGAGAAAGAAAAGGGAAAATATAAAATATGGCAGTCTATTTTGGCTAAGCATCTAAACATTTAAGTGCTTATCTGAATGGTTTTCTCCAGCCCTGCTGAACTTCTGTGTAACATTCCCCTCTGTAGCATCTCTCTCTAAGGTTTCAAAAGGAAGAGGAACATACTCTTTTTGAAAGCAATTTTAAATCCTCCTACTGTGGAGCTGCAAAGCATTTCTAAAAATTACTACTTTTTTACTTAACTAACACACATATTTTGCCAGTCAGGATTCTTCAAGCTCTCACAACACAAGAGTTCACAGACCATCCAAGAGCTTTGTTTTAGATAGTTTCTTTTTTTTTCTTTTTTTTTTTTCTTTTAATCAGAGTGACACCAAATACAACGTTTATAGAAAAAATGTCTCTTCTTATGAAAAATCACATATATATATGGTTTAGTACTTTGGTAAGAGCAACTCACTCATTCCAGGCTCAGTCAGATAGCTGTAGCGCTTACGTAAAGCAAGGGAGACGAAGTTCTGGCGCCGGTCAGCTTTCTCTGTCTGCAACAAAACACAGCACTGTTTAGTGCCTTCAGTATCACTCCCCTCATTTGAACAGAGCAATCCTCAAACCTCAGCAGGATGGGCTGCCACAATCCCACAAGGGAGAATGGATGCTTCCATTCAGCTTCAGGATGGCATGCTGAAGCCAAATTTGGGCAAGCAGGCAGGGAAGGGACAGAGCCGGTCTCTATTCCTGTCTGCCATGTGATGAGTGTCAGGCACTGCGGAGCAGGGTGTGGCTGCTGGAGGTGGCAGAAACCTGCTGTGAATGACTACCCTTCTGGAGCAAGCAGGGAAGGGACTGGAACCCTAAAAGTGAGCCCATGGCTTCATTCCTGCTCACAATATCACTGCTTATGAGGTAGAAGAGCTCAAACAGCAGATGCAGCTCATGACCCTGCCTTCAAGTGTATTGATATTATATTATCCCATTATCACTTAATAAACTGTTTCACACTATTAGAAATGGTGTGATACTATTCATTCCCTGTAAAATAAACCACCTTTGGCTAGAAACAGGAGATCAACACAAAAGACTGCAGGTACAGACATAAAACATTAATAAGAGTACAACTTAGACCGATTGAGCATTTCTCCCCAGATTAATTTGTCCCAAAAGCACATACACCACAATGTACATTGGCTTTAAAGTGAATACATTAAGGACAAAAAAAGGCATGAGTGGGGATTTTTTTAATATGCACAAAATGTAAAGATGTGGATTAGAAAGCAGACTACTATTGTTAACTGATAAATTGCATTGTAAGTTGCTGTGTTCAGTGGCATAGCTGCTAATGCAATGTCTTAATAACAGTCCTTCAGAGATCAACTCACTTGAATATGTGGCTAAAAATATGATGTGTTTAGAAAGAAAACTATTGTTACAGCTATATAATAGCTCACTGGGAACAAATTCTGCGGAGTCAAAGTGATGTGGTTGCTATTATTATTTTTTAACATGTAAGGAATGTTTTGGTTGGAGTTGTTTTGGGTTTGTTTTAGTTATTCTAACTAGCAGGTGGCAACTGATATTTATTTGCCACCAGGAAGAGAAAAAAAATTTGCTGCTTGGCAAATGGGAAACATTTAAATATCCTGACAATCCAATGTTGTGATTTCCATCAAACAGCAGATTTTTAAGCTGCAAATACCTGAGGTTTATTTGAAAATAGGTTTGAACACAATATTTAGACATTTTTCTTGTCCACTTTGCTTCTTTTAAAGAATCCAGTTTATTTACAGAGGTAAAAATATTATAGGCCACTATTGTGGCCTCAGTAAGACTTTTTTCCTTCTCAAAAATACAAGTTACCAAAGCACTGTCAATGTTACTCCAAGAGGTAAAATCTTATCCACTAAACTCTTCTTGATTTTGCCAAAAATTGATTTGGTCTGATATTTATAAATATATCCTTTTTCAGAAGAAAACTATTTAAATTTTAGACTGCTATTATTCAATGCTCCGTTTAATTTCATAGTATATTATCATGTATTTTCCACATTTGTGCACTTTTACTGTTTTGCAACAGAATATCAGATGTTGAGGATACAGTTATTCTGTAGGTATAATTTCAATGCCGTAGTTAAAAATAGTTGTTTGTTTTTTTTCTATAACATATTACTTTTCTTCACTAAATCTGAAGGAAATAAAAACAGAAGACAGTGTTTATATTACCTCATCATCTTGATCTGACTCTGTTTCCTTTTGGTCCCAAGATGCATTGCAGAGACAAGGAATATTATAATGGACAGCAGGGAAAAGAATATCAGGATATGAAAAGGACCAAATTGGGAGCACAAAATGCAAGCTGATTTATAAGGCAAAGCAAATCCAATATGTCAACACAAACGAAAAAAAAAAAATCTTACATCCAACGCAAATAAACACGTGACATTACTGAAAGCATAACCTATGACTTGCAGGCTGAAGCATGAGCTGTAAACAGAATCGTAAAAATTATAGGAACTTGACACCACAGTAACAAAGGACTTCAAAAGTGTTTTACATACAAGAAACCAATAAAACAGAAATTTTAAAAGCCTTTATCATATTCCAAAGCATTCTCATTACTGACAATTCACAAGGTTTCTTTATCACTAGCAGGAAAAAAAAAGAAAAAAAGAGAGACAAAAACTAAAGGAACAAAAATAAGTCCAACCCAACCCTAGGGAAAATGTTTACTTTTCCTAACAAATACCTTTTTGTGTGCTGGCAGAGTGATATTCAAGTTGCAAACAGCTGTTTGTGGCAGTCCTTTTGTAGTCTTTGGTTCTTTCAAAAATGATAATCGACCGCAGGGTTCCTGGCTGGTGTCTCTCACCTAGAAAAGAAATTTTAATACAGTGTAGTAATACAAACTAATTCAGATTCTTAGAGGAGGTTTCTGCGAAGTTTGTCAGCTTCTTGTGTAAAGAAACACTATCTAGTGTGTAAAGACCAAAGATACTGAGCTGGAGCTCAGCAGAGGCGCTGAAAGAGAAATGATGTTAGCATGAAATAATTGAATCAGCCTGAAACTCTCTGATGGCAGATCCATGCAAAACAAGGTATTGAGTGAGTCCAAACAGACAGTTTCATACTGGCCTATTACTGACAGACATTTTTTGCTCACCTTCATTTTTTTCTGCCATGTTTTGCACTTGTGCTTACCAAAATACTTAAAAACTTCTTTAGAATGGCAGCTGTGGCAGGGCTAAGGAAAGTGAGTGTCCATTCACGGCAATTTGGAGATGAACAGTCTGTGCAGGCTTTTTGAAAGCTGTTCTGTAGTACAGCATGTTATTGAATGCATCTCCTTTTCTTAGTGCCTGGGAAACTGTGATCTACTGGCAACATGTTGGAGGTCTAATTTGAGATATGGTTTTAGTTAAAAGGCTGTGAATCCATATCATGGGTATTCTGTTCCCAGATCTGCCAGTAGCTCTTCTGAGGCTTCAAGCAAAGCACCCTCTCCATATTATTCACATATTAAACAATTACACTTACAATCTTGGGGTAAGTTACTCCCAGAGGGCTGAAAAAAAGGGAGGGAGAGGCAGGAGGGAGGAAATCGGAGGATCATTTGCTTTGTTTTGCTTTTACCTTGATAGAGAATGGCAGTCTATTTTCTTTGAAAGCATAAAAATTAAAAACAAGCTGCTGTCCTCCTTTAGTCAAAGGGGCCAGATTTCCATAGCAATCAACGTAAATAGGTTTTCCTTCCAGAACCTATCACAAGAAGAAATAAAAGTCAATAAAACCTCTTTTCATAGTACATCCATACATGATTCCCACAACACAGTTCTTGGGTTTAACACGAGTCCCCACTCAGCTTAAATTCAACAACAAATTAGAAAATCACTGTGCATTATGGTAAGGTATTATGAGTGCAGGCAGTTAGGAAAACCATGAGCTGGTGACTGGCTTTTCTGGGGTAAGAATATGAAGATATCTTCAAGAAACGTATTCACCACAAACCAGACCTACTTATGAATATGTCTGTGAGGCCAATGAGGAGGAATTTCAGGTCCAGCCCAATCACAGCTATTTCACAGAAGTGAGTGCAAACTCCACTGTAGACTGCAATCGGGAGATGTTTGGAGACAGGTCCTCATGCTCCTCCTCCTATCTTGACCTTTTTGTCCTCCTTTTGAGAAGTTATTTTGACACAGCCTTGCTGTGAACCTTTATTTAATAGGGCTTATAGTGGCTTTTGCAGGACCTGTTGCTATTTGGAAAACACACTGTCCACCTACAAGGAGGAAGCCAGCTGCAAGAAATGTACCTCAATGTCTTTGCTTCTTGCAACTTCTTCAAAGTTCTCTTGTTGCTCCAAAGTTTTGTCCACTTTGTCATCAGTCATGCAGAAGCAACGCAAATTGGATTCCACAGGGTCATTCATTTTGGCAAATATCACAAACTTTGCCATATAAGGAACGCATATTAATTCTCTATAAAGCTGTGTTGCCAGCCCAACAGTCTCTAGTACTTGGTGGCAGTCTGCAAGCCAAAATCTGAGGGGGAAAAAAGTAAACCATTAAATCAACTTTCCATATTGCTCAAACATTGCTTAAGCCTTTAAAGAGAAACCATGTCCTCTATCCTTGGTCATTCTGCATGTGTACTGTCCTTGCAGATTTTCCAAAGCTGCAATTTTCCTTTTGCTTTCAGTGCAGCTTTAACCATCCAAAAATGGGAATACCCTGCAATGAAATGCTGACATACTTATTTGACCCTTTTCATGCTGGTATCTCACAAAACTGTCTATGATAAAGCTCATTTGAAGCCGAAGCAGGGAAATTGTATTTCTTGTGACCACGCACCATGTATATTGTAATGCGCTGTAATGCTTCACTATACATTCAATTTGCTAAAATAAACTCCTTTATAACACACACATACAGAAATGTCACATCTCCCATTTAGGTTGAATCAAATAGGCCCATAGTGAAGTTTCCCAGAGACAGGTGCTATGTTGTTATTTTCTCATCTTATGATTAAGAGAAACGTGATACAAGTTATAAATACTTTAATTTATATTTTGTATTAGTCTTTCCCACAATATTTCAATGCTGATCTATTTAGTTCTTCCAGCAATTCTCTCTCTTTATAAACGTTTTTGTAGTTGCAAATATTATTTACTGAATGATAAACTCTACCTGCTACATAATGAACTTTCTCCACTAGGATGTGTGATTTTTACAGATTCTGTTGAATGCCTGCAATCAGCATGTAAGTCCACTAAGCGTACTTAATTTAAAACCATCATTTTTTTGGCAAATGGTATTTTTGTGAAAGCAATTTAACATAATTTTCAACAAAAAAGCCCACAACCAGAAATTAAATGTCTTTAAATTTTTAAACAAACACATTTTTATTAATCTGCCTATTTTTTTAATAGAATAAGCATTTTAAGCTTTCTCTTTCTGTTGCCATTTGCAGAAAAAACAAAGCCCTGTGTGGCATGGCAGCCTTCAGAGAAACAGCATGTGTGATTGCCAAGAGACATCGCCACAGCAGAAAAGGCCAGGACAAAGCTTCGTGTGCAGCCCTGGACATGGGGGATGCTGATTTGTAGTGACAAAGCAGCATCTGGTCCATTACTGCTTCATCAGTCTTGCAAAAGACTTACAGAAAGCCAAAACACAACCCCACAACTATGCATGTTGTTAATCAAGAGAAGCTACTCCCGAGGTGCCCTTGGCAAGCTCTGTTACCATACCTGGCTGAAACATTGGTTGTGAAGGAGACACAGTCATTTGCAAAAGTCAGCGGAGTGGTGCCTGTGATGTCCTCCCACTGCGCAGGTGAAGTGCCTCCTATGTGAACATAAACCATGAAGACTTTCTTTCAAACACTCAGCACATACAGACCACAAAAAAATACCTCTGTCTTCCCACATAAAAAGAGAAACTAGACATTAACATTCTTCAACAGCTGAGCTATGTGTTATATATGACATTACATGTTACACACCAAAAATCAATGCTGACGTAAGCACAGAACAACCCTACAAGTCAATAGCAAACCCCCTTGATATCATCTAAGACAGAATTATTTATGCAAACTACTTTTACTGACAACCATGTTTAATAGCCAAGACTGAAATTCTTCTGACTGGCTAAATATAAAATAGCATTTAATATCTGTTGGGAGAGTTCTTTTACAATGGCATGAGACCAGAGACAAAGCTCAGCGAATCAGTGGCAGCCTTTGAAATGACATCAGCTGCCTTTGCTCAGGAGAACTGATCTGAGCACCACCAGCACACCAATGTTCCTTTACTGGAAAGTATGAGTTGTGAGAATGAGCACAGAGACGTTGCTGTCACAGAGACATCTGCAAAGCACAGGATTTTCTCTAACCTGTAATGCTACATAAAAGTCGAAGGCTGGGTGTTGTGTCTCCTTTGTACCCGTTGGTTACACCTTCTCCTGATGGAGGTGGCACAGGAATTGTCATGGTTATTGGCTTATGAAATTTTCTTCTTCTTGGCTCCACAGTGACAATGGGACTGAAAGTTGCTTTGTTCCCAAGGATTTTTTTCACAATTTCTTCTGGAACTGGTTGAGCCTGTCAACATTTGGAACATATTTAAACTAGAGCTACAAATTGGTTATAGACATGCAGAATTATTTTCTAAAAGAGAATTCCATTTTCCTTATATTTTCTGTAGAATTTTATTTCCCTTCCTCTCCTCCCCACAGGAAGCCCTCTTATATAACTCTCAAGGATGATTATTAGTAAAATTCATGCTTAATATCTTTTTCAATGACCTACTTTTCATTTTCTAATAGCTAACTCACAGATCCAAACTATAAATCTCAGAGGGTTCCCTGTAGTTATTTGTTGAGAATTTTTCAGAGCATATTTGGTTTTGTTTTTAATTTACAGTGATGAGTGACATTAAATACAATTTCAAAGTGCAAAAAGAGGTCTATTTTGCACTTCAGAAGTGAGAACTAGACACTCTCTCCTGGAGATGATGAACAATTAAATCTCTGCCAAACACAAATTCGTGCTCTTGAGCAATATTGTACTCTGACTTACCTCTGTACTCAGTGCTTCCTGTGCTTTTCCACTCTTGGTTATTAGAAAATAAACACATTTTGGGTCAAATTCATAAAGAATGCATTAAGCTATGGAAGACCTATAAGCAAATTTCACATTTTTTGCACTCAAAAGTGACAGACATGGAAATGAGGGTTTGCATCTGTTTGACTTCTTTTTTTCCTCTTTTTTTTTAATTTTCCAATGGTCAGCTTGTTTCAATCAGGCTGGTCTGTGACTTGCTATTATTTGAACTGCACAATGTACTGATATGCAGAGAATATGTAGCTACCCTGCAATCTCAGCAGTCACAACACTGTCATGCTTCCTTCATACTAGAGAGCTCTGGGAAGACAATTGTGTAACCATAAGCAGAACTTCTCTGCTTTTCTCAAGATTAATCATCTTTAGACAAGAAATATCATGAACAGAAATGTTTCTGTGTGAATTCTAAGCACTGAAATCCAAACCAGCATTCCTATTTCATGAACACATCAGACTAGTCAGGTTATTAAGTTAATTTTAAACGATAGTTAATAGAACTCAAAGAACAAGGTGCCTCCTATGGAATATTTCTCCACTTTCTGTGCAGTTTGTTTAAGGAGAGCTTAAGTTATTTGCTCTTCCAAGATTTCATCCTTTGCTAGAAACACCAATGGTGATGCCTAAGATGCAGCAGATACATATGGGAGGGTTTTGACCCAGCAACAGCAAACAGCTGCATGAAACCCTTACCAATCACATTACTATGGCAAAAGGCAGCCCAGTGACACCATTCACAAGCTGCTGCTTTGCCACAGGAGACTGGCACTGCACAGTAGCCATGTAAGCTCAGAGCTGCTGGCAGCCAACAAGGAGATGGCAGACAGAATCACTGAGGCTGTGGTGGCTCCAGCCTTTGCTTTCCTCTCCATTCTTTGGGTGCTAAGCAACACTCAAGCAGATGATAAAAGGAGAGCTGGGCTTCTGCCACAGGGAAGAGGACCATGCATCACCTGCACCTGGGTGACACAGAGGCTGAGATCATGCCCAGGCAGACACATGCCAATTCAGATCTCATAAGACCCATGTCACAACCTGCTGCTAAGGAGCTGCAGGCTCTACAGCTGCAAACCTTGTGCATTGATACCAACGATGTTCTTATAGGTGCTGAGGATACAGACACTAAGGCATCTTTACCTGGAGCCCCACACGGATTCTTTTGGTTAGAGCACCCTCAGGGAAGGATGCCTGGACACGTGGCACTGTTGTGCTGCTCAGTACCCCGCCCTCTGGGCCAATTTGGTTACTCTCCTGCTTGATTCGTGACACCACCGCGAAGTACTGAGGGAAGTCCTTTGTGACAATTCTGCAGATACGTTTCTTCTCCAGCTCCTCCATGCTGTCCAGCTCTGGTGGGAGAAGACAGGTAAAACAGTCAGGCATTGGCACCTGCCCATGTTCATCCCACATCTGTGAGTGTGAGGTTCTGAATAAGCCTTAAACTGCTTAAGAAGGTTGGTGGTTATTATTACTTATTTACTCCAGCAGAGAAAAAAAAAAGCCATTCAGCGCTATCGATTATCAAGCTTTGGTTTGTTCTGCAAACTTTTGCATAAGTCTTGACAATGAGGGCCAACAGCACCAGACACACACATCTGCCAGGACAGTGGAGTACTCAGGTGTGACAGTCTCTGCAGCAGCAGCTGCCATAGTTTTGTCACGCAGCATAGAAGTCCAAGGAGGGCTGAAGCAGATGGTCAAGCTTCTTCCCTCTCTAATCTCTATCTGAAAGCACACAAATGCATTGATCTTTCCGTGCACAACTTCAAAAGACATTTATTCCCAGCCTCTTCCCTTATATAGCTCCAACGTGCAGAAAACCACAGGAAATCACAGGCAGTTCATGAACTATCTCACTTCATGTCAGACATGAAATATAGAGTTTGGCCAGCTAAGGCATTGAGATAGTTATTTCCCAGACTGGCATCCATATAATCCTGACTAGACACCAAGCTCTCCATCAAGCTGTGGACGTGACACAGCTCTGTCTCCCAGCACTACCAATGAAACCATAGCAAGCCTCCCTTCCCACATCAGGCTTTCAGCCACTGGGTTATCTGCCCCAAAATAGCTGTAATGTGCCCCTCAGTTCTTAGAGAAAATTAATGCACCCTCACACACAACTGAAACAAAATCAAGTCATTGAAGGTTAGTGCTCTCAGCCACATTCCAGTTTGTAGAGTCATCAGAGCTGAGAAAGATGCAACTACCCATATTAACTAATTAAGTATCTAACACAGACATATATGCACTGGGGAAAACTCTGGGTCAAATATATAACTATTTATGCAACTATATGTGAGTGTGTATATTTGCAGTGGTAACAGCCCATATGTATTGGTGAAATCCCTGTAATATAAACACTATTCATAGAGACAATTACAAAATTATCATGCATTTCTCCCACAATTTCTTGCACTTGGCATTTTTATCTGTTATAACTGGGTTTCTTTTCAGCACTCCACAAGTTTCAGCTCTTATTTTCCTCCTTAAAAATGGCACCACTAAAGAAAATTTTTTCCTTGAAAGATGATATTTCTGTCAGATGCAGCAAGAGAAAGCAGGAAGAACAGAAATAATATCAAGATAAAAGACATTTGCAAAATACTTTATGACTGGGACATTTTCCTTCTTTGAACATGTAAGCTCAATTACAGTTCCAAAAGAACTAGAATATAAATTTTGTAAAATGTCAATTTTCCGTTTTAAAACATTCAGCAGGTAGTTTGGATTACTCACACACTGTTGCTTTGGATCACATGTACACACCAGAAGAGGATAATTTCTTATCATTATGTCAGCTTCTATCTACTTTGACTCAGAGATTGATATCTGAATCCTTCTAATGAATTAGGCATTTTGCCTACAGCCTTTGGAAGCAACGGCTTGTGCAGGAGATAAACTGGATTTCTAAACTCCCAGGCAGCTATAATATTGACTGGTAAATCCTAATCATCTTCAGTGCATTGCTAGAGACTAAACTTACTGTAAAATATGCACAGAGATGAAGGATAATTAAAATTCTCCTGAAGTAGAAAATTAGTGGTTTATACAAGAACATTTCAAAACCCTTTGAGCCTGGCAGGAACTCTCTTCTAGAGGAGGAAGAAGATGTGAAGATTAGAGTGGCATAGCAACAGCTGGGCATGGACAGGAGTTGGATTATATATGGGGAGGTTATGTTTGGATAATACATATGTAACGTTCTATTCTATATGTAAGGATATTAGTATATATGTATATATAAATATGTAAGGATATAATACATATTACATATATTCATATGTAAGGATGCCCTCTAACAGAAAGAAAAAGATAATGAGCAATCCAACCACCTCTCTGACTGCCCTGAGAAACACAGTGTTAGCATGACAGAATTTATGAAACAGGGAAAACTAGTCCTGGGAGAGGTCACATTTTGGGAACACATCTCATGTGTGTTACGGAAAGAGCTATAATCACTACTGTTTTCCTCAACTGCTGACATTTCATTCCTATGCAAACTGTTTCAGTTAAAAACCTCAAAGGATTTTTGGGTTAGTTGGTTAGGGTTTGGTGGGGTGCTTAGACAAAGAGAAGTATGCTATACACCCCATCTTACGGATAGGGATGGCAGAGCAGGAAGAGGTAAAGCAGAAAGCTTAGTGGACGAACTGGAAAGAATCTCTCAATGCCACTGTCTCAATGCCAGGTTTGTGCTAACAGCCCAAAGAGCTCCTATGGCCATTAAGTTTCAGTAAGTCAAGAGAAAGTTATTGTGAATACTCTGTACATATGTCTTCTCCTGCCACCCATGTGTATGGTACACTAACTCTATGATGGTTTGGTGGGAGTGATGGAGGAGAGATGAGCCAGAGGTAAGGGAAGAAGGGAGGAAAAGAATATCACAACGCCTCCCACCCTCTAGTCAGTGCTGTCACATGAGTGTTATGTCAAGGTTCCTGGACAGGAGAAGAGAAATCCAGCCATGTCCTCCAAGGTCAGAGCGGGACCTCACACAGGGTGTCTCAGGTCAAGGAAAGCAATCACACCAGTTCTCTCAGGTGAGAGGCAGTTGTGGATCAAGTTCATCCTCTGTCTAGTACCTTTCTTTTTTTACTTTTAGATAAGATAACACAGAACAAATGTCTTCTGATGGAAGTGCAATAAGACAAGTCCCAGAACACCTGGTTGTATCATGAGCTTCAAGGTGTATTTGTGTGATCTGGTGTCTGATTTCCCTTGCCAGGGCCTTAAAATAATTTTGCTAGCACTGAAAAAGCAAATCTCACCTGTACTTGAGACTGGACAGCTCTCTGAGTTCTGCCAGCCCTTCCATAGTATTGGATAGAGCAGAGGTGACCTTGTCACAGTGCACGGACTGCAAGGTGGGATGAGCAAAGGATACCAGTTTTCCCCATACAGAGATGTGCCCATTAAGAAATTGTTGCACTAAAAGCATGGCATGCAGGAGGGAGCATTCACATGGAGAAAAATACAGGAGATGGATGAAGGCATAAAGAGCACATGCCAAGGGACAAGGAGAAGAGGGCTGTAAGATTTGTCTTACAAATGCTGATAACTAGACCCACCCCCTCAGCTTCAGTATTTCACATACATAACTAGACACTCCCAGTGCCACAAGGATGTTGCATCCTCAAATAATGCAATGTCCTTTATGTCTATTTTCATGCAGTTTCTTACCTTGTTATTCACAACACGAAGTTTAACAGCAATATGTTTAAAAACTTTTCTTGGAAATGTGGCAAAATCACTACAGAGTGATTTAGGGTGGTATTTTAAACTTCAAGTATAAACAAGGTCACACTCTGGTTTGATACGTAGATTCAAAGAAGTATTTATGTAAAAACTCCTGCTTCCCATCTGAAGCCACACTGTGCAGCTGCAAGTATATTGTAGCCACAAGTATTTGCATTTCTTGGCTCACTCACTAGTTTGCAAATGACTGTCAAAAAGATTAGCTACCTCAGTGTGTGCATTTGTGCCCACGACTTTTCTAGGGGTACCGCTAAAGGGCGCAGGAATGTAGAAAGCAAACACAAGTTTTATCTAAAAGGAGCCTGTCTAAAAATGTAACACATTTACCAATTACAAGACAGAGCGCTTCTCCCTAAAAATAATAAATCAAAAAAATACATATATTTTACTTGGTTCAAGTATGAATAAATGTAACATGGTTGAGAGCTGTGAATTGCTATCCTTGTGTCTGGAGCCACACTCCTATTTCTAAAAAGGAAAAGTTCCCTGTGTTCCCTCAGCCCTATATTTGCCTAAGTGCAGCACCACCTTTAAAATAAAACTTATTTAAGCAGAAACCTGACTGAAACAAAAACCTGACTCTTTACATCATTGTTCATTGCTCTTTCATGGTAATAAACCAAAAATTCTGCTATTATTTAATCCTGTATTAGCCCTGAAGCCGTGCCTCCTGCTGTGGATTATTCTGGGTCTAAAACGAGATTTTCCAGCAGATGGTGCTGCTTCCAGTACCGAACAGAAGGTTTTCAGCAGTCCCCACGGAGGGCAGAAGCCAAGATGTCCTTGCTCTCAACCCTGCTAGCTAAGTGGGACAGCAAAAGAGGAAAAATAAAATAAAGAATACTGCATCATTAAGAAGTTGGCATATTAAGGGAATAAAGGTCTGATTGCCCTCCTTCACTACACAGGTAGGAAAGAACTAGTGATCACAGCAGGTCTAACACAGAATGGACCAGCTGCTTTTAACAGAAAATGGGCACTACTGCAGCACCTTATGGCACTTAGAGATGACTTACAGATGGATTTTCTTGTAAAGACACACTAAACCTCTCTAAATGAGTATGTGGCTGTGTTTTATTTAAATTAAAGATTGCTTCTGCCTCCAGAGTTCATACCTAGAATAAAACTTCTTCCAAAGTTGTGGCTTCTGACATACAAGATGCTCTTCTAGAGCTAAGTCTAGCTGTGGTATTTTATAACAAACCAGTAAAAGTTCAGATGAAAAAAACCAATTCACTCAATTCTACAAATTTGTAATTTTTTTCTCATTATTTGGAAGACCTTTTACACTGAAAAGGTCTCATGTAACTAGAGCAGAATTTTGTCAAAACCCTTGTACACTCTTCATTTTAATGAAGAGTGGGTTTTTGGTTTTGTTTTCCTGGCTAGAGAATGATTAAGCTAAAATGAACTGTATGAATAATCAACACAATGTGTGTGTCTGCAGTATTTTTTCTCCTTTTTTTCTCACAAATGATTGCCTGGATTTGTAAAAGTAATTTCTGAGGTTTGGCTTCTAAGGTATCAAATACTTTCGTTCTAAGGGAATAAAGTCCATCATAGTTTCTGTGATTTGTTGACTGTAGATAGAGCTGCTAATCTCAAACAGCAGTTCCCCAGGAGTCACCTGAAACCCTCAACAGATCAGAAAGTCTTAATGTGGCTCCAAATTGTGAAGCTTATTATTTTAGGCTCTAAGTACCAAGGGCTTCACGCCCCCTTATCTCAAAGTGTTTTTATTTACTGAGCTCTTCTCTGTAAAATGTCATTTTATCCACATGACACCTCTGGAACTCTTTAAGAAGTGATGCAGATTGTAGCACTTTAGAACAGTATTTTTGGGCCCAGATTTCCTATCCCAAAACCAAACTAAGGTCAGTTTAAAAAGCAAATAAGGAAGATACTGATCAGTGCTGACTACCTCACCATGTACAAGGCACCACCACTTCACCCAAATACTAAATTATCATTTCCATTCTCATGCTAGTGTGCAGAGGAGGGGCAGTGGTGTGTAGGATACATGATACAATAGTGGTGCGATTTTTCTTTCTGAAAGGCTGCAACTACTGCATTCAATCCTGAAGCAACTATAATTCCCTGAGCCAGACTATCCTGGGCCATGCTCTCTCTCTTGCCTGTTCCACTGCTTTTAGTGATGAGCTTTATTTCATTTTTCCAAACCCATTGACAAAAAACCTTTGCAGTGTTACTGCTCTTCTGTTTGATTGTTTCTATTATATTTGTTTTGAAATAAATAGCTACAATAGATCATCATGTAACAAGCAGATCTTTGCCATTGCTCTGTGTTTTTTACAAGTACAGGTGCAGTTCAGGTACTTTGAAGTGAAAATACTACACAAGCCTTTCTTGCTCTTCCCATTCACCAGATGGCCAGGAAATCAGTAAAAATGCTAAACTTCAGATGCCTAGGGAGACCCTCACAACAGCACTACTCCCTTCCCACATTCTCGAGGTATGCCTTTATCTGAGACTGCCTTCTTCAAACAAGGAGAGGCCAAGATCAAAGGTAGAGCCTCCTCACAGATACCTCTCATAGCTGCCATCCACAGCCTGATCATTTCCTTCACGTGCTTTTGCTGATATCCTGCAGTTTGTACCCCACCATACTTTCCGTAGGAGGCTATTTAGAGAAAATCCTATGGATAAACCCTTACAGAAAAACATAGCCCAAGCCACGACCTATTTCACACTTGGTTACAAAGAGCTCAAGCAACTGTTTATCAGCATAAGTACTGAGTAAGACTTGCTAGGAAAAGTAAGCAGTGGTGCCAAGGAATCACTGCAGGCCCAGACTGGCTTTGCCCACAATATGTCTTCAGGGACCATCTGTCACAGCATCTTCTGATGGATTGTGTACAGCTGGGTCCTCTCATCTTGAGGGACTCTCACATAAACAGCAACATCCAAGCAAAACATGGGAGCCAGACTTCCCAGATGGGCATCAGGAAGGCAGGTTGTATATTTGTGGGAGGCAGTCTCTAACAACACCATTCCAAAGAAGAATGCTTGGGCCGAGGCCTGCATTTGTGGGAAAGCCTAATGCAGCTGATATTTACACTTCATTGCTGGTTTGGAATGACCTCATGGCTCTGCCTGAGCAGCTGAGACACACTTACCTCCAGCTGGGTGTTATTCTCAAATTCATGCTGTAAAGCAATTGTGCAACTTTGCTTAAACTTGGCAAGACTTCAGACCAACACTTACCACTCATTTCAGGATGTCTCCAGGCCACTGCAGAACAATTTCCCTCTACAATCATTCCATTAGTTTAATATGGAACACACACTGTATTTCCCAAAGTCAGATATCCCCTGCACTGTTTTACTTTAGGTTGCTTTAGTCAACTCACATTAGCAAGCATGCACAGAGGTAAGGCTAGCTAAAGTTTTGAGAAAATATTTACCTTCATCCATGCCATTGAGTATTTCAGTTAAGTCTTCATGTTTGCTGTCATATTGGTGCTCCTTCCATGTTTCACCATTTTCACTTCGAAGTACAATTAGTTCTCTTTCCTTTCCTCGCATTGATCCAAAATGTGGGATTTCCACTATGACAGGGCTAGAGAAAAAGGAATCATGTTATTTTAAGCCCTCTATTTCCTCGCTGCCCTTAATTTCTTATGGGTTTTAAGTCCTTAAGAGAACTACGGTCATTTTAAATAATTAACACTGTTACGGTACTTTCTTTTTTATAAAATTGCCAAAGCTGCACAATCCTTTATCATTTAAATTATAATTAATAGATAACTTGAAAATATTAATATATAGCTCATTTTTTAGTGTAAATCTTCTGAAATATCTGCCTAAATGAGAAAAAAAAAATATTGACAACTTTTGCTAAGGAGAGTTCTTCCTGTTCATTTACCCCAAGATGTAGGTGATCCAACCTGCCTCTAGCACATGAAGCACTGCTACCTTTTATTTGGCATTAGCATAGTCAAAATTTGGATTTGGTGCAGTGAATTTCAAGGGACAAAGTCAGTTCAGAAACAGTCTGGCTATCCAAGTGCATGCAACAGCCACTGACTAACAGGAACCATGCATGTGTGTAGATTTTAAACTTCAAACTAAGTCCCAAATTTTTCAAAGCTCTCCCTGGCCCTTTGTTGATGCAGCTCCTGTGAAATCCAAGAGACTTTGCTTCACTTTCTGATTCTCATGCCCAGCATCACAGCTGCAACTTCTGCACAAGAAACATCACTGGGGAATCTTTAGATCTGGTTGGAATGGATTTCTCTGGGTTAAACAACATCACGACCACATTTATATTAGTTACTGTCAAACATTTTAGGGAGAAGAAAAGGGAATGGGAAGGTGGTTAATAATACACCTATTGTCACCAGACAATGTACCTTCAACAGAGGACTGCAAGTGCATTACTGAACAGATTTTATGAACAACCAACAGAAACCACCATTCACTTCATGTGCCATTCCTCAACAAAACAGACGCTTTTGCCAAACACTTCACAGGCAGGATATGCATTTTAAAGTGTGCTAAGACGAACTGACTGAAATCACACAGTAAGTGAACATTTATGGATTATGCAGCTTTAAGACATTTAAATAGACAGTATCATTATTTTCCTACAGAGGTTGTAAAGAATTTAACTGCTTTGTAATAACTCTGTTAAAAGCAGCATCGCATGATGGGAGAATTACACAGCATTTCTAGGGGACTGTGTATCTGCGAGGTGTTGGGAGCATTAACCAATCGATTACTTGAGCAAGAAATCATAACAGCCATCATGAGGGAAAACAAACCAGCTGGAAGTTCAGTTTTCATGTTAAATACCAAAGAAGAAGTCTTAGAGTGGGTTTTTTTCCCCACTAAAATAGAATGGGGAATTAAATTAATTAATTGATTAAATTAGTTAAATTAATGAATTAGTTAAATTTAATTAATTAATTAGTCAAATTAATACATATTTTAGATGCTTTTAGGAACAACCA
Organism: Calyptomena viridis; assembly: GCA_013390005.1. NCBI lineage: Eukaryota > Metazoa > Chordata > Aves > Passeriformes > Eurylaimidae > Calyptomena > Calyptomena viridis. The sequence goes on along the minus strand of WEIV01006293.1, from coordinate 124,197 downwards.
GGCTATTACTCTAATTTCAAGTATTTTAAAAAAATAGGAATGTAGCTGCTTTCTCCCATTGTGCACAGCAAGTAAATACCAAAATTCAAATACATTGCTTAAGATATTTATTCTCTAGTTCAAAAAGAGTACAAACTGAAGACTAATACTATAGTACAATCTTTGCAGGCTAATATTTCAGATACTGTCTCTGTAAATATTTAGAAACCACACAATTTTGTGCATGACATTTAACGAGAATACTCAGTGAGAAGGTATTGAACAGGTTTGGAACATCAAACAGTCAGCAATATTTTGAAAACCTAATGCAATAAGGTTCACAATATAGTTTGAAAACAACAGTCAAAAACATATGGAAACATTCTTACATGTTTAGACTATACACTGCAGTTCCTTTGGGTAGTGTACTTGGCTTTATAAATTTATGTAATGAGTTGCCTCTTGCAGGTTGAAAAGATTAGTATTTCTCCAACCTTGCTGAATGAATTCATTCACTGAAAAATAAAATATCTAAATAATCTTTCATAAATAATTGAATTTATATGATAACATTTTACAAATCTTCTTCCCAAAACAGACTCACTCGAGGCCTGTAAATACCTTCTCTACCACAGGGTTGAACTTAAAGGACTGTCACTGTGTATTAAAATGTATTTAATGCAGTAGAAACACTTCAAATTTAAAAAATTACAAAAGCACAGAAGTTATGAAAGCAGAATGCTGGCAGTGAATTTTACATGCCTATAAGCACAAGGTAGTAGCAGAGCTATATTAAATCAAGCCACTATGATTTTCTTTCAGTGACATAAATCAACTGAAAGTTTTGGAGAACTTAAAAAAAAATAAAAATGGGAATAACAAAAAATCAGAAACAAAAGAAAAACTGTAGACATTCTGTATCTTTTCCGTACATATCCTACCCAATAAATTTTGTTCCTTGTGGACCAAGCTGCAGGATTCGGCTAACCATGCTCTCGCCCTCATTTAGAGGGGGAGAACTTTTAGGAAGATGCAGTTTACTGAATAACATCCATGCAGCAGGAAGAGAAACGAGAAGGGGAAATTAGGAACAAGCTGTCATTCCCGACAGAACCAGCAGTTTACACCAGGGTGCCAGTCATGGTAATGAACAAAATTTATAATTAGGTAAAAAAGCGCCACATCATAGTGGATTGTTTCCTCTATTTTAAGCTTTAAAAAAAGTTCCTAGCATTTGTACTGCTTGTACTACCACTCTATACTAAGCGCTCTGTCCTCTAAGTGGCTTTACACCAAGGATGGAGACAGGCACTGTAACTCCAGAGCCGTGGACATGCTGTGAATAAAGCTCAATATTTGGATCCTCGTGGGTGTCTTTAGGACACTTCTTTGTGACAGTGCTGTTTCTCTAAATGTTCTATAAGCAAGAGGGTCAAAACGTGTTCTAGGTTATAGGTGTGTGACTCCTCCTGACTTCCAAGGCAGGTTGTATGAGTAGGTAGGGTGGGACCTGGCCTTTTCATGGCTTTCCTTACCTTTGTCTCCATCCTGCAGTCAACAGAGAGGCAAAACTCCCCTTAAAACACAAGGGTACTTTCTAGAAGGAATGGCAGGTTGGCATTTTTTAATGTTTCAAGGTAAGTAACCTGTGTTACAAGCTCAGTTGACATAGAGTCAATGTTTAACTACATCTATCCACAGGATAAAAGAAATGAAAGGTGCAACATGAGTGTAAACTATTAAACTCATAGAACAACTCACCCTAAAAATTGTGCCCCTGCTGGCCCCATTTCTACCAGTCGACTTGCTAGTCCTTCTCCTTCAACCATGGGTGGTGGGCTGGCCAGTTTGTGCCTCTTTACCAAGCGGCAGGTGATGCGGGTTGGTGCTGTACACTTGCGTGGTGGGATGATTATTCTCATTCCATGGTGGCGACTACCCCTCATCGAACCCCCACGTGCATCAACCATAAAACTAACCAGAAAACTGTGGGAAAAAGGAAACACGTCAATGAAAATGGTCACAAAACAAGGAGAAGATCAGCAAAAAGTCAACCGCCACAGACTTTAAAAAATTGTTAGAAAAGTCTTCCCGATCCCAGCTAAACTAAAAAGAACATGAAGATTCTTTTAAAACTTATACTTACATGTTATCTATTAGTTATCAAAAGCAGGAATAGCAACATCATGGTGAAATGACCAGGTGCTACTGAGTAATTTGGATTATAGAAGTACACAAGTAGTGTATTATTAGTGGTTTGTTAGAATTTTAAAACATTCCCTCTGTTACTGTAAGGTCTACTGTCCACAAACGAGAGTAGTTAGCCTCACATGCAGAAAGGAATCAGACAGTGTAGAAAAAGGAGTACAAAAAATGCTTATTATTTTTGAGATCAGTCTTTAAAATCTCCTCACAGTCTCATTTGCAAACTCTCCTGATGGCTGGCAGAGCAAGTGCTGTCACCATGGGTGATAGTCAGTCCAGGCTACTAAGAGCTTCCACTGATGGGGAAGATAAGTGATGACTATCAAGTACATAACTTCCTTTAGGATGTTGGCTCCCTGGAGGACATCATGCCATTACTTCTCTTTGAAGACTATATTCATTAGCAAACAGACATTAAAGAAAATGCCCATTTGCTAGTGTCATTCCAATGCATAATTTTCCATTTAACAACAGAAGGGTACGTGGTGAGTGGTATATTTGAAAATAAAATCTTTTCCATTAGCAAGGGACTAATTAATATTAATTAAAATTAATATTTGAATATCTTCAGGTATAACATGCAATAACAGGTTGGTATCAAGAGGGACATGAGTTGCCAACTCAGTCATGAGGCCAATACAAATTTTTTTTGCCCCTTCTGTATGATATGCAGACACTGACATAGCTGACACATCTGTCATATGGTTTCACTATTTTCAAGGCTGTTGCCAAAACTTCCAGCTCTTAAGAACTAAACCCTCATATGACTAACAGGAGAATTCACTCACTTTCCTGGTTCTCTACAGTAAGCTGAACTAAGGTGTAACATAATAATCCAGGGGGTTTGTGAATGTTGTTTAAAAAAGCCCCCAAGTGCTCTGAAGTATGACTGGGAATTTGTGTAAGACTGCTATATTTGCTTTTGGGATCAGCAGGATATCCAAAGCAGCAGCTGATGTGCACTGGCAAGGCCTGTAAATAAGCCACATTCAGAAACCTGGTCAATGTGGATGTGAAAAATCTACACAAAAGCATAGAAGCATAATCAAAATTTGTTATTTGGTGGTCTGCAGGAGAAAGGCAAGTAGAGACACAAGCTGTAAATATACAAAGTAGGACAGAAATGTTGTCCAACTGAATTCCAGATCAAGAAATTGCTACATTGCCTTTCTTCAAACTAAAATCCATCAGTAAAGATGGGGAAGTGAAACATCTCTCTGAGACAACCCTAACCCTAATTTATCATTTCTTGTGCCCCTGACACGTTACAATAATGAAGTATGATATTTCACAGTAGTTTTCATACAGATAAATTGTATCCACATTCCATTTCTCTCCTAGATAAACACACACTGTACACTCCAATAAACTCAAATGTTGCCACTAGGGTATCCCAGTTCCTCATAAGAGGAATTGTTTCAGTGGGATAGGATCTTGGCTAACCAGGCACTCTCTATAAATACTGGATCTTTGTCAAAACCAACAAGCTCGATCTTTAAATTATATACTCTATAAAATATGATAATCTTAACATTTATGGATTACAAGATCTTAGCTATAAACTCCATCGACTGGAACAATTTTCTGTTTGCTAACAGAGGGCTGTACGAGGCAGAGACACAGCTCTAGAGAGCCTGGACCTTTGGTTCCCTCTTCCCTCTGCTCTCCGAGCACTATTGGCCTGTCAGCACATTCATGGTGCTTTTCTCCCTGCAACTGCTCCATGGGGTGGATGGTGAAAGGCTGACGGTAGGAGGCAGATGCCACTGAGCGTGTGGAAGGGCAGACCCAGTGGTGGGTCTTCAGAGCTGGCAAGGAGCCAGCTCATGACTAGCTGTGAAGAGAGTTCAAGCCAATCCATTGAGATTTACTACGAAGCAAAGGAAAATATTAAGCAGAGACCCACAGGCCTTGGTCATGGAAGAGAGAATAATTAAAGAGAGAATAAATAGAGTGTACCAAAGCACTGCAATTGGTGCTTTAGAAGCCTTTTCAAAATGTGCACGGTTTTTGCCTGCAGAGAAGATGGGGCCATTTTACACTTCCTGGAAGTGTAGGGGGTGCCTGGCTGGAGCATCCCTCGGGGCTGATGCTGCAGCAGCTCCAGGGAGGCACCATGGAGGAGCCCCCTGGGGAGCTTGGTCTGATGGCTCAGTACAAAGCAATGTTTTGGAGAGCTGCCTATCATATACATGATTACTGGCTTGTTAAGCCATCTCAGAATTAATAATGAAAAGGAGTTTTTCATCTAATGCAAAAATGCCAAAACTTACACTCGGCCAAGATGCTGTCTTCTGTATCCAAACTATTTAAATGAGTAAGTATGTAAAAGTGAATTGTCAAAATCTCTAGGCAGCCAAATCTACTGACTTAAATTAAAAATTAAAAAGAAACCTTAAAAGAAGTTAATACTAAGTACCTACAAAAATCAGTCCCTGAGTTAGCAGGTGTGTTTAGGCTGTGGATTTTAAGGTCAGTCCAGCCTTGGCAACCTGGAGTTTTGCACTGCTACTGCATACTGCTCACAGCAAGGGTAGATCAGCCCTGTCATGAGCCTGTGCCCCGTGGCAGGAACCAACCCCCTACAGCTTTGGAGTCTCCACCACATTGCAGCCTTCAGTGAAGACAAAACCTGTAGCAGTTCAGCCTTTATGCATACTGCTGCCATATAAAGATGATCACTGTCAGCAGCATATTAATTAATTATTTCCTTGTTTAATTTTCAAATTACTGATTCACCATTTAAAACAATAACAACAATTCCAAACAGTATTTCATGCACTTTCTATCTAAAATATTAGTAGCTGATGCTTACCTAAATTAATGTAAACTAATGTAAATTAATGGAAACTACAATATGATCTCTAAAACACAACAATTAGCTAAAGACTAATGAGCATTTCTACTTGAATTACATGGAAGGGATGAAGCTATAAGGATGTGGGAGGATGCACTACAAACATCTACGCACACTCTGTGGGAAAAAGGTTAAAAAAAAAGAAAAGAAAATGAGGATTCACAGAAAGCACAGAGTTATCACCTTGAATCATACTGAGGGAGTGGAGAGGAATAGCTGCAAAATAATTTAGAAAGCAAATGGGAAAATTAATGTAAGATAATTAGAGGCAAGCAACACAAAATATCAATAATAAGTGCAAAGAAAAAGTAACAATCAGAAAAATAACAAAAGCAACATATTTGAAGGTCAGCTTTAGAAATTATTTGGCTTTTGTTTCACATATCATGACATATATCATATAAAATACACTACAAATGGGGAAAAAAATCTGAAAGGGAGTGTTCATTTAATTAGTCTGCACAACTCCATAATTTCTCTGGAAAATGCAGAAGCACATGGAGAAGAGAAAAGCATTTGCAATTTACTTAGATCAACCCAGAATTTATTGTAACACAACTTCTTTACTGAATTCCCAAAACATGCTCCACTACGCCACAGAAAATCAGTTCTTGCATTTTTTAAGGCAGTTTATTTTCCAAAGCAGAATGTATAAACATATGTATAGCAGGACACTTGAAAGGAGTATCAGACCATGGCATTCATTACACTGCTGTCAAAAATAAGCTCTTCTGTGTGTACAGGAGGTTGGAGTAAATTATAATTAATTTGCCGTATTCAATCTTGCAAGACTAGATCCAGCATTTCTGAGTTTCTCAATAGGGAAGACAGTGTGACACACTCATTTCCTTCTTTCAGATAAGAAAACCAAGGAGTTAAAAAAGGCAACATGAAGAGAGCACACCCACATTTTACTTCGGGAAAGTTGCATGAGTAAGCTCACATCTCACATCAGGGAGCTGAAGGTCATTTTGGGAAGGGTCTCTACCCTTCTAAGGCCTCAAGATTCATGACGCATTTCACTGTACTGCTTACAATGGACCCTGTTCAAAATATATACTGGCAAAACAACTTATCTGAGCTCAAAGAGAAAAAACATAAAACATTATCTTAGCTTAAAAAAAGGAAAAACCGGAAGAGTTGAGATTATTGCCAATGATTTTTTTTTATTCCCCTTTCACTGATTAGATGCTGGATCCCCACGTTCTGCTTGCAAAATTCCCCTTCTGGCTCGTTTAAGAAATGGGAGCAAACATTGATATTCCCTTCTGACAGTGGGTAAATGGGGAAAAGAGGGACCTGAGGGAGTAGAAGAACTTCCCAGCACAGCACATTGGGAAGTCCTGGGAGGATGAAGAAGGCAAAGAGCAATGGGGTCAGATCGTGGCCACGCTGAGCACGAGGGCTGCTGACAGTAGGTGACCCCAGCCATGGCCACAGAAAGAACTGAGGACAAAGATGGGAATGAAGCACTCCAAACAAGCAGAAAAGGAGTTGCATTTCAGAAAAAGACTGACAGAAGAGATGTGTAAAGTCATGATCCTCTGCATATCAAGTGTGCTGAGGTACTGGAAGATTAGAAGGGAACATTTGTTGATTGTCTTTAGGTGAAGATAACAGGGAAAATCAAAGAGCATTATATTATAATACGGGGCCACAACTAAAAAGAAAATAAACAGTGAGTGAGGGTTAGGCTTTTTTCCTTAACAAAGGAACTGAATCATCAGAGCACATTTCTGATGAACTTTATATGTCAAAAGAAAAATGTAAAGGGTCAGAAAAGCTATACCTGTTAGAAGAATATTTTGGTTTATATCTGTTTGGAGAGCTATACCTGTCTGGAGAATACACCTCCTTTCCCTCCTGTGCAGTCTCACAGTTTGCTTCCCTGCTGCAGGCCTGCAGACCTTCCCCTCTGGGCAGCAAAGACCACCTCTGCATTAGTGAGGACATGAACCATTGGTACATGAACCAAGGAAGCAGATCTGAAGGAGTTGATGTGAAGGATCCCATGTCCATAGAATATATGTTTTTGAGGGTTGAAACCATTAGTGAGCATGCTGGAGACCTAAGGGCAGACAAACATTGCCCCAGAGGACGGACAGGATGCAAATATCAGGTCTGTTTTGTGTCAGAGTGGAAAGAAAACAGAAAATTTTAGACCAGAAATTTACCAGAAATATTCAGGAATAAATTATTTACCAATCAATCTACAAGGGCCTAAAGGATCAGGATGATTAATCAAGATATTATACCTTGCCTACCACCAGTCCTCAAAATAAAATCAAGCCATGATATCAGTGGCAAGAGTAATTCACGTCAAATGAATTTGACTGCTACCTTTGATGTGTGGAAGTACCTTCCTCGGTACTTCAGCGAGCAATCAACGTACAGTATAGATAAGGTAAGCTCACAATCACCTGAGAAGTTACCTCAAAAGAGATACCATCAATGCTTTACTGCTACATGAAAGAGAACTTCAAGTGCGGACTTCACTGTGCTGTTCTGGGCCAGGCACTAAGCTAATGTCTTCATTCATTATTTCAATACAGAAAGAAGGCCTGAAAAGTCTTTGGGAAACAGGATCAGAAGTAAAAGCTATCTTGCTAAAATGGAAGAAGGATCTGAAACCAACAAACTGAAATACCATAAAGGCAAATGTAAACAGAGAGAAGAAGGCAAATACACAAGCACACAACAGAATTGAATAACTGAAATGCAGAATTTCAGAAAAGAGCCAAGAACTTCTAGAAGATCATAAACATTCACCAACAAAAACTGCAGTTCCCAAAATGATAATTCTCACTGTGGGATTTTTTGTGCTATGTGTCAGATGGAAGAGATAGCACAATCCTGGCTTAGAAATAAACTCTCATCAAAGAGGGCAGATCCAGGGAACAGCAGCAAGTATGTGCTGAAATGTGGAAAGCACCATCTAGGAGGATCTGGGACATTTTAGTCTAAAAGGCAGGAATACATGTTTTCCAACATAAAAAACAGTGTTAAGAGAACAATAAGATACTGTTCTCTATGACCACTATGGATATGATGAGAAATAAGCTTAATTTGCAGCAAAGAAATGTTGACTATCAGGGAAACATATACTACAACAAAAGATAGTGAAGCTGAGGGACTACAGAATCTGTTATTTTTAGTGATTATTAAGACATTAAATATATTTCAGGAATGTCTTGGCTACGTTTTATCCTGTGGTAATGCAAAGGGGTGGGATACCAGCTGTCTGAGGTCCTTTGCTAACATGATTCTGTGATAACAGACTTTGGCTTTTCATACAGCAATTCTTGACATTTCAATGCTAGCACTGACCAAATGCAGTGTTTTATCAGCTCAGGACCCAAAAATCCACCACTGTATAGATCTCTTCAGCAGAAGCAGGTGCTTATGTGTATTGTAGGACTGTAGATTTAAAGTTGTGGGATTTGTTGCTGTATTAGAACTGAAACATTTTGGTATGTGCTGCACTCATTTTTATGATGAGAATGCGGTTAGTCACAAAATGGGGAAGTAGATTAAAAAGGATATGAAATTTTATGTCCTGACCTCAAAAATTAAACAAGAAATATTTATACTAGAAAATCTAATACACAAAGATTCCTTACACATTAATTTGTACATTTTTACAATATGCATTCAGACATCACTACTACTGCATTTAAATCAAGTCTATGTGGTACTGTCAAGAAGCACATAAATTACAATGATGACTCATAAGTAAACAAATAGTACTACTAAAATCAAACTACAGATATTGAGACTAGGCGGGAGTTTGGAGGGATAAATAAGATACAAGGTCAAATTAAAGCGCCCCATTTTTTACTCTATGAAAGAAGAGAAAGTATGACATTGTATCTCTGATTTTATATGCCAAATAATTTAATACAATTCTAACAAAATCAGTTTATCACACTGAAAGCAAAGTCTAAGCAATAGAAAAAGCAAAAGAGGACTACTAAAGAGAAACTTGTGGGATGGCAATGTTTTGGCATTCAGAAAATTAAGTGCAGAAGCAAGTTTTTAGTTTGATATGCAAGAATTTAGATTGACTCCTGTTATTAAGCACACTCCTTGAAGTCAGTGTGAATTTTGCCACTGGCTTCATGTGGAGCAGGAACAGGCATGTTATCAGCCATCACAGCAGGCTGTATTCTTCAGCTAACAATACATTTCCACATTTAAAGATAAAGGAAAACTGTTAAGTGACCTACCCAGAATGGATGGGACTCGAAACAAGGTTAACATTGTCCAACGTGTCTGCAGCCCAGCTATAGTGCCTGAGAGAATCAGAATCAAATTCCCTTTGAAATGTCAGGTGCTTCAAAACAAAATAAAAAAGAAAAATATAAATTAAAATTCAAAATTAACATTAAAAACACTTGTCTTAAATGTAAGCTTGTTAATATAAGTCCATTAAATTTAGATCTGGCCCTTCCCATGTAAGAGTGTTCATATATCTCTGATGTTAAATTACTGGAAATCCTGTAACAGAAACATGGAGTACACACACAAATTCATCTTATTTCTCTTCAAACATTCTTTTTGCACACTTTTCACACTTCCTTCAGTTTCAACTATGTATTTCTCCAATCTTTACTTACACATACCAGGTTAAAAAGACTGAAAAAAATATTATCATTTGTACTGCAATCACACGCCATGTAGACAGGCAGAATAATATTCCCCCTCAGAAGATGCCATTGGATAGATCCTTACTCGAGCAGAACCTGTGAATAACTTCACTGAGATTTTCACTGACTGTGAATGCATGAGTGAGTTTCCAATGGGAGAGAGGGGGTCAGTTTGTCTTTACACATATAAAACCAACATGAGCACTGTTTTCCGGAGTGCCTCTGTCCCTACTCATCTCTACAAAAATAGCTTTAACCCTGTGAAGCACTGGCACACTGGTGCTATAATTAACTGTCCCGTCTGACAGACACTGAAGTGTAATTTGTTTCTGGCGGCTGCCCACAGACACATACATGCAAAATGTATCCTGTGCCCCACAACACGCTCTCACTACAAATCCTTTTCCTATGCAGCAAAGCCATTCTAGTAAAATATCTTTTTGCTTTGTTTCTTTTGTCCTACGGAATTAAATTAATTAAACCTTCAAATACTGTTTGCCCCCATTTTCAGGTTGAAGCAAAAGCTTCTCCCTAGTTTAAGAAGGACCATCAGAAGTCATATCAATAAAACTAAGTCAAGGAGCTGTCATGCAATACACACAATCTTCACCCAAGATGGTGCTAAAGATGTCAGTGTTTCCTCTAAGTAGGTTGTTTGCTGCTTAGAGGCAAATGCATCTAGAGAGATCAGAGTATGTTTAGACAAAAACCTCATGGGCTGTTTTCAAATCAAATCAGTGGGTTCAAGTCAAACCTGAGCCAAGCACACACTTGTACACAGATGGGAAGTTTTACTATTTCCACCCGTTTTCTTATAAGCTGACACATAGTGGTAGTGCAAATTAATTATCTTTAATAGAAACAGCGGCATTAGTAGTAAATCTGGCAAAGTCAGTCATAAACACACAAAAATACTTCTCTTGAGAAGCTTCCACAAGATAAGCAGGCAGATAGTGCTGTGCTGTTGGCCAAAATGTGCAACCCTTCCATCACTCTGGGGTTTCCAAAAACTTCTCTCTTTAGCCATTTCTTTCACTAAAAATGAGCATCCCAGGCTTCCTTCCAAAAAGCATCGACCCTATAATTTTCTGCAAATAAATAACAATCTTTTCAGGGTACAACTTTCCTCTGTCATCCATTTAACCCTGTGCCACACGGCTGGATGCCTCTTCCTTTCGCTACCTTCACATTTCTATTAAGGATCTTTTGTTAAACTTTGTGCTGTAACATATGTATTTGAGGCCTGATGGTTCAAACACAGAGAACAACAATAAAAGGCAAACTTGCACGTGTTAAACACCAAAATACACCATCAGACATAAAAGATAAAATGAATATTGTTAAAGCAATGACAATTAAGGAACTGGATTTAATTAATGCCATTTGAAAAATGCATCACGATTCAGTCTACCGAAGACAGTTTTCTAGTTTTTCTAATAGGACACCAGGGATTCTCCTACATTTCCTGAAGAGCCCACAGTTTAAGCAGAAAGGCCATTGCTGCGGATTTCTGCTATTTCAAATGATTTGCAAGAGCTTATACTGAGCATGTTATTACTTTAGATACCAAACGGTGTAAGATTCAGACGGCTTGTCTCAGACACTGTAAAAAGTTCAATGAACAACATTTATCACTTTACTCAGTGATCAACTTTATCATCAAAACTAGGACAAAACAAAGAAACATGAGAAATGTGCCAAAAGGAACAGCACAATTTGGTGTTTGTTGTTGAAATGCCAGCTAAGGTGTAACAGTGTCACTGCACTGAGGCCCAGGCATCAGGATATCAACAAATAAACATGGAGTCATGTTTCCTACAACAGACAAAAACTGCTAATGTTCCTTTATCAGTGTGATATAGAAAATTAACTATAGGGCCATATAAATTCCAAGAAAATATCATTACTCCAAAATGACCTGTGTCAGAGGTGCTCCTATGCTCACCACTGTGCTGTAGGTTTGCCTACACACATACATAGGCTTCCTTGGTCTATTTCTTTGTCCTGAGACACGGTCTGTACACTAGGTAACTATTTTTTTATAGCATTCCTTTTTGGTCCAGTGCACTCAAACAGATCTTTTGGACATATTCAGAGCGAGCCTAAAGCCTGCAGCCAATAATTTTGGAAGAGAAACAGAGTAGGAAAAGCTAATAGCAGGACACATGCATCTTACACACAGCACACGTCTGTGATCTCATTTTTTCAGGCTGTTGAGGTGCTGGATTTTCCAGGCAGGCAAAAAAATCTTCCTGTCTACATTGCAATATAAGTAGTCCCAAAGATGGTACCTTGTCAGTGACATCAAATCACAGGATTCATCCTGTGTTTAGTCAGGTCCCAGTGTTCCCTCCGTGGACCGAGGTAGATTATCTATGCATTGCTAAAGGGTGTGGCAGCCTTAAATGCAAATGCATGTATAAAAATACTGATGGTTCTGATGGCTGGTTGCATAACTGAATATCCAGGCTGTGTTATATCAAAGTTCAGCAAACAGAAGAAGTTATGCTTCCTCCCAGATGAATTTATCTGGATTGAAATGATTCAGCAAGCTGCTATTTAACGGACAGCCCGAGTCATCCTGCCTTTGGCTGATTAAATTCTGAGGTTGATGTAAATTATTCAATGGAGAAAGTCACTTGGATTTAGTCTGAGTTGCTGCATCCAAGGTAAGGCACCAGGACACAGAAATTCTGACTTTGCTCCAGCCAGGTTACGAGGTACAATGTGGCCTAGATTCAAACCTCCTCATTGAACAGGGTCAGCAATAAACCATGAAATGCAAACAATGGAGAATATAGTGACTTCTAAGGTATTATTAGAAACTCTTCTCTAATACTCAATGTGTTATGCTGGGCAGTGAGATTCAGTAAAGATTAATTTCAATTCTTCTTCATTTGACTCTTCTCAGACTCCCAAGTTTCCCAGTGATCCTGGGGAGACATAGCTGTGGGATATTCTATTTTAACCTGACCAAGAGATTGACAAATGCTCCTTACTCTTTTATATACTGATATTTATGACAAAATTAATTCCCACTACTCTGAGACTTTGTTGTTGCCATGAACTCCAGACATATCTGAGACATACAAAAGGAGAGGAAATGGCATATGCAGATAGACAATGGATCACTCTGCTTCAAAGTAGTGTGATTCCCAAAATAGTCTTAGCTCCTCTCAGTTTACAGATGAACTTTGAGGATATTGGTTTCAACACACAGTGATCTTTGTTCCTGTAAATTCCATCGGTGGAACAAAAATTGGTGTTTTTTTCCACCTCCTTTCTGCTGCCGTAGCAGAGATTATCCAGAAGTCCATCAATGTACATAAGGAGGCATGAGAAGGAGAGGCAGGGGTATCCTCCCTCAGCCACTCCTCCTGCTTCAGCCAAAGACCTGCAAAGTTAGGGCTGGGCTGAAGAACACAAATTCCAGAGGATAGATATATTTTTTGTCAGAACATGAAGGTTTGAAGAAGGCATAGCAGAAATTCTTAGCTGGGTTCCCTTTTACATAAACACAGTTTACTATTTTTATGTTGTTTGTTTTTCAGAGAGTTGGGTTTACTAGCCTCTCAAGACAGAACTCATACTTTTTTCCACTACAACCTTTACCATTCCTGATCCCTGTCCTGGACATGAGATATTGAAGTTTATCTAGAGTTTTAAGACTGGAATAACATTCGCAGTTAGACTCCAGTCTGGTTTCATTTTAGAAGACAAATTTGGATGAGTGCTGAACTGCAATAACTGCACAATCACTGCTGGACAAAAACTGGAATCACAAAAACATGGAGATTATGAATGCAATATAAACAGCCTACACTTCTGCTCAGCACCAGCAATAGAACGTTTTCATACGTGTTGCTTTGTCAGCTCAAGAGCCAGCACTGTAAGAGATCCTCTAGAAAGCAGAGAGATCCATGACAACTCCTGGAGGATATGAAGTTGGCCCTAAAGTAGAGCTTCTGTACTTGGTGTGGTGTCACTGCAACACAGATAAGTAATTTTTATTTTTGTAATGGAATTTTTGTAATACAAAACAGGTTAATGGTGCACATTTCCACATAATGGTAGTTTTAAGTCTTGTTATGTGATCAAATGCACCCTAGCTGTTAAATCCATGCCACCTAGTTTCATGGTAATCACAAAAATGGCTAGAACCATAAAACAATGCAATATGTTCTCGGACTGGAGTCTTCCTCTTCTCTGAAATTTCCATCATATCAAGAACACTTGTTGAATTCTTAGGATTAGGAGGGGTCAGAGCAACTTTAGGTTCTCAACCCTGACATATAAATTCTTGTCCCCAGTGCCAGTAGTTGCAGATTTTGTTTTTTGACTTCAAACCAAACAAAACCACTGTGCAAGCTTTAGAAACTCTCCCTAGCTGCATGTTGCAAATTAAAGTCATTAGAGGTTTACAGCATTTCACTTGAAAGTAACAATCTAATAATAAACATTCTGTTGCTAAAGACAGAATCCAATTTCTGCCATTCTCATAATGTTACCAAAACTGCTTGTAAAAGCTGTAGTAAAACTGGGTAATTTACAGTACACTAGAATTTACAGACTAATACAATCAAGGTTTAAGATGCACAAGCCCTGCTCTGTGGAACTTTTCCCTCATGAAAATACGCTCTGAGATCAACAACCCTCCAGTGCAGGAATACTCCTCTGTGAAAACAGCAGCAGAAAACCTCAGTTCCACTACAATCCACCTTATGGTCTTCCAGGAGATAAGCAACAGTTCCACTCTGCAGTCCTTTCATCATTCCCAAGTAGAGGTTTTTATGTGAATTTTTATTCAGCTTCCTAGCAGACCTCTGACTTCTGTGTAACAAGAAACTTCTGAGTAATTCAGTTCGGTTTGAAAATCTGAAGCAAATCTACCAAGGAAAATGCTGAGGAACTCACAAAGCAAGCATACAGTACTCCATCAGTCACATCATTAGCTTTTGGAAAGACTTTCCCACACTATAATCAGGTCAAAAGATTCTGCTTTTGTTGTATTAGTCATTGCACAAGTGTTTGGAAAATACATAAACTGACCAGTTTATAATAGCATAATCTTTGCAGGCCCAATTCTTCCCAAGGATGGAAAAATGAGCAGTTGGAGTCCCCTCCATGCAGACAGAACAGGCAAAAGTAATTCCCAGTCTATACAGTACAAAGGTTGCTTAGCATAAAACATGTTGCTCCCAGCTTATCAAAGCACTCTAAAGATACACGTAACATTAGGTCATAGATGCTCCTACTGACCTCATCAAATGACCCCATACTCAGAAACATAATTGGTCCCTTGAAGACTCTTAGTTTGGGAAACCATCAACTGTCCCTTACAGGATCAAAACCACAAAGTGGCAATAATCCCACATTTTCTTTCTCACAGCTCCTCTCTCCCACCTTTTCAATAGTTAAGAGTAGTGACAGTCTCTGGAGGCACAGCCAAGGGCTGCACACTCATCCCCCATAAATATGAAGCACAACTATCTGGTGGCAGAGACATAGCACATACCTGGTCCTTTGCTGGTACCAACAGCTCTTCAATCATCATGCTGTCTCGGGCATAAGAACTTCTGTTCAGCGTGTAGGACCTATCCGAACTGAAGGAGCGGAGGCTGTTGTATTTACCATTTATCATAGAAAGTGTAGGTGACAATGAGATGAACAGAAAATAAAAATAAAAAAATTAATACATGCAACTTCCAGGGATAGCACAAGATGGCAAAATATACATAATCTGAAATAAATACAAGGGGGGAAATGGAATAAAAAGTATTGACTATAGTTATATATTCCCTTTCCCACAATATACATAAGTAAAATCTCGACAGATGTTTACTGCTTTGGCAGTAGTGGTGTGGCTTTAGAATAAATCTAGGAAAGTGTAGTCAGGTATTCAGATGAACTTTGATAAATACCTTCATGCCCTAATCCTAGAAGGAGACCCATAAGGGCAGGTCCCAGGGGAGCTGTGGGTAGGTTACAGCCCATGAAGCTCAGGTTGCTGAAGCAGGTTTAACTAAGAGCAAGTTTTATGTGTTGTCATTCTGTTTGTGGCTGAACCACTTTTTACATTGTTGTAAACACCCTAGTTATTCCTTTAGTTAGAAAGAAAAGGATAATAATTTTTAAATGAAAGAAGAAAGAATTTGCTTATTGATAATTACATATAGATTCTGATGCTTTGAGAATTATTTTGTGCTTATTAATCTATTTAGAAATAACTATGATCACTCTGAATGTGTTGCAATTAAGTCAACGTAGGAGTGTGTTACATTTAACCCTGGAAGGTACATTATGGTATGTGCCAAAAACATGCTGCAGGCCTAGACATGCTTGCTACGTGACAAAAAAATAAAGTAGTAAAAAACGTGAATTAATACAAAGCAACATCCAACAACATATTACACTTTTGAACTAGCAACACTTTTCAGACTCAAAACCCTACAACGTGTTTCATGCATTTAGTAGTTGCTAATTGAATTTTTCTAGTCCCTTAGCACACATTCCTTCTTGTGCTGGAAGCAGGACTGGGATCTTAATTACACACTGTAGGCATATGTTAAGCAGACTTTTACATGATAAAGGGCATAAAGAAATTAAGTTATATTTGTTATAACAGAGGGATATTCTCTAAGGCTAAACCCACCCACCCCGGCTCCCAAAAATAAAAGCATGTCACTTTTCAATGTTGAATAAAATGAAGATAAGCAATGGCAGCAGCAGAAAGATGAGAAAGATGTAACACGATGCCATGCCTTCTTACCTGACTTTTGGACTAAAGCAATTTACAGTGGAAAAGAAACAGGAGAAATAGAAAGCAAAGAATCAGACAGGAAAAGCAAGATGTTATGGCTGGATGGCTTATATATTTAATGTGTTCATTTCTTAATGTTACACTCAGAATCAGCAGTAAGATGCATCCACAGAATACTTTTTTTGCTAGATGAAATACTTCACAGGAAAACTACTGTATTTGTCTCCTCTGAGCATAACATGTGCAATGCAAAAAATGAGCTACGCAGCAACAAATAGTAATGGCACTGCTAAAACCAGAAGCATGGGAATATTAGATTTCTCTGAAAGAAAAGATAACATGGGGTTGAACTCTCAGATCTACCTAACAGATCTTGACTGTGAAATTCTGCTGTCCCACCTGCACAGGGAGCATTCAGATCTGTACAGGAAGAGAGTTGTAATGAGTCCAAGGTGTCAGGTAAATCAGTGCCCAGCTCTGTACACAGAGCACACTCCCTCTTCACCATCACTGCTTCAGCACTGGCCACATCTGATAGTGCCGTGTGATGACCTTGCTCACACCAGCTTCTCTTTAAAAGCTGTATGTCAGCTTTGTTAATTCAATTTACAATGACACAAGATCCTTCCTTCAGATTTGTTTAGCTGATTTTACAGCTAATGAACTATTTAAATACATTTTGGCATTTCTCATGAATGTATTATCACATAAATACTTATTAACTTCCGTAAAAATTAGAAGTCAAGCAAAACATGACTGGGGACTACTAAAGAGCAAATTTGCACTGCGTGCTTGCATTTCTAATGCACCCATAACAAACTAGACTGAAGGGTAGACATCTAAGCTTTACCTTATAGGAGTTGCCATTTGCTGTTAGACAATGAACTTACTTTTTAAAAGAGATCTTTAAACTACAGCATAGGAAAAAGTCCTCAGGGCTCCAGCTTATAAGGTTTAATTATTAGCTTCAGCACAATTCAATTGTCAGCAACTACTCTGCAAATCCAACTATGGAAGTAATCTCTGCTCATACAACTTTAATTGTTTTGAGCAACACACACTGCAGGCTTTAGCAACATTCAAAAATGAAACCTAAAACACCTCAATTGGAATTAACATTAGTCAGACATCATATAAAGTTTAAAATGGTTTATCAGGTTCACAGAAACTTTGTCCTGTTTTTTGTGTCATGTAATGTATTCCCTGACAAATCAAACCCTGCAACGAATTTAGGGTAAACCTGCTTTGTTTTGTTTTGGTTTTTTTCTTTAATATTATGTCTCTCAGCTGGATTACTCACTAGCACCTTTAAAAAAATAAAAGCACCAAAATAGCAAAATGATTGTCATTCAGTTTTTCTGGTATTTACATTCTTCAGCAAAATCAGCCCATTAAGGAATCCTCTAAGGTGAGTATCAGTCTGACGCGCAGTAGTTAAAAGAAACCTGGTTTTGCTAGCTGTTCTAGATCAGTTTCTAGACCAGTTGCACACAGCTAACAAAGAGGTGCCTTGAGATGTTCAGAGCATGAACAAAAACCAGAAAAAATGAATAGTTAAGTTTTCTGTATCACTGCCATAAGAAGCCAACATGAATAAAGAATATGAAATAAAACTGCAATGAACATATGCTTTAAAAGAAGTACATCCCCTCTGCTTCATTTCAAAATATACTCCAGTGTTGTGTGAAAGCGTACACTTGGTTTGTAGAAATTTGTAGCTGTGGTGACACGCGAACATGAGAAACAGCAAATACAATACCTGGCGGAGCGAGCTCCCAGGCTAAAGCCCATGTATCCTTCAGCAGGCAAAGAATCATCTCCCAGCTCTTTCAGGTCCTGGGGTCCGAGGTATTTGTCCGTATCGCCTGTCATTGCATCCTCACCTGCCAGTACAGAAGCCAGGCTGAAATCAGAAGCTACACGTATTGTAAATGTTTGTGCGCTTAGTAAGTTAAACGCCCTTCTCTGCTCGCCAATAAGGAATCAATCCAGTCACCCCCACTTTCCCTAAGGCTCTTTCCACATAGTATGTTAATTATCCACCCTCTGAATGGGCCTGAGAAAATAATTTTATTGGGCGGTAAACGAAAGAGGTAAAACTCCACCTTGACGTAAATCTAATAAAGTTATACAAGGGATGACTTTTGCCCAATCATTTCAGCAAGCTAAAGGGTTCTTCTGTACTTTGCATCATTGCACTCACTTTTGCTTTCCTTATAAACCAAAAAAAAAAAAAAAAAGCCCGAGTTGACAAAGTGAAGTTAGATCATTGCACGTGGGGGAAAAAACCCCACCAAAAAACAACAACCAGCTAACAAAAAAACCCCAAACCAACAGCTGGCTGTGAGACAGTCTATTTGCCCACCAGTACTGAAAAGTGCAGAAAGCTTGAATGGAGGCTGAGTGAAGGAAGAGGACCGGGTATTTCTCAATAACTTTTGGAAGTTTGAACGTAAGAGGGGGCTCTTTTGTTATTAACTTTTTCTTTTTTTTTTTTTTTCTTTTTTTTAACGAACTGCTTCCCGCTCCCAGGTTGATTTCCTGCAGCTCAGCGCTTCCTGCAGCCTGTTCTCCGCCCCGGCTGCCGGGGGCGAGGGCGATGCAGCCCATCCCCGCGGCGCAGAACAAAGCCAGGCCCGTGGAGCCCGGGCCGAGCCCCCCGAGCGGGCGGGACCCGCAGGGCGCATGTGGGACGCGGCCCTCCTTCCGCAGGGAAGGAGATCGTTAGTTGGTTCAGAAAAAAACGAAGGAAAGTTAAATGTTTGGAGAGGTGGGCAGGCGCCGCAAAGGGTTAACCGAGCAGCTGCCCGGCGGGGAGCATTTGCATGCCATTACATCATGCAAACCCACATTCCTGCATTGACAGAGCAAGTCCAAAATATGCCTTTTGCCGTGGTTGGATTTTTTTTCCCCCTGTTCCCTCAAAAGCACAGAGCAGAGAGCTCCCTCTAAACTCATCGCTTGCCGACATTCACTCTCCTCCTTTGTTGCGAACGCAGTTTAGGCGTGTAAAAGTTGCAAAACAGAGGTTTCACAGCGCATTCCCTAAGGTAAGTGACTCCCAACTCCAGACTCACGTTTCCCGCTTTCATTCAAGGAGTTTAGACTAGTTTCCATTCACTAAACTCAGGAAACCACAGGCGAGCTTTGGTTTTAAACTAAAAACCAAGTCTAAAAATACCCCTTCAGCTACTGCTTTGCAAACGGCAAACAGCAAACAAACAGACCAACTTTCTCCTCCAGCCCAGCAACAACCAGTCTTTTAAGTAACAGTTTAAAAGCTAAAATGTTCATAACACACCAGAACGCATTCAAAAACCCGAAACAGAAACATCATACATGAAGTGAAACTTTAAAATGTCTTACTGTTTTGGAAAGCCATTTTCACCAGTCTGGTCTATAAGATTTTTTTCCCTTGTGTTTCCAAGAATTCCTATTAGTCCTATTAGTCCTTAAGCAGTGATTTAGACTTAATCTCCAAACCAGCACAAGCAAACTAATCCCTGTGGGTCATATTCGCTTTCCACACAACAACTGAGATCTTCTTAACATCTTGATCTCTTCGTATGTATTTTAGGACATGTGTATTTTTGTCCTCTCAACTCAGATTAAAGTTCTTTGCAAATATGAAACAAAATGAAAAATAATTACTACAGTTTAAAAAAATTAAAATCCCCGTTTAATCACTCTGCAGACATCCCTTTAAAGCTTCTGCTGATTGGATTACAGCCTCCCTTGGCAAGCCTCTTGAATGGTGACATAAATGCAGGCACTCCAGTTATTTGTATGCAAATAGGGGTGCTGCGAGGGTGTAGTTTTTCTGTAACTTGATGCCGGGGCTGTGCAGGGAGCGCGGGGCTGCGGGAAGGGCGCTGCCTCCGCCCTCCCTCCCCAGACCGGGGCCGCGCCTCGCCCGCGCCCACCCCCGGCCCCGCCGCTGCCCCGGGGGTGCCCCACACTCCCTGCCCGCCCTCCAGTGTGTCCAGGGAGAAAACTCAGGAGCTTGAGAAAAACGGACTGAAGTCAAGGAGGCGAGCAAGCGGCCCAGGGAGAGCGAGAGATCTGGGCAACTTTGGGCGACTACGAACCGGCCCAGGAA
Organism: Calyptomena viridis; assembly: GCA_013390005.1. Lineage (NCBI taxonomy): Eukaryota > Metazoa > Chordata > Aves > Passeriformes > Eurylaimidae > Calyptomena > Calyptomena viridis. The sequence continues at coordinate 103,651 of WEIV01006293.1, read as the reverse complement.
ATTTGGAAACGTCTGCCTTTACACCACTTGAGGACAAAGCGCTGCGCCACTGTTAGGAACAGAAGAGGCATTTTCTTTAGGAGCATCTTTTGTCAAAGGCAAAGTGGAGAATGATAAAAAAAATATTCCGGTTGAGCTGCAAAATATATCAGATGTTATCCTGCTCTGCAGCTAATCCAGCCAGAGCAGGATTAGTTTGATGAAATGCTCTCATCAAAGGAAAAGCTGTATCTAGGAGTGGTAATTTCAAAGAATTCCAGACATTGTTTTGTGATCGTGGGAGGCTGGAGGAAAATGGGTGGTGCACGTTTCAGCAATCCCACTCTGTTTAATTAGGTGCCACAGCCTAATCCTCTGCGCTTCAGGTAACAGTGAGCAGAGTGTTCGCTCACAGCACACTGTATTCCTGCAGAGAGGTCTCATGGAAAAGTGAAGACGAAACTCGTCCCTGAACACAAGCGATAGAGAAATGCCCAAAAGTGAGACAAAGATGAAAAACCACCCAGGAATACTGCACTGGTTTACTGCAATTGCTATCCTTCCCTTCATAGTATGTTACATGTTGAAGAAAGATCATGGCCCTGCTAACAGTGGACAAACACAGATATCACAAATACAGGAAACAGCTCGAAATCCAGGAAAGAAAATGGCAGTAGGTCAAAGCAAGGACCCATCAGTTCTAGTGTACCCTATCTCTGACAGCAGCCACACTTCACAGAAGAATATGGGAACACAACAGTAGAAGTCCTCCATGACATTTTTCTAGCTGACACTGATGTGAACACATATTTTCTAAACCTGAAAGAGGTTTGTATAGTCATGAACAGGTGGTGTTTTTCACTTTTAAACTTCTTTCAGTTACACTCTGAACTTGTCTAAATGTTTTGTGTTTACCACACCAAAAACGGTGTGCAAGGAGTCATAAAAGTCAACTACCTATTGCAGGAGTAGCAGCCCTTTTGTGCTGAATCTACCTCTTGCTGTTTTCACTGATGGCCCCTACTTTTAGACTTCTGGAGAGGCAGCAGGGATAACTGTTTGCTTTGCCACCCATTATTTTATATGTTCTAGTCTATCCATCATGCAGTTTGTTTGTTTTAATTTTCTGGGATAGAGAGTTCTACTGGTTTTACTCTTTTCTCCTCAAGAAGCTTTTCCATACCTCTCATCACCTTTCTCATCTCAAGTTTTCTCTATTTTTTTTGGTCCCTCAGCATGTCTCCTACAGCTGGGAATTGTAGGAGTGCAGGGCAGGTTCTTTTTAGAGGCCACTGAGAAATACAGGCTCTCTGGCAGCTGGAGAAAAGGTATCATGTGGCTTGGGAAAAGTCCCAAACAAAATTTAATCATAGTCTGGGATACAAATGGGTATTTGTCACTGGCTTTGCTAAAGACACCTGGAGATTTTGCCACTCCCTCATCACAGCCCATCCAGAGCTGTCTGATTGCAGAAGAGGTACAGCCACAGGGAAGAGTAGGACACTTCAAGTTGCAGCCAAGGTTTTGGTTTCACAGAAGTATGGAGAAAAGCCAGTACCAAGCCTCTGAAACTTTTATGAACCTGCGAAATTTTATGGAGCCAACGAACTCTTTTAACTCCAAGCTTAAAAACATAAGAAAACAACCACTCCTAAAATGACCAATAACAAGATTTTCATACATAAGAACGTCCTGACCTGTCTTAAATGTATTTAAACTGCTGTATTTTAGCAGCTACTCAGGGATGAGGCAGAGTGCATTCATGTTCTGTTAGGACATCTGTCTAATCTTCCAAGGATTGATTAGCATGATACTTATTCTTACTGAGAGAAGAATCTCCATTAAATGGGTTTAAAACAGTGTCCTGATTTACACCCAAAAGTTTGTTATCTACTGAAGACAAAATCCAAAAAACTAAAAGCTCCACAATAACTTTTTCTTGACAATGACTGTCTAAATTCTCAACACGTAATCGGGTTTATGGATTGGATTCTTTTCGCTCTTCACTGCTCACATAGTCTCACTCCTCTTTGTATCAGCTTCCACTGCTTGCTGTCTCTTTGCCTCTGGGACAGCAGCGGCAGCTTTAGGGAATGCTGTCGTGACAAAGCTTATCGACGGGTTGTGGCAGTCACAGCAGGGCTCCAACTTCCTTCAGGAGATTAAAGCTCTTGCAACCGCCCAGAGGGACGCTAAGAGGCTGAGCAAGCACTGCAGAGGAGGGGATTCCTTCCAGGCCTCCCGCAGACTACCGCAGTTAAGCTTTACCACGGCTGATCCCTAGCTCCTCACCAGCCCCGTGGCCACAGGCACACCGCTGGGGCTCCCAGCTGCACAGGCCGCGAGCTCACATCTGGATGGTAAGATGAAAGTCCCAGTTCTTCCAGTCTCGGGTTTCACGTTTATAAGATTTGGAATCTCTTTAAAAATAAAAACATAGCATATGTTCAGTGTGCACTGGAATTGCTCTGTATGCTTCTGCAGACTCTGTGCAACATATGAAGATAAGCCATAATTTCTTTCCCCACAAAATCATGTTCACATCTTTCAAAAAATACTATTTCTTTTCTTGCGGTGTAGCGCTTTCCCAGTACTTAACCTCATTTGGACAGATTTGCCAAAGTAGTCTAGAAAAAAGAGTGAAAGATCTCTCCTCTCAACCAGTTTGACTCCAAACCAAACTGTCCTCAGCAGGGAAGAGAAATTACACAATTCCCATGTAAATACTTATTTAGTGGGCACAGCAAGACATAAAACACAAGGAAACAGTTTCCTGGCATTTGGTTCTGAGCTCTGAGTCTCTATTTTCCAAGTCTTCGATTTCTCTTCTAAGAGAAACCTTGAGGGTTATGGCACAATGAGAAGCCATTCAACAAGTTTCTCTCACTGAAAAGTTTTGGCTGATGACATGAATGCTGGCCAAGCCAGGGAGAGCTTGGATTTTTTTGCTAAATTTGTGCCTTTCTCTCACTTGGAAATCAGCTCCCTGGCTCTGAGATTTGTCAGAGTGCCTTACCATCTTGAACATATTTATTTCAACTGGCGTAAGTGGATGCACTGTGTATAAACACCCTATCAACACTGAATCGTCATGGGGATGGGTGTCACTGTATTGTCTTTACAGATATGCAAGTGAAAAAAAAGAGAGACAAGCCAGTGGTTATTAAATCCAAGCCTGTAATTCACTGCATGCCTTGCACACTGGAATGCTTCAGCACAGATTAATAAAATGCCTGTTATCTGATTTGAGAGCTCCTTTTCATTGTTAAGTTTGAAAAAGACCCTGTTATCACAGAATCATAGAATGGCCTGGTTTGGAATGGACCTTAAATATCATCTCATTCTAACTCTGCTGCCAAGGTGCATGGACACCTTCTACTAGACCAGGTTGCTCAAAGCCACATCCAACCTTGTCCTTGAACATTTCCAGGTATGCACCATCCACAGGTTCACTGAGAAACCTGTTCCAGTGCCTCACCACCCTAACACTGTGAAGAATTTCTTCCTACTATCGAATCTAAATCTACCCTCTCTCAGTTTAAAGCCATCTTCCCTTGTCCTGTCACTACATGTCCTTCTGAAAAGTCCTTCTCCATCTTTCTTGTAGGTCCTGTTTCAGTACTGGAAAGTGCTCTTAGGTCTCACTGTAGCCTTCTCTTCTCCAGAATGAACAACCCCAACTCCCTCAGCCTGGCTTCACAGGAGGTGCTCCTGATCATCTTTGTGGCCTCCTCTGGACTTGGTCCATGTTCTTCTCATGTTGGGAATCCAGAGTTGAATGCAGCACTTCAGGTGTGGTCTCACGAGAGCAGAGGGGGAGAATCCCCCCCCTTGACCTGCTGGCCATGCTGCTTTTGATACAGCCGAGGACCTGATTGGTTTCTGGGCTGCAAGTGCACATGGCTGTGTCATGTTGAGATTCTCCTTCATCAATACCCCCAAGCTTTCTCCTCAGGGCCACTCTCAATCTATTCTCTGCCCAGCCTGTATTTGTGCTTGGGATTTCCCTGATCTAGTCATGGCACTTGCACTTGGCCTTGCTGAATTTCAGGAGGTTCACACAGGCCCACCTCTCCAGCCTGTCTAGGTCCCTCTGGATGGCATTCCTTCCCTCCAGCATGTCAGCTGTACCACACAGTTTGGTGTCATTGGCAAACTTGCTAAGGCTGTGCTCATTCCCACTGTCCATGTTACCAAAAAAGATGTTAAATGGCACCAATCCCAATAGTGACCCCTGAGGAACGGCACTTATCAATGGTCTCCACTTGGACATTGAGCCTTTGACTGCTAGTCTGATTGCCACCATCTGGCCAATTCCTTATCCACCAAGTGGTCCATCCCTCAAATCCATGTCTCTCCAGTATAGACACAAGGATACAGAGGAGGACTGTTTATTTATATATATATATTTATATTTGTATCAGTCTCTTAGCTCCCCTAGCAACAACATGGGTGCAGAATACAGTCTCTAGGCAAGGAATTGTTTGTATTACCTGAATTCTTATTACCAAATTGTTGGTTTGTTTTTTGTTAAACTGAGAGTTAGTGACAAGAAAAACCTTCCACACATTTAGCCTTAAAATGAACCTGTACAATTTACATCTTTGGTTCCAACACTCAGATTCCATTTAGGGATGTTTTTCCTCTGTACTTTGCAGTGGGACACAGCAATAGTTACTGCTCTGTTAACTAACATTGTTATGCATCAGTGTTCCTGTCAGTTAAAACAATACAGTATTTCAAGCAGAACAATAGCCTAAGAGAGCTATTTGGAAAGCACAGGTGTACAGTAAGAACACCACCCATTTGGAACTGCAGCAATGGGAGCACAATGACAGATGGAAAACAAACCAAAAGCCTCAATGCATGAATTAAACAAGATCTGCATGCAAAGAACATAGCTAAATATCTTATATACCTTGCTCCTTAAATGCTATAAAAAATAAAAGTAAATATATCAATAGGGATGAAGAAAGAGCGATTGACTAGAGAAACACAAGAAAATTGAACAGTCACTTTTTTCCAGAGAAGAAAAACAGTTGCCAAAGGAGTTTTAAATACTTGGGGACCTCTGAAACCGTGTCAAAGCCACCCAGCATGGAGGAGTGAGCTGGTTTGGACAGGTTGCTGGTGCCCATGGCTCAGGAGCTTATTTAGAGGCACTGCAGACAGAGGGGTTCACTTCCACGCACAGATTTCACGTGCAGGACGATACAAACACAATTTCAGCTACAAGGTACTTACTGAATATTAACAAACACCAACATATGAATCCAATGGAGCACCCTCGTTATCTAGAGCAAATGTCATCTGATGTGTTTTTACAGAATGGCGAGACTGAAACATTTTCTAAAAAGATAACCAAGCAACTAAAACAAAACCAAAACCAAACATAAACACCCCTGGAAATACTTCTTTCCAGGCTAAGGTCCCTTATCAATGTAAATCAACCACTTCACAGATGAATTTGCATCAGAATTTAAAAAAAAAACCCAAACCAATGACAACTTCATCCCTTCTGCCATTTACATTCACTGTCAGCTGTTTCTTCTAAAGTGTTTTTATATTTGACCCTTTTGTCCAGTATTTCATTTTTCAGTTAAATTTTAATCCACTTTATAAAAGCAGCAGCAAAGTGATTATTCCAGGAAAGCGAAGGTAATTTCATTAAAAAATCGTAAGAAATTCAGAAAAAAAGTTAGAGGATTAAAGCAATAGCTCAAAGAATTTTTGAAAGCATTCTTAATTGTAAAGCAGAAATTATTGTTAGTGGGATATAAGAAAATTATCTGAAAGGATTAATTTTCAGACAGATGAATTAAAAGGAAAAGGCTTAAGTTAAATATCAGTGCAATACAAAAATGCACAAATACCTTCTTCAACATCTGACAAATATTCAGCATCACTGAGTATTTCAGGGGCATTGGCTTTACGAACTGCATGATTTAAATAAAAATAATTAAATAAAAGCATGGACTATAAATGTGTCAACAAAACAATCAATATAAAACAATAACAAATGTGGAATGACCATATCCAGCTAATACTGTGTGTTGTTTGCTTGTTTTTAAAAAAGACATCTCTTACAACAGAATACTTAATTTTTGTGGGGTATTTTTAACTTTTAATACCTTCATCATCAGACATATCAAGAACTTCATTCATGGTTTCGGGTACATTCAATTTATGCTTTTCTGTAACAGTCTGTAAAAGAAAAAGAAAGTAATTTCAGAATGGCAGCATAATTTTTCTTAAAATTCTAGTCATTTTAAAAATTAAATACAAGGTAGGATATATTTTTGTCTGTAGTTAGCAAAACAACACAAATTTTTAGCTTCTTATTCACTTTCATTTTTAAAGATGCATTGAACTATACATTTAAAAAGACTAGAGAAATATGGAATATTAATGTTTTAAACTATATTCGTATCTTCATAGCAGAAAAAGCATGAGCTGAAAGCCTAGAAGATGATATCAAAAGAAGAATCAAATATACTGAAAAAAGTTTCATGGTGGGGGGTTTAACCAGAACTCTTTAAGTAGTCATCTAAATTTTGAGCAGGAATATGTTATCTCTCTTAAAAATAACTTTCTGAGGGAAGTATTTCTCCTTTGACATTAGAAAATTTCTGCAATTTGGGAGGAGGCTGAATTTATGTGCATTTTTTTCAGAGGTGCTTCAGCATGAGTTGTGTGTTTTTCCCACAAATGAGAACAATTGTAACCACATGTAGGCTAAATGATACTCCTTGAGGGATTTGTGCATGAAAGACACTCAGAAGTGGTTGGATGATTTTCATCCTGATGTTTATATTGATTCAGACACAAAGACCAATATAAGAAACCAAATCAAACCAAAACCAAAAAACCAAAAGCAGCAAAAAAAATGTTATGAATGCCTGAAATCTGTTCTAGAATACCTGTACCACATGAATGACATACATATGCACATTTTACTTTCCAGCTGGATACAGCCCAACAAACACTGGTAAAGTTTTGGTCACACAAGAGATCCTGCAGAGTCACCAAGGAGTGCAGTGGAATTAAAACCAAAACCCCACCCCACACCAAAACCCACTCCCATCTTTATAGGGGTTTTATATTACATTTTTTTTTAACCACTTTCACTTCTCATCCTTAAATCATTAACAAGTTCAGGAAGGCAAAATAGCCTTTCCATTTTCATTTATTTTAAAAGATTTCAGTTTTTCCTTGGCCTTATGAATACTCACTTGGCATTTCATGTTTCTTGGGCCACTGCCATCACTTGATATAGGCAGAAGAGTTCCTGCATGCTCAAACATTACAAAACTTATAAAAAGCCTTATGCAATTCATTTTGAGGGAATCACTTGCAAAGCTTTTGAACACATTGCTATTAAATGAGCAAAATCACAGGATTTTCTCTTTAGGTACTACTGGATTTTTTTTTCATGGTGTTCAAGTTTAAATCATAGTAAAATTAGCTATGTTCATCCCTGCTTCCATTAAATTTAGCTCTGGGAGTTGTTTAGCCACAAGCTTCAAAATATAAGTCTCAGCAGTCAAACTGAATTTTTAAGACTCTCAGCCATAAATCAGATTTCATGTCTAGACTTCCAAAGTCTCAAAATTACACACTGATAAGCAGCACATTCTGATTTTAACAGAAATTATTTCTGGTCTTCTCTGGAGAGTAGGTATTTGGGGTTGTACAACATCTAACATTTCCTCTAGCACAATTCACATCCTGACCCACGATCTCCCTACTCTTCATCTACAGAACATAAATAATCAGTCACTTTATGCAGCACAAACTTCCCCAGCTTCTTGGTTCTAAAAGCTAAGAATCACTTGTGTTGGGAGTTCTGAGCATAAAGGTGTAGTTTTACTTTTTCTGCAGCTACCTGATTGTATACTGGGCAATAATTCAGGTTTTGCTATCCTGTATAATATTCTCCATCAAATTTTCCAGGTTGTGGAAAACTGTTTTGAAATCTTTCTGGAGAGAAATGTGTTCTTGAGAAAACAGAAGGTGCAAGAAAAAAAATAAGCGTGTTTCCTTTCTGGCATATTTCTCTATATTTTATGGCTCTGAAATTTGTCTTCTGTGTGGTGGATTTTCTGTAAACTCTTAACTAAAGACCACAACCAAGACAGTCATAGGAAGAAAAGATACAAGCAGTAATAGAACTAAAATCTGCCTGTCGTCCCAGATGCTCATCATACTGCAACCACCTGCTTGCACAGACAGAGCACACAAATAGTTGATGACAAAACATGGAACACACACAGTAACTGTTTTCCATCTCTCATATGTTGAAAAATTCATACATGAGCATATTTATTTTGTTAATCAGGAAAAAACAGCTGCAGAAAGGAAAAAGCAAATTTGGAGCCAATGCCCTGAATTTATGTTCTTCAGACCCAGTTTGGGCTTTATTACTCAGGCAGTGCTTAGAGGTGCCTCACCTCATAAAACTGTTTTTATGCAATTTGGCAAAACATCAGTGAACAAAAGATCTTTCTGAGAAATATTTTTGATTTTTTGATAGCAGGTAATATTTGACCATTGCTAGTCCCTTCAATGTAGCTAATGCTGCCAGAGGCATTACAGACAAGCTGGAGTTCATGTCCATGTCAGGGAATGGATGTCTGGGGTTGCAGGGGCTAACTGTGGCAGCTTGCAGCACACAGCCTTTCACCAGCTTATGAAAGGTGCCAGAAACTGTGCAGTGAGGTGCTTTTAGGTAAGTTCCAACTACTTCTTATGTTGGAAAAGGTTCTCTTAGGCCAAATAAAAGCCATTATACATCAGATCCTTGGGAAATGCTCTCAAAAAGCAGGAGCATCTTCTATTTACACAAGTCTTAGGAATGTCTTTTCAACTACAAACTTGTTCCCTAAACAACAAGATTTGTGGAGAAACATTGCAGTTATGATCAGTTCTTTACATTGTCCATTTTCTGCTCAGTTGATGCTCTTTCTGTGTACATCCTCATAATGACTACTACCTTAAAAAGATACTGCTCATATTTGACTCAATATTGACTTTATACTGCTAAAAGGAAATAAGTGACTGGAATCTCAGTAGTCATATAACTAAACAAAGCTGAATATCCTGGCTTTGGAAAAATTCTTCCATTCACAACCGAACTAAGCTTTACTCACAATTGTAGTCATGGTCTCTTCCGTCACCACCTTCAATGTGTCAACAACTGAAATGTAGCCAAGTCGCTTAGCAATGGCAAGGGCAGTGTTTCCATTCTAGCAATTGAAACATTTATAACAGAAGTTGAAGGTTAGCAAGGAAAAGGGTAGAACCTGCTAATTAACTGCAGAAGAATGTATAATAAAAGAAAAATAAATGTTTACATGTTGGTGATTAAAATAAATATATTTATGGGTAGTAGAACATATAAGTAAGTTTTTAACTCTTTACAGAAATGCAATGAAAATTAAGATATTTCCAGATGTTTGCTGTTCTAGTTCTGGAAGGGATGATGGTGTAGAGGATGTGGGGGCGATGGGAACAGGCTTCCTCTGCTGTTTCCTCTCCCACCACACATTTTTTTTCACATTTCTCTTGCTCAAATGCAGCTGAGAGCGAAGGGAGAGCGCTGGCCTTGCAGTGGCCCCTTGCACTTACCACAGTGAGCTCGTTGGGTGCCGCGCCGTGCTGGAGCAGGACGTTGATGATGTGCGTGTGCCCCTGCTGTGCTGCCTGGTGCAGCGGCGTGTACCCGTTCTGCAGGCACAGGGAAAAGGAAAAGCTGCAGTCGGCACAGCACTCAGGCTGCCTCCACAGAACGAGCCAGACAGAGGCAGAAAACTCACCTTTGTTTTGGCATTAACTTTTGCAGAATGTTGCAGAAGGAAGTTAACAATTTTTATGTTTCCATAGTGGCAGCCAACATGCAAAGGAGTGTATCCCATCTAGAATGAACAGCAGCAGTTAGTAAATGTGAATATTCCGTACATGCCCTGACAAAGAAACCTCACCAACCAAACAGACATGAAACAGGAAAAATCCTGTTAAGCTTTATTTCTTTGGTTTATGTGAAAAATCCTCCAACCTTGGAAAAAAACATGCTTCTCATGAATGTCAATTCAAGTGCTTTAGTGAATTGCTTCCACCAGCTCCCTCTGTACCCTCCACTGGAGCCCATCTGGCCCCATAGACTTGTGTGTCTCACAGGTCACTGATCATTTTCTCTTGGATTATGGCATGTTCATTCTGCTCCCCATCCCTCTCTTCCAGCTCAGGGGCTGGGTGCCTGGCAAACAACTGGTCTTACTACTAAAGACTGAGGCAAAGAAGGCATTAAGTACCTCAGTCTATTCCTCATTCTTTGTCACTATTTTTCCCTCCACATCCAGTAAAGGACGGAGATTCTTCTTAGCCCTCCTTTAGTTGCTAATTACAGAAACATTTTTTATTGTCTTTTATAGCAGTAGGCAGATTAAGTTCTGGTTGGACTTTGTCCCTTCTAATTTTTGCCCTGCATAACCTCAGAACACCCATGAGGCCACTCCTGAGTGGCCTGTCCCATCTTCCAAAGGTCATAAAGTCTCCTTTTTTTTTAATTTCTGTTCATCCAGGCCAGTCTTCCCTGCCATCTCATCTTTTGGCATATGGGGATGGCCTACTTCTGCACCTTTAAGATTTCCTTCTTAAAGAATGTCCAGCCCCTTCAGGTCTGACTCCCAAGGGACTCTCTCAACCAGTCTCCTAAACTGCTCAAAATCTGCCCTTTGGAAATCCAAGGTGGCAGTTCTCCTGAATCCCCTTCTTACTCTCCAAGAACCAAAAAACTATCATTGTGTGATCACTGTGCGCAAAAGAGTCTCCAACCATCATATCACTTAATAGCCCAAGACAGCCTCCAACCGTCATATCACTCCCCAGTCCTTCTCTGTTCATAAACACGGGTCCAGCAGGTGTCTTCCCTAGTTGGCTCCCTCACCAACTGCGTCAGGAAGTTCTCTTCCACACACTCCAGGAACCTCCTAAACTGTTCTCTCTCTGCTCTGTTCCAGCTGACATCTGGTAAGTTGAAGTCCCCCGTGAGAAAAAGGACCAGTGATTGTGAGACTTCTCCCAGCTGCTTATAGAATGTTTCATCTGCCTCTCCATCCTGGTTGGGTGGTCTATAACAGACTCTCACATGATATCTGCCTTGTTGGCCTTCCTCCTGATTCTTACCTAGAAACATTCAACCCTGTCATCATCACCATTAAGCTCCAGACAATTAAAACATTCCCTAACATACAGTTCAGGAAACATCTACTACTTTTCTCCATGACATGGAGAAAGGCCACTTTTCCCCAAACCTCCCCACAACTCCCACTAGTATCTTGACGGCTTTCTGGCAGGTGCTTTGTCTGGCTCACGGAGATGGATTAATGGGCTTCTCCCTCTCTTGAGGTGAGTCATCAGGATTCCTGCCCCCTTTAAAGGTCAGGCTTCATAGGCCCACTTGATGGGCCCTGAGATGCCAGAAGGGTCATCTTAGCCAGTGTTCCTATGGGGCTTCAAAACTTTGCAAGCAGGCTGAAACTACACTGCCAGTGTAACATGTTCTTTTGCTATTCTGTGGAACTTTGCGTGCAGAACTGGTCCTATGCTCCACTACCAGTTTCTATGAAAAAAATCAATTTCTAGGCTGAAAAATCATATATGATATGAGGAACACAAATACACTCAGCACATCATAAAATGCACTGAAAATGTGCACCTCTGTTAATGTCCAAAATTCTGCTTTTGAGAACAGAGTAAGACGTGAGCTTGTCTGAGATTATAATATGTATGGGGCCACATGGCCATGATGCATGTCTTGGCTGCTGGTAGAAAACTAGCCAGAAGGAAAATATACTACCTGGGATTGAACAATCTGGAACTAGATCCAAAAGTCAACTTTGTGGCTAGAAACATTGAAAGATGGGCTGATCTTGTGTAGACCAGGCTCCTGTTGCCTTTATCGGTGTTTAAAGGTGAAAAAATGTCTTTGCTTTCCTGCTCTGTAGAGAAAAATCTGGTGCCCAAGAGGCAGAGGCAAACAGAGATAAAATCTGCAACCTGTCATCCATGTCAATGAGGTGTGGTCAGGTTAGACAACTTGGTCAAAAGCACTGAAGAGACAAGTCCAAGGTTAGCATGGGTGTTCAGGAGACAGCACTATACCACATGTTCAAACCATGAAGTCAAAGCTGCTCAAAAGAAAGAAATAAAAAACCTCAAATGTGAACTATTTCCACTAGAGGGAAGTCTCAAGTATTCATGGGTTTAGACAGACCATTTTTTTCACGTCACTTTGCCTCTGATACTACTTCGTACAAGGTTACCTAATTTCAGTTGTATTCACACATGCTAGGAGACGGTAGCTGTGATAGTTACTTTAAATTAGGATGTGTAAGGTTCATTATACACCCTTTGCCATCTAAAGAAACTACTAGCTTTGACAACCAGAATGAGTTAATCAGTGCCAGAAACAGCACTGAATCAAAATTCCAGTGGCATCAGCAGAATGAAACTTTCTGCTGACTTATATAAACATTGGATCAGATGCCAAATGACTACGAGGAACTTTTCCTGCAGAATAGTTGTACACAGCGGTAAGAGCCTGAGCACTAGTTAAACTGTAATCATCATGAACTGAACGCTGAGACCTCATCTTATAGCTACTGTTGGTTTAGATTTGGCCTAACAGCTTCCTGTTCCTAGAAGTGCCTGGTGTCTGAATCTGACAGAGCCTCCCGAGCTGCTTGGTCTTAAGTTTAAGCAGAATGCTGAGTGTGCTCAGTCATATATCTCAAACACAGCTTCTACAGCACCTGCCTCTACATGGTTCAAAGACAAACTCAAATTAAAAGATGGCCATGCTACCAAAACAGTTTAAAAATAAGGCTATGAAACCTAAAAGATCTCAATTCCATTCTCCCCCTTCAAAATACAGTTCTCTTAACATGATGTACAGGGTCAAATAAAATCTGACCTGGAGAGATGAAATCCAAAGTCAAGGACCACCTGCCGGGAACCCCCTATTAACAACCCTAAAACATTAAAATCTGGAGCATATCAGAAAGCCAGGACCAGCTGATCTCAGCTTTCCCTTTGCAATGTAAAGGCTCCTCTCCAGTCTGTAACAATGAATACTGAAGAAGGAGCTATCAAACCCCCAGTATTTACTGTGGTGCCACAACAGTTTCCTTCCATGAATGGTATATACATTGACTCACACATGGTGTCTTCATAAATTGTTAGAGGAGCAATTATTGACGCTCTTTGTCACTCCTAGCCAGTCTGCTGTTTAAATCAGAGACTAAGTGAAAACTTTTCCTCTTTCCCCTCCAAATTCATGGTAGAAATTTCAACAATTCCAGGGTCAGTATTCTTCCTGCTACAGCTGTCCCAGAGCTGAAGCAGGGTTCCTATGAAGTTCTCAAGTGTGGCAGCTGGAGCTCTGTGCAGCTTCTCTGTTACAGGCATTGTGCATGTCCCAAGGAGCCTTGTGGGCACCTGTTAGCCTGGTGGCAAAACACCAGCTTCCTGTCTTAAGTCCTTGGAGGGACCTGGGAGCTTTCTTTCAAGTTTGCCATACCCTGTGGTTGTCTCATGTCATGTCATATTTGATGAGGTGGTGCCTAATGCATCACGCAGTCACTGAGAGCAGAATGACAGAGATCTGACTCGGCGGGTCACATCTCACTGGGCATGTTGGACCTCATCAGACAGCACAGGACATCTTTCATGTTCCTAGTCAGCTGAGCATGTAGTGAAGGCATTGGTCATAATAAAACTAGTTACTCAAATGACCTTTTAGTGTCTGAAACCTGGAAAGGATATCCTTTTCTTTTCTGTTACAGCACATATTCCCGCATTCAACTGTTTCTAGCTCAAGAAGGTGTAACATTATATACAACATCCCCATGGAAATAGGTATTCTGTTAACTTTTCTGAAACACTCCAATTGGCAGATTCTGCAATTGTACAATTAAATTAACAATAAAAGTAGTAATTCTCATGGCTTCCTGCTACTTTCATTCCCTATAGAAAGGTGCCCAGGAGGCTAAAATATTTTGCTTCAAAAGATAATAATAATTTAAAAAACACCATCAAACAAAAAAACCCCAAAACAACAAAAAAGACAACAACAAAAACCCTCACTAAAAATCCCAACAGAACCCAGCCTTAAAATTATATAAATTTCTGCACAGCAGTTTAGGTTCAGTTCTAACTGAACTGGCAAAGCACCAAGGGATTTAGTAGGCATCCTAATATTAAAAAAGTTACTTCCAAGAAAATCATAGCTTTTGTTTAACACAGTTCTAACATGCATCACCTTGTGGCACTCAGCTGCCATACTGCTTGTAGCTATTTTAAAGAATGAGCAGAAACATGGGAGTCAGCAGCTGGGAAGGGCTTCTCAAAAGACACAAGAATAAGTGCCAAGAAAACACAAAATCAGAAATACTGAGCTTTTCATTTCTAATGAAACACACAAACACAAAGCATCCCTTTTTCTCTTGCCCTTCAGTTTTTATTTTTGAGAGAAATTATCACAAGCTCTGTATATCATGTCAGTGAATTCAGTGAATTACTTTAATATCCTCCAGTGACAATAACCATAAATCTTAACAGCTTGAATTACTGCATCTTTCTAGTCATGCTGACTCTCAAGCTGCTCTGTTTTTGTTTTTCTGCTGTAAATGTCAGACAGTGAAGCTACAGTATTATTCTTTATAGGGCTAGAAATTGCTTTTTATCCAAAGCCTTGATTGAATGGAACAGGCAAACCTATGTATACATACACACTTCCCTGCTTTGCTGAGTCAGGGCCTAACACATTGCAGTACCTTGCAAAGGTTCATTATTGCACATTATCAGGCTGGAAATTTCCACAGAAAAGTCTTGATAAGAACTGAGCATGTACAAAGAGAAAAGAAGAGAGAGATAATGCACCATGAAGATTTAGTGAAGATATCTGTATTTGAGTGTTTGTTCTGTATGAAAGAGATTTCTCTCGATAATGCTTCCTTCCCTGCCTTCTTATCTCTTTCTGCATCTGAAAATTGGATATTCCAATGAAAAAGTGGACTGCGGTTATGAACCGTTGTAGCACTCAGGCTGGTATGGGGCTACTGTCAGAACAAAGCAAGCAGACCTGAATAAATTTGAAATAAAAAGCCCAGCTCAACCTGCAAAAGAACATCATGACCTCTCAGCCACCATTATCTCCTACCAAAACTACAGTTTTAGGAACAAAAGATAGTTTAATACTGGCTTTATTTTCCAGACAGTCATCAGCCAGGGACTGTGAGACCATCAGTTCCCCTGGGGCAGGCCCAACACCAAGTGCAGTGTAGCAACTGTTTGACTAAAACGACCTGCACTGAAATCAAAGCTCTAAATCCTTCTCTTCATCCTTGACTGAATGAGCACTTTTCTCTCATCAGTCTTCCTTTGCCAGTCCATCACAGTAATGCTGTATCCTACAATTACACTATCCAATGGGATAAACAGCTGAAAAAATGACATGTGGAAACCCGCTGAGCCATGAAAAAATATTTACTCCTGCCAACTACCAGCACAAAAGCCCTGAAACAAAAGCAGCATCACATGTGCCAGTATAGCTTTTACACTCAACATGACCACCAGAGAAGTAGTATCTGCTCGCAGCCATGGCTTCAGATTGATTTTTAACTCCCAATATTGCTGTGTAGGGATGAACATGCTTGTGTTAATGAACATGCTTGATACTGCATAACACATATCTGAGGTGTCAAAAACTCTAATGTACCTGAATTCAGACACACAAAAGTAATGTCTGAATAGACAAAAGCTACTGCCTTTGCTGCAGGACACTAACATGTCTTTTATGAACACTAAATTAAATTTTTAAAGCTTTCTAAATATGAAGGAGTTTGAAGCAGCTCTGAAACATCACCATCTGGAGTGTATTTTAGTGTTGCTATATTTCCACCATTCTATTATTTGCTTCTTGCATGTTAAGATAAGGTTGAGCTTAACCTCATAACATGGCTGAGCTTAAAATCTCATAACTGAATCTCATTTTCAAGTGATAGGAGCAGTCTTACAGCCTCTCAAGCAGTAGTTCTCGCCTGGTAAAGCAGTATTGCTTACTTTTCAGCATTGACTTAGACTCCTGCAGCTCTGGGATTTGAGGCTATTTAGCTAATTGATGCAGGAGAACCAGAAGGCTCCCATAATACCACTAATAAATGGACTTCAAAACCAGCAGCTATTCTTCCTTTCATGCCCTTTTCTACAACAAAGCTCAGGAAAAAAAATTTCTTGGAAGGGAAACCACCCCAAGAGAGAACCACAGTTGCAATTGCTCATGTCTGAGAGCAATTTTGAAAATGCTCATGAGTTTTACAGCCAGAACTGATCTTAATCATACAGACTAATGCCCTGTACAAGTAATTTTCTGTAATACTGGATTTTTTAGTTGCTTGCTAAAGCTTCAAGATACAAAATGTGTTTCTGCCCCATGTTGTCTTTTAGTCACCTGAAAAACTCCAAAATATATGCACCCCCCAGAATGTGAGCAGGGGTAAGAACTCCCCATGTGTCAGAACTGCAAACTCTAGATGTTTTCATAGGGAGTGTAACTTATATATAAACAATGATTAAAGAACATGTACCAGAGGAGGAAGACGATAGCTCATTGGTCCCTACTCAAGAGTTCAATGACTGGCTGATATTAAGTGGAATGATATGAAGTGCTCTCCCCCTACTGACAGATACTGTGCTGGAGTGACATAAGCTAGGCTTACTTATCCTGGGAAAATGAGAATAGGATAAGTAGAGAAAACTAAACAAAGAAAAAAAAATGAAAAAAAATACTATAGTTATCTAGACCACAATAAATGAGGTAAGAAAAGCATATGGATGTGAAATGGATGGAAGAAAACAGAAGGTTAGTGGTGATGCTCCTGCTAGCAGAGATCTCCAATATAATGTCACTTTGAGCTGTGCAGCTTCACTGACTTTTAAGGCAGGGATGGCACATTGCTGTTGCTCTATGTCCAAAGTAATGAACCTGCACTGGACATGCTGGACAGTATCGTGCAAACATGCAAGCATAGCAAGAGTGCTTCTGAAGCCAACTCAGCTGTTGCTTATCTTGTCCCCCAATGCCTCTGGTTTTAGAGACAGCACACACAGACCTTTTACTCCCATAGAACAGTTAATCCGTCTAAACAAGAGAGCTTGTAACTACAGAGCTGCTATTATATGAGCCAGTCATCTGAACTTCACCTGCATAGAACATGAGGTCAAGGTATGGTAATTCTTACAGCATAACATTTTTCCTTCATTGTAGAAGATTGTAGAAGTTTGTCAGTTCTTTCCTTAGGAACAAAAGATGATCATCAGTTTATCCAGAAACTATTCCATGCTAAAACACACTGTACTTCATTGGCATTTTTCTTGTATCAGAGGCAGCAGTGAGTGGATATCTGGCAGAAAACCTCCATGTGGCTGACTTTGTGGAGCCTGAAGGGCTCACTGCTGCACAAACCCAGCAGATGGGACTCTGCAGAAGCCAGCGGACAAGCACCAAGCTCACGCCAATGCATAAGCATTGGGCTTATTCCACTGTAGTAGAATCCTGCAAGGCATGTGGGCAGTTCCCAAGGGGCAGACAGTCCCCTACAAGAGGGTTAACTAGTATGGTAGACAGGAGGACAACCTGTTGTGAGTGTTCTTCACCACAGAAGCCTAGAGGATTAATAAAGCACATTTCCCCAGACAAGTGATTTCTTACATGCCAAAGCTGTCCTGCTTAAATACAATATGACTTTGCCTGACATTATGAGTCCCTGCTCTACTTCTGGACAGCTATGGGGCGGTCCCATGGAAGCAAGTCAGTTCTGTGAAATTATTCTTTACTTGCACTAGTTACTGTAAGATTACTTGTGGGACACTTGTTAGAATACTTTTAAAAATATTTCTTCTTGTTATCAAAGTCCAGTACCAGATGAAAGAATTGGACTTGCAGCTTTTCAGGTTTTTTTGTTGTTTATTAAGTTCTTATCACAACTTCAGCATGTCACCCTAAACCTGGGTTTAACACACCAGAGCATGTGCTGCTAAAAGCATGAAAGCTATGCTGCAAAGCCTATGCTGCCAAGCTGTAGAATGGCGACTGCTTCTGTTTTAAGGACTCTAATAACCAATGATATGATACTACGTATCATGTTTACAATTCTGTACCAGTAATCCTAACTTGTTACTAACACCTTATTTCTACCTCAAATCTATTCTACCAATGTCTATGTGCCAGCTCTACTGCAGTACAAAGGGCAAGAGAAGAAGAAGAAAGAACTCAAGGCAACACCCAAAATCCTCCATCTTGTCTTCTTTTATATCTATACTACAAAACCTAAAACTATAAGTTTCACTTCTATGACAAACTAAACTATAAGTTACATTTTTGTTGCTTTTGCTCCTTCCATCGATGTTGGAAGCTTTTCCAAGGGACACAGATCAAAAACTGTACCCTCCTGGGTTCTCTGCAAGGGTCCCAGACCCTCCAGGGCAATTTGAGGTGTAGTCTCGATATCCTGGACTCCAACAGTTACATATATAACTGAGGAATGAGGGTGAACAACAAGGGATTTACTGTTGAATTCTTTAAAATTATATGATTGTTACTGATGGACAAGATTCATGCTGCACACAGGCAATTATGACTGCATTTTTTCCTCCATTTTACCAAGTGATCAGTTTGATTTTCAGAGATGCAATTAAGACATTCAGCTCCACGCAGAGAGGATCTCTGAATGAGAAACCGAAGCCCCTTTTCTGTGCGTCTCTGCTGTGTCCCTGCTCCATGTCATTCCCACCCTGCCAGGCTTAAAGTTCAGTACAGAGCTTCTGCAACTAGGCCAGGCTTGCCCTGAGACTGACTAAACATGCCCTGTCTCTCAGCTGTGATGGTATCTCAGATGTTTCCACTCTGCTAATGTGACTAGAAGGGCACTGCAGTCCAGAATGGGATCCTATTTGGACACTGGAGAGCAGGCAAAGGGAACATGTGACTGCCTGCACCTGTCAACATAAATGTTTCCTTAGACTACTCGCTATTTGTGGGGCAGAGAACAGTACTGCACAGAGGGAGAAAGGCAAACATTCAGACAAGCTGTATGGGTTGGGAGGCATTTCAGCTCTGACCAAGTTAAAAGAACAGGTTCTGCAATGTCTTGCTATAGAAGCCAAAACCAGGTAGAAACTATCACTAGTAAAGCAACTACATGCATTTGAGGAAGTTGTGCAAAGAATGAACCAGGGAAGATTTCATCTGATACTGGGTGATCTGACAGATAAGAATCCCAACTGATTCATCCTTAAAATATAGGCTTGAGGACATGTTACAAAAGTATAAAGCTGTAGAAGCTCCTGGGATTTCAGCAGAATTATTTCAGTTTCATGTCAGGATAATGTTACTGAAATTAGTAGCTAGTACATTTGGAACTACACTGTAGAAAAATCACATAACAATGACTTTTCCCCCTGCCATGGACTATCATCAGCTAAGTTGCAGCCAGACATGATGATGGACTCAGCCCTTTTCAGTGTGATGACAGAATGATAATGTTGCTGGACAGTGTGAACACCTGAACATTTCTGGGATGCAAGCACAGCACCTACCTGGTGGCATACACCTAGCAGAGAGTTGTGAAAGGTACTACTCTGCACAAAGGGTGCAGCTCACATTGTGAGACTTTGTTCATTTAGCTGATTTGATCAGCTGTAGTCAAAGTATTTGATCTCAACTGATTTCTTGCCCAGCTAAAGGAATGACTTCAAGATACAGAAAATGCATGAGGAATGTCAAGTGTAATCAATACTAAGATCATTATCATTAAATTCTGAGCTCTGTACACCATCAGTGAGCATAAAACCATTTCTGCCAAGGCTGTTGAATTTACTCCAGGCCATTGATCTTAAAAAGCAGTACAGTGAAATGGGAGGTATGATCCCTGGGGGTCTCAAAAGCCATCCCCAAGCACCTTGGAAATCCAGGTATCCTATTTAGGAGTCCAAGTATTGGCTTTAGGGAAATAAATTTGAAATGGACTACCATTGTATATATGTATTGAATATCAGATAACAGAATTTCAGATTTGTCCTCAAGAGTCAAATGTTTCATCTCTAACTCTATTTTTGAAGGTAGAGTAGAGCAGTATTTGCTGACAAGATAACAGGTTAATGTTTTCCATCAGGAGAACAATGGTCTAGTCTGAACTTGGGACAACAGAAAAAGCCAGCTTCCTAGAACATACCAGTATGACGAAATAACTCCCTCACTGCTGTGCTTTGCAAAAAGAAGTGGCTTAGAAATTTAGAGGCACCAAACCATGGAGGCTGAGCCAAGCTGTACAATAAGGGGGTGATCTTTGAAAATGAACAATGGCTTTACTTGCAGAATCATGTCTACGGATGGCTATTTAGCATCAGCCCAGGGGAAGCTACTTCCATAAAGTTTCTGAAAGTTTCATAATGTCTCTTAAGTCATGGGAAAAAGTATTTAATGTTTAATAGCCTGGAATGCCTACAGTGCACTGACAGTTTCTCTTGCTTTAAATACAGATGTTTTAAGTAAAGTTTCTCATGTTTTTTGTTTTTACTGTTAGCTGAATGGAAAGTAATGTGCAACATGTAAAAAATATCAAAAGCAGATGAGATTATGCCTATAGTAGATTATATGACTCTCTGTAAAAAGAGCTCAAGATTTTGTACACATTTCCTTACACAAAAAACAGATCAATCCCACTTACCTTAAGTGAAGCATAATAGTAGGATACAATCTTAATCTATATTGATCTAAATATTTGGCAAGAAATAAGCATACTGCTCAAAGACTGAGCTTAACATTAAACATTCAGGTTTACATATCTTCAGTTTTCAGAACATATTGTACAATAATTTACTACATGGCCTATTTCTCTGCTGTGATTTCACCCTGAAATCAATTACTAGTCCAGTCTACAGGCTCATGCTTCCCTGAACAGAAATAAATATTTCATGCTGACAGTGGTGTTCATACCTTCGTCTGTGCATCAACAGCAGCTCCTTGGTTAACAAGAACCTCAGCTACATTGACCCTGTCCTCCTGAGCAGCCAGGTGGAGTGGTGTCAGTCCACTCTGTAAATTAGAAGCAACAAGTAACAGTCTTCAGAACAGGCACATGAATACTAAAATGCAAATTCAGGTATCAGTAAGACTCAAAACATCCTACTGAATTTAAGGAAGTTATACATTCCACTCTCACTGTGTAAGATGTGTCCTAATCACATTGTTGATCTGCAAGAAGGTGTAATTCAAAAGCCAGGAAGGTGATGTTTCTTTCACATAAGGAACATTTCTTCATGCAGTGTTACATATGGGATAACAAATTAGAGGACTTTAAGAAAGAGTCACATAGTACTTTTTTTACCTCCTAATTCACTTCCTTACAATGAGTAAGACTTTAAAAGCAATGTTGAATCAATTCACACTTCTGTAAGTGTTCTAGAAGTTACATTCACTCAGATTTATCCTTACCTTTTACTCCTCTACTTGATCATTTTCAGATACAAACACAAAAGATAAAACTGTATTTCTCTGTGATCAGGTCCATTTCTCTCTGCTCAGGGAGTATACAGACTTGCTAGCTCAAAGGTACTGATTCTTATTTTTCTATACCTCATTATTTTTTTTATCTAAAACTTAAGATCTAAATACCCCTAAACCCTCACAAAACTGCACAACTTTCTGTCACATAAAAGGCCTCAGATAAAAAGGGTAGAAGAGAGGATCTGCTCAGGTGTTGTAAGGAGAATATCCTTTACTTGCAAATTACAGTTTGTTTTCTCTCTTCCTGTTTCTACTGCCTTTAGCGCCAAGGACAGAGGAGCAGGTGGCAGCAGTTGGCACAACAGGCAGAAACACTTGCTAGGTTTTCTACCCTTGAACCCAAACCTGTGTCTATAGTGTACTCCCTACCAAAGGCATTTTTTCTGAGTGTCCCACTGCATTGTACTCAAATATGCAATCCTGATGACAACACAGCTTAAGTGGGTCACATTATACAAATGTATAACAGTAACCAACTATAAATTACCTAATGGAGCTTGGATATTATGGACCAAACCTTCTAAAAAGACTTAGTAAGTACTCAGTACACACTGGGACTCTAAGGATGCAGCTCCCAACCATTCTGTGGATCCTGAAGGAATAAATGCTCTTTTTATTCTGACTGCAAACTCAAAAGTCAGTGTGCTTTAAACATCTGGCTTCAAATGAACAATGAGGAAAAGTGCATCTCTATGGGAGTAAGAGGTGAAGTATCTTCAAATGGTGGTGTTATCAGTATGATGAGAAACTAGAGATTACAACTGAACAATAACAGATTGAAGGATGTTGCAGGTAATTAACCTCTGGTGGCACTAAATCAAAGTGCCCAGCAGCTTCAATCATGCTCTCTGTATTAACCTCAGCAGCAAAACCATGATGGCCAATAGGATACAGAATACATACATGACAACTTTACCTGCGGGGATGCAAAGTCTATCCTGCACTTGTTAAGCCCACACACTTGATTGAGACTTGGGGGCAAAAATAAAAATATAAATATCTATATCTGCAAGAGAATCTGTCTCAAGGAGGACCCAAAAGTAACTAAACTGTTAAGACTGAAACAGGAAAACACAGCAGCCCTGTGCAGCACCACCCACTGGCTCAGAGGACACTGAATCTTTCTACATGCTAAGAATATGAAATATTTTCCATGAACAATTTGTTGCCTTTCAACTCTAGCCACACAAATCCATACTGAAACTGTACTTGCCAGTATCAAATAATGATGCCTAGTGGGGCATTTAAAGAATTAAGGCTGCATATTTGCTAAAAGATTACTATAGAGCAGACTTAATAGCCTATAAATTCATACATAGAGAAACTAAAATCTACCAGCTTCCCCTTCCTACCCCCAGGAGAAATTACACCAAAAGGCACTGTGCTCTAAGGAATGTCCTCTGGGGAGGAAGAATCACTTATATTAATGAACAAAATCTTAAACTTGCTGTTATTACCCTATTTTAAAAAGTCAGCTGCCCTTAACAGATTGCTACCATTTGATAGCAATAATTGTTACCATGTGCTGGTAAATGTCACCTTTTTCAGTTACAAAATATTATAGCGTTAACAATGTTACAAATACAAAAAAGCTATAAAAATATAACTAATGTTACAATTACATATGTAACAGTTGACAAAGGCTATCATTAAATAAACCACTTATTCCTAGAGACTCATAAATGACAGGCACCAACCCCAGTAACCACTGTGAGGAGAAAGATCTTTTCTCCAACCCCAGTAACTACTGTGAGGAGGAAGATCTTTTCTCTGGGCATGTTTTGGCAGACTAGCATAACGTGGAAGGAAGGGAGATGGCTTAATAAGTTCTGCAGCATATGCTATCACCAAAACTTGGGTACTATGTCATACAGTTCATGCAATATAAAATGGCATGCCGCTCTCTTTGCTAGAAGAAATGACGATATATATTCAGACACCTGGCTTTCAACATGTGCAGAATCATGGTTGGCAAAACCTAATTGCAGGCCCCTATCCTTCTATCCCCATGTGTGTTTATTGGCTTAGCACCAGGCGGCAGGGGAACACTTACCTTGTTGCTGAGGTTTACATTAGCATTTCTAGAAAGAAGCAATGACACCATGTCCACGTGGCCGTCCTGAGAGGCGAGGTGCACAGGGGCGATGCCCTGTCTGGTTACGGCGTTGGCATCAGCACCGTATTCCAGCAGAGTGGTTGCTATGTCCATCTGGTTTTTCTTAGCAGCTATATGCAGTGGCGTATAGCCATTCTGTCAACAGAAAGCACTCCATTGCAAGCTACTCATTAAACAGTGTGATAAATCACTTTTCTGTACCTACCCAACTCTATGAATAAGTATGTCATTAGTTCTAAAAATTCTGTCAAATGTAGTCAAATACAACATACCTAGCTGTACAAATAAATCTGTCAGACATTTAAGCAATCTTTTTTTTTAAAGTACTGCTACAAAGAGAAGGATTCTGAAATAAACATTCACAAATATCTATTCATAAGAGGACAATCCATAGCAATAGGAGTTTGAGTTCCATTTCACAGACATTTGACACTTTTCCTTAAAAGTACATAAAATCTTTAACAAACAGAAGAGCAGAATGTGTGTTCCTAACTCAGAACAGCTGTTATTGTTTGATTTTTTTCCCCACTTCCCAGTGTGAATGAAAGCATTATGTACATGAAATATGGCCTTTCTTGCAGCATTTACACTAAACCTTACTGACAGGCTGATTTTGTTCAGATCAAGGGAAAATCAAAGCATATATCTTTAGAGTCATATATTCCTTATTTTTTTATTCCTTCCAATATGTGTACCCAGTGAGCCCACTACTACAAATAAAAATGCAGTATCTATTGCATGACACAATTTTGTAATTCTAAAAAAGAATAGATTAGGCAGAAAACAGACAAATGGGTATAAAGAATAACTGACGGGCATGCAAATACCAAAACACTGACTGAGGTATGACCAGCTTTTGGTACAGATTGCAATGACTGTTTAATCAAGAACTTTTTGTCTTTCAGAAATGTATTAGGCCTCATTTTCAAGCAAAATGTGCACACATTTGCATTTGACTAAGGGAGAGGGTCAGGGGTTGAAACCCAAGCTGCATAAACCATTTTGTGTGGTATCATAAGCACCATGTGCATCTCAGATTACACAGCCCAATAAAAACTATCTAAAGGCACAAAGCATTCACCTGGCTTGGCTCCTCCCTGCACCCACAGGGCAGCAGGGCTGGCCTGAAAAGGAAGACAGGTCACAACAGATGCAGGGCGATGCAGGCAGGAACATGGAATAAATACCCAGGGGCACACAAATGATTACAAGAGAGCTTTAATAGGAACCTGACAGCAAGAGATGCGCAACACTAATTTCACATGGAAAAGGTTCTGAAACCTTCAAAATTCAATCCAGACTCAGTTCAGACCTTAGTACTACGATATTTGAAAATGAGACTCAGAAAACACAGTGCCACAACTAAAAGGGGAAGTATACAGCCACTGAATTTTTACTTTGAAGATAAAATGCTTCAGGAAAAACAAACACACGCCTCTCCCTTAGACTTCCTGCATGATACTGTCATGTAAAACAGCCACTGCCACACAAGCACCTAATACTACATCCCAAATACTACATGCTAAATCCTGCGTATATGCTAAACTGTGTATTTTAAATGAAGTTCATATTACATTATGCAAAATAACAAATGCAGTTTCTAAGCCTTTTCCTCAGAAATGGACATACATTGCTCTCAGTGGAATGGAAAGCAGCAGGTTGCCAAGAGAAGACAAAAAGAGAGCTGAAAAAAGCTGAAATTCAGCTCAGTCCCAGTCTACATCATCTGCTCTGTCACTATGCATAGATGAAGAAAGGAACAGAGAAGTTTGGAAGGAAGGGTATTGGGTTATTCTGGTTGCCAGGGAAAAAAGGGAAAAGGGAAAATGGTTAAAGATGAAGGGACAGAGAAAAACAGGCTTTGGGAATGGGGTGGAGAGGAAGAAAGGCACTGTAAATTGGATGCCAAATTAATTAGGTATAAGCCTCATGCAAAATTAGGCACAAGCCTAATTTTTGCCTATAAAAGAGAGGAATGGTTCATCAGAATAACTGTTTGTATCACATTACTGTACTTTGACATGGCCACTTCCCATACCCTGTCACTGATCACTCTTCAAGGCAAGGGTTGCTGGGTGAGGCTAATGAGCCACTCTTCAGATCAGTGTTAAAAACAGAAGTGTCAAAGGAAAGGCAACTGCTGATGAAACTAAATATGAAGCCAGTGATGAGATATGACATAACACATTTATTTATTAGACCTCATTTACAAAAGAAACGGGAAATCATCTGCTGTTACCAACCTCATCTTTTGGATGACTGCACAGTGGGTGCCTAAAGCAACAAACATGTTACCATTAATTTTATTTAGTATTGATGCTCTACTCAGTGTTGCTGTGGCTCACTTGCTGCAGAACACTAACAAGTGCTTTCTTTTAGGCACACTTACAGCTGGCTGAAGGCCTGAAGTGGCAGCTGCAAAACTGTTCTGTTATACATGGGGAAGCTAAGGTGACCTGACACATGAGTTAGTGCAATATTATACCACAATCTATAGCGCTTCCACCTTGGCTTGGACTTCCCAAGACCTTGGCAGTGGCTGGCTGCAATCCCTGCCCCTACAGGATGCACAACTTCCACAGGCAGTTTCTTTCAGTGAAAACTGGGTCAGTGCCTTCTTATACTCTTCAGAAGGCCCTTTCTTCCCCACAGTGGCATTCCAGAGTGCTGTGTTGAAGTAGTGAAAGATCAGAGATCACTCCAGTTCCCCTCCTGGGGCACTGCTCTGGCAGATTGCCACTATCGACAGTATTGATTTTAAACTGCGCCATTGCTGCTGGCTATCCGTGTTTATTTAACTTTCCTCTCTTTGCACTACAAATTCTGGGACCTGCCATGTGTGACAGACTCCATCCTCTTCTTCAGCCATGCAGAAGGCCTCCAGTGCTATGGCTGTACTCAGCCATGTGTGAGAGAAAGGCAATCAGGGAGAGCTCTCTGTCTAGCTACAATACTGCCTTTTCCACTGGCTCTCCTTTTTCCACAGTGTTTTTTTTGCAGGGATTTAAAGAGAGTATCTGGGTTGTTTCAGATGAGGTATTCACACTGCTCTTACACTGCTTGAACCTACATACACTTCCACCCTGCTTTACCTACTGTTGCTGTTCAATTATTGATTATACTTTGACAGATTATATTACATATCGAACCCATAATTAAAACTGGGATCCAAAAAAGATGTAGACACTTCAAGCTTCTCTAAATTCTTTCTCCTATGCAGAACTAGAATAAATTTAAATAGTTATTATTTCCTATTCTCTGGAACCTTATGCTAGGTGTTGTCTTGCCTACAGGAAATTACAATAAAGCAGGGCTGTGACTAGTTTTGTTTTCTTATCAGTCCATTTGTACTGCGATAGAAGTATTGTGAAGCACATTAATAATTACATATGTTGTGCTGAGAAAATTAGCACACCTCAGAAGAGGTGTAGCAAGGCATTTATCCCAAGCTTGCCCTGCAGTGGTGTTAAGAGGCAATAATATAAAGTCGGCTGGCTTGGAGAAGTTACTAAAGAGACTGGACAAAGCAAGGCTCAGTATTTGTTGAGACTGAATGCTACTGAATTTAGAGATTTTAAGTGTTTCTACAACTCTATTTGCCTTTTTAACTGCTATTTTATTTGCCTGTAGAATTATTCTAACAGGTTTATATTGTTGTGAGACATTAATAAACAAGGTCACTGAGCCTCTTGTAATTGCAAGCATATACAACCTAGAAAGAACATGGTAAACAGGGAGTAAAATGACACAAAAACCCTAAATATTGTTCCCCCTGATTGATCAGTACTTGTACCTTGGCAGATGCATGAGGTGAAGCTCCCTGGTCCAAAAGTAGGAGTGCCACTTTTTGATTATCGTAGTGTGCAGCTACATGCAGTGGTGTTAAACCGCTCTAAAAACACATGCAGAACAAACAAGTGCTGTTACAGACCCTCTCCAGGGAAAACTCAGGAGTTTGGAAAATTGGAGTCGATAAGGTGAAAAAACACATTTGTTATTCATTCACATAGTCAGAGTCTTTGATAAATTTAGAATCAAAAAATGAAACAGAAATTTAAAGATCCTTACTGAGCTGTGAAAGCCCTGTTCACTTTTCCCAAGGAAGAGGAACACAGAAGCACACATCTGTGCTGCCTCCAGGACAGAGCAGGTAAGGAGGTCACACCCTTGCTAATGTTTTTCTTTTACTGCAGTGGATAAGTAAACTGTCCCTGGGATCTGTAAAAATCCAGGCTGAGCTAGTTTAAAAAACTCGAGGTCCTTTGGCCTTTGCCCCTGTCATGAGACCTGGGGAAGCAGAGCCAGCTGCCCAAATACTCTGATAAGGACTGTAAGTAGTCTGGGTAGGAAGATAGGTAAATGGTTTGTCTCCATTCCCCTGGATGGGAACAGAGAGCATATCATTTTGTTGTCAGTTAATGGCAATAAAAGTCATATTTGTCAAGAGTTTGCTGGCTCTTGGCAGCCACAACAGCAACTGGAATACTATATGGAACTCACTCCATTTAAACCCAGGCTGTGGATCCCAGTGTGATGGTAAGTAGGTAGGAGAATATTATTAGAATATTATGTGCTTTTAGACATTTGCTGTGCAAGTGGCAGTGATTTCTTCTGTCCTACCTTTCCAGAAGCATCAGGAGATGCATTCTTCTGAAGCAGGAGATTGGCTACCTCAATTTTCCCATATTTTGCAGCTACATGTAGCGGAGTAAATCCTTTCTGTAAGAGAAGCAATTATATAGCAGCCTTGTGCACTCTTTTACGGGGTAAGGTCTGTCTCTGACCCACAAGGATGTTGCTGTTTCCATCCATCCCCTTACACAGTCCTGAGTACAGGCAACAAGCCTGCAGATTTCCAACTGCCCTGTTGGCCCTGGAGGCCCTTCCCTTGCAAGGCAGAGTGCTATCTACATTAAACAAGGGAAGAGTCTGGGTTCCTTTCTTCACACTACCAAAGACCCGAGGACAAGCTTATCAACTCCTGTCAGGAATTTCTGCCCTGCATTCATTGCATTCTGAGAAAATGCACATCTGACCACTGAGATGTGTCCAACATCAGGTTCTGAGGTAAAAGCATGAATCTTTGTACCTGTTTAATAAAACAAGCTCACTCTTACATTATTTGTGTGTGTGTATGACCCTTGCAGCATTTAATTCATAAGTAGCCCTTGCTGCAGCTATATTTTACTGTTGAAGCTGTCACTTATGCAACTCACTCACCTTGGTAATGATAGACAAAGATGCACCATGATCCAAAAGAACAGAAGCTACATCTTCATGCCCTTCTCGAGCAGAAAGATGCAGGGGCGTATAGCCAGATGTCGTAGCTGCATTCGGAGAGGCTCCTTGCTGCAGCAGCTGCTGCACAATATCTGCTTTTCCCAGTCGAGCAGAAATGTGCAGTGGCGTTTGGTCATCCTAAACACAAAGGAAACAACACAGTCTGACATATGAAAACTAAGGCTCACATTGTGACAGAAGATATTTGCCCAGATTCTATCACTTTTCAAAATTGCAGACAAGCATTAATTCTTTTGAGGTCTTACCTAGTGAATATTGCACACTGGCATTCTTGATGCATCACAAAATATTCCAGACAGGTACATAATCCATGAAAGTTAATAAACTTATCAGTTTTCTCCTTAACCTGGATTTGCCTCGCTTTGCCTCTAAGGTGCTTTGAGTTTTCTGTTGAATTTGAGACCTCTCTTAAAACACAGCCAATGCACTGTTCCTCTCATCTTGATCTCTTTTATAATTCCCAGCAACATTTAACAGCTCAATCAGTTGTTTGGGATGAATTGAGATGCAAAGCATATTGTTACCTAGAAACTTGCATAAAGTATAAAATTTTTTGTGCTTTTTTAACTGGTGTACAATTTGGTATTTTGCTGATAACTTTTCAGTAGCTGTAACTGAAGATAGAGCCTGATGTAAAAATTCATTGTTGCTTTCCCACTTCTCATTCAGAACACAATAATCTCAAGAGTTTTAAGTATAGGGATTGCCCTGTCACGGATATAATTGTTCATTTTTTCTCCTTCACTGCAAATATTATGGAGTTTGGGACCTTGTTTCTGTTGTTTCATTTGTATGTTGTACAATCTTTGAATTAAGCACCCTATCACAACTGTATGGCCAAACATCCTTCTTTCCCTACTGTATTTCCTGTCTTTTGAGCACTATTACCCCATGTCCTGCAGTTCTGTACTGTTCTCTGCAATGCAGACTTCCGTCCATGCCCATCTTATGGGAGTGATTTTACACCTTTGGGATTTAGGATGGGAGAGTGTCAGGATGTGAATGCTGATCCTCTGCAAGGCAACTCTCCCCTCACTGCTGGAGAGCTTTTGTGGTTCTTAAATGATTCCAGTTTATGCCTGTTTCCCACAAATTTCTCACAACTGATGTTAGCACTGGTGCATAATCTACTGCGTGCTTTTAGCTGTTATTTATAATAAATTGATCACAGGCAATGGCAGTTTGCACAAATTAAATCATTCTGTGAATTTACTCAGAAAATATTTGCATGACTGTGCTTTAGAGCATGAGCTGTTCATTTTCAGGGCTGTCTTTGGAGATTTACAGACCACATGATTCACTTCTATTGTCAGGCTGCTTGCAGATACGAAGTGCATCTGCTATAAATATTTAGGCAGAGTTCCTTATAAGTAGATATTCTTACTAGTAAACTAATTTGTGAGCCGATTCACAGATAATTTCACAAGGAAAAGTAGATTTCTTTGAAATCGTATCCATTTTATCACCATTTTGGGAAAAAAAAAATTTCCTGACTTACCTATAAGACTGCTATTTATTGCACCCATTTATCTCCTTACCCTGCCTGTTTCATGGAACTCTTTCATTTCAACTCCTTCATTTCCATAATTTTGTGTGTTTCTTCATGTCTCTTGATCATTTCTTTTTCCTCAACCCTTATCAACTGCAACTGTTTCTACAGGATCCGTTCCTTCTTTCCAGCCCTCTGCTACACCCCCTTACTGTGCCTCTTTCCTTTAGGAGGTGTTCTTTAGAGGTATAACCATTTTTGAATTCATACAGGCTGTTGCTTTAGGGACGTGACAGGATACCCCAGAAGCTTAGAGTTTCCAGTTCTGCTGAAATAAAATCAGATTTGAGGCATTCTGCTCCTTCCTTTCTTTCCATTCCAAAACCAAAACTCTTCAAACACATGATAATTTATATTAAAAACTGGCAACTCCCTTCCCCCCACCCAGGGTTGGTATCAGCATGACATCTCCTGCCTTCTCTCTTACATACAGATTAAATGTGACTACAGTGAGAGGTACATAACAAAATATCAGTGATCATTACATGAAGGACCTTGGCTTCATCTCCCTTTCTCTTCCAGAAAGACACATGCAAGATGAACACGCTTTGTCAAATATAGATCATCCAGGTCTATTATAGCCAGGCCATCACCTTACCTTAGCTTTTGCCTCTACCTGGGCTCCGTTTTGTACGAGGTATCGAACGACCTCTGTTTGGCCAGCTCTAGCAGCCATGTGCAGTGCTGTTTCTCCTCTCTGGTGTGCAGCAGGAAAAACAAAATATAATTAAAAACACACTGCAGGAAAAACCAATGCCAATGTGTTTCATAAATACAGAAATACTGGGGACCTGGTTCAGAATGATCTCCACTAGAGTATTTTGCTGTAGTTGTCTGTGAACAAGATGTAAGATTAAGTCAATATTTGATCTCGCTGTATGCTGCAAAGCAGTTTATTGCAGGGTCAGTTTCCCAGCACAATAGTGCCTTTGTCACTACCTTTTGCTGGAAGAAGATAGAGTAATCTTTATATTTACTAGTATTTTACTAACAGTGTTAAAAATTATGTCCATTTAAATAGAGTTTATTTACCCAGAAAATTACTTAAATTTTTGTATATTCAGGTACACATATATTTGGCTTTCCTCCTGCTATGCCTCATGTCCCTACTATCATTTGTTATCTAACAAACAGTGAAGTGATTGAACAAGAAAGGGAAAAAAAATCACTACTAAATACATTCTTCTAAAGCTTCACAGACTTAAAGAAAGACAAATCCAAAGAAACCAGAACAAATGCAGGAAGTGCTTTCTACATTTTTGGACATCAATGTGTTTTTAGCTATAAACACATGCTAACTGAAAAATGGTGCTGCATTTTTATATAATCTAATAGAATTAGCAGGTGAAGATTTTAACAAACTATTGTCTTCTAACTGCACCTGTGTATGGAAGGTGAAAGGGAGATTTTGAGGTCAAACTGTTAAAGCGAATCAACAAAATTCTGCTTTCCTTCCACTTCCCAACTTCAAATATCCATCTAACAGTGACTTCAGTTTTTACACATGTCCTGGGAGCCCTGGGGCACACAGCACACATCCAGCAGAAGAGCACGCTTAGACGGCTGTATGGACACAGGCAATATGTCCCAGCAATCTGCTGCAATCTGTTGATAACAGCAGAACTCTCCTTAAATGGTAGACCCCTGGGGTCTTGGGAAAACAGTGCTCAACAGTCAACCACACATCACAAAAATGTTCACTTTCTTTACTTGAGAAAATAAAGAGAATAGAGCCTGCTTAAGGTCAGCCTCTTTTGAAGTTTCCTCAACCTGTTAAGTGTGCTCCAAGTAGACTCAGCAGGCTGCACTTCCCTGTCACTCCAGCATGAGCCACAACTACTACGGAGGTGGATGGTAAAAAGAATTAGGCACTTCACAGTGCTGCTCCCAGATATTATAATGTATTCCCAGTCCTGCCATGCCAAAAGGGAACCTGTTACTCACCACGTTGGNATCAACTATAGCTAAGCAAGATTTCTTCCTTAAGCATTTGTTAAACATCATCTTAGAAAAGAAAGCAAAAAATAAAAGAAAAAAAGGGTAGAAGCATTCCTGGTACAAAGGTAAGATGTTCTGGAACTTTCAGCTAACACAAAAAAGATGCAGTGTCCATTGTCCCCCCCGAGATTCAGCTGCTNAAACTGTTAAAGCGAATCAACAAAATTCTGCTTTCCTTCCACTTCCTAACTTCAAATATCCATCTAACAGTGACTTCAGTTTTTACACATGTCCTGGGAGCCCTGGGGCACACAGCACACATCCAGCAGAAGAGCACGCTTAGACGGCTGTATGGACACAGGCAATATGTCCCAGCAATCTGCTGCAATCTGTTGATAACAGCAGAACTCTCCTTAAATGGTAGACCCCTGGGGTCTTGGGAAAACAGTGCTCAACAGTCAACCACACATCACAAAAATGTTCACTTTCTTTACTTGAGAAAATAAAGAGAATAGAGCCTGCTTAAGGTCAGCCTCTTTTGAAGTTTCCTCAACCTGTTAAGTGTGCTCCAAGTAGACTCAGCAGGCTGCACTTCCCTGTCACTCCAGCATGAGCCACAACTACTACGGAGGTGGATGGTAAACATCAGAATTAGGCACTTCACAGTGCTGCTCCCAGATATTATAATGTATTCCCAGTCCTGCCATGCCAAAAGGGAACCTGTTACTCACCACGTTGGTAGTGTTGGGCGATGCTCCATGATGCATTAGCTGCGATACAATATTTACATGTCCCATGAAGGCAGCAACATGGATGGGAGTGAGGCCCGACTGAAAAACAAACCAAAGTTCAATTTAAATATGTACTTCCACATTCCTTTACAGGAATGCCATGGGGAAAGCATAAATTATTTCAAACTAAGTATAAAACCTGGTGCTTGGTCTTCTTAGAGGGTCTTATCTCCTCAAAACCATATACACATGCTTAAACTAAAAGGTACACTGAACTGGAAACACCTATGAGTAGGATTCATGAGCAAACCTATAAACATTCCAGCAACTCAGTAG